>CM052443.1:58414306-58497150 GCA_028533085.1 Varecia variegata
CAACTGCAAACCACTGCGCTTATTTAAACTAGGAATATTATGTTCTAAATGGTAGACTACTCAAACTAATGTCTCATTTCAGAAAAGGAAACTGAGGTCCAAAGTGTCTCCTTGGGTCACATAGCTGGGTCAATATTTTCCCCACATTCTCCTCTTGCTTTGCGAGTAAATGTCTGTATGAAGACCATGGCCATCAAAGGGGTCAAAAACCCCATAAAATTATACTTTTTATAGATGAGGAAACTGTAACTCAGAGCGTTTAAAAAGCTTGCTTGAAAAGTTGCAGGGCTCTGAACCAACTGAAGTTAATTAGTATTCATTACGGTCACCAGAGTAACCACTGACTACTTGTACAGCCTGAAGCCGGCCACTTACCCTCAACCCTTGATACGCAGGACAGTAGTCTGAGGATCGGCAACTGTGGGCCTCACTCAGGAGCTTGGTAGAAATGCAGAATCCCGGGCCACACCCCAGACTTGCAGAATCATAATCTGCATGTAAATGTTCCTTCTAGAAGCATTCCCTGTTTATGGTCATCTGTGAAAGAGGCCAGGGAATGAGATGTTCTAGACCTTCCCTTCCAACGCTAAAGTGCTCTGAATTCTTACCTCCTTGCCTCGCTAGCCCTCCACAACCTCCCAATTCTAAAGAAATATTTGAAGGAGAAAAGAGGTTACAACAGCAGCCTGAAAATCAAGGTGCAGGGAAGATGGATGGGGGGCATATATCTTTTTAGTAGGGATGCTGGTTTCTGGGTGTTAGGAATTGACTGTTTATAACAAGCTGCAGCGTTATTCACTGAGCCAAATCAAAGGACCACTCCTTTTTTTTCAATGCCTTTCACAAGGACTGAAGCCGAGGGGCTCCTGCAACAGGCACAGGAGTGAAATACACGTGCTAGTAAGGCAGAGCCCATGGAGGGGAGGAAGGAAGCCCAAGCAATTAGGACCAGCTGTGGGCCTTTCTGCTCCCCACTCGCTGCCCTCCGAGACCTTCCTAATTCTTTGCAAGTATACGTGTGACACTTGGATCCAATAATTCATGGGCCTTGTCTACCAGAGTGGACAGAGGCCTCAACCAGGAGGCAAGGGGGCCTCAGTGCTGGTCTCATTTCTGCCACCAGAAGCGCTGGGAAGCTGCACGGTAGGGAGGCTTGAGCGACTGTCCGTCTCCTCTCTGCAATGAACGAATCGGCTTCCTAAGTATCTTTCATTGACACTATGTGTCTGTAAAATTGGTCCTTAAAAATTATCAGATTGTCTACCTCACTTGCCTGTGATTTATTGGTGTGTGTTTGCTAGTATATTCTTCATTTCTAGCCCAGGACTTTGCTGCCAAAGAGGAGAATGAGGGTGCTTTGCGTAAGGCCCTGGGGTTAGGGGAACCAGGATTCCACAGGCACAGAGACCTGGGCCATCTTTCCACTCAGCGTATTCCCATTATCTTGTGTCAAATAAAGTGATCGACCATTTTTACTTTGGTCCTGAACTTACTTAAAAGAGCCCTTTTTTCTCCCAGTCTACTTACCAACTTCTATTCCCTTACACAACGAGGGACGCACATGCCCAAGAGCTCCATCTGCTGACCCCCCCCACACCTGCAAAGCACATGTCTGCATCTATGGAAATTAGCCCAAAGGCAACCAAAAGGTGAGACCAAGTAAATTTCCTCTTTAAGAAGCTTTGCCTGCTTTCCTCTGGATTTAGCCCCATTTCTCTGAGGCTCTAGTTGGTTTTCGTGGTTATAAAGCCCCACTACTCTGTCCATAGCCACAACCTTTGTGCACAGAGCAACATGGAGCTCTTCATATGCATCAGGCTGAAGAATGGTCTTCCGCTCTCATAAACATGAAAGTTTTAGGAGTCTAAAGTTGACTTTGAAAGTGACACAGAGCTTTTGCTAGCCAAACACTTGCAAATCATTTTCCCCCACGAAAGCCTTTAAGATGTCAGCGTCCCGAATATCTCTGCCCACGGGCTGCTCTCTTCACCAGACCTTGGCAGTGATTTACTGCCCAGGATCCACCAGCCCTGGACCCAGGGGAGGCTGAGGATGTTTATGGCCCTCCAGGCAAAAGCCTTCTGGAAATATGTGGGGGAAGCAAGGGCCCTGTCACTTCCCTCTATTGCACCAAAGCATTTTAGTGAAGGTATTTTTATTTTAAATAAGTGAGCTCAACAAGTAAATGCCAAGTCAAACCTCGTGAAATGCTTCGAAATGAAACAGAGATTAAACTAAGAAAGAAAGGTCTTTGGTGTGATAATAATCTGGTTTTTTTTCTTTTTTGTTTTGTTTTGTTTTGTTTCTCTCTCTCTCTTTTCTTTTTGAGGAGTGGGTAGATGGCAAATGGGCATTCAGCCTTTCCTTAAGAATCAGTTCTGTGTGTAAATCATAGTGCCAAGGGCTAAAAACAGAGCCGTGGAGCGGGTGACGGTGCGGGCTCCATCTTCCTGCACAGGTCCCGGGTGAAGGAGATCATTAGTCATCCTCCTGTTTCCCCTTAATCAAGACTTCAGGAAGACCACACTTAGCTGTAAAGACGATCATGAATCATCAGGAGTGAGGCAGAATTTATTTTTACTCATAAATGGGCCAAAGAGGCATCTGGTCAGGTTCAGAGGAAGTCACGGCACCACGAGGAGCAAGAGGCACACCTGACATTTTCCCCAAACAGGTTTCTCTGTGTTTGACTAACCCAATATTCTCAAAAGCAGATGAAGAAAACAGCACATTATGTTTCCTCCAGAAAGGACAATTTAAAGCAGATCTGAAATACATCATTGTAGTGTCTTCATTAAAACTTACTTGGAGCACATGTTCCACAGGGGAGTGGATGCCCTCCCCGGGCCACATTCTCCAGGCACGGAGCAGGATGGGAGGAGAATTACATGTCCCTGCTAGGTCGTTTCTCACTCTGAACTCACCCTCCCAGCACTCACAGTGTCTGACTCCATAGATGAGAAAAATGAACATGATCTTCGTGAATGAAAAATTGTACAGAGTTTTGTGCAACAGTGCTGAACCAAACATGAATACTGTGGACATGACTAGATTTTATTTTGCTTTTATATCGAATAGGTTAAAAGAAAATAGAAAAAGTAGAATTCTTTTTAAAAATCAAGGAAAGTTTGCAGATAAGGACAACAGAGCATTCTAAGACCCTCCAAAAATAGATGGACATTCATATAAAATCTAGCTTTTAGCTACATTTCATTCTTCTAAAACTTTGTTTATGATCATTTCTTCCTTGCAGTTTTCACATTTGTGAAACATTTGTAAAAAGCTCAAGTCTCAAAGGATCCCAAACAGCTATAAGATATTGACTAGACAGCTTCAGAAATCTAAATAAACTCATCTATTTTAAGGCCAATGAAATGACAATAACATAACATAGCTGGCTTATTCTTCGTGCCATATGAATGAGCATCGATGTACGTGCGCACACACACAGACACACACAGACACACACAGACATGCACATAATCTCACTTAGCCAAGACTAACCATGCTAGAACAAAATATATGGGCTTACTTAATGACTTGGAAGATCATTACTCTTACTTGAAATCCGTAGAGAAAGAAAAAATACAATCAGGTCTTAAATGCCAAGGCCAGAGTAAAGAAGAGAAGCTGTGATCAAGCATTTTTATCTTACTCCAGGCATGAGTTCAGAAGGTCACCCGTGTCTCCCCTTGTCTGTCCTTATAAGATGACAAAATG
Organism: Varecia variegata; assembly: GCA_028533085.1. Lineage (NCBI taxonomy): Eukaryota > Metazoa > Chordata > Mammalia > Primates > Lemuridae > Varecia > Varecia variegata. The sequence continues at coordinate 58,418,027 of CM052443.1, forward strand.
AACATTCTTCGTGGGGAAGCCCCCATAGCACTCGTCAATGTCACATTGATTTTGTTTTGTTTTATTGAGGTGCGGTTTGCACATACTTTTTAAAATGCACAAATCTTAAGTGCACAACTCAGTGAATTTTACCTCTGAATACACACCCAGTAGCCACCACCCAGATCAGTAATAGAACATTTCTGTCACCTCAGAGATTTCCCAAATGGCCATCCCAGTCAACACTACCCCTCTCGGAGGTCACTATTAGGTTTTAAGTTCCATATGTACACCACCAGGACAAAGATTTCTGAAAACTTACAAGCCCTTGGCTTTTCCTATCTCCAAAATGGATTATGATCCCGTTACCACCACCAATTCAAGTATTCAGTCAACAAAGATTTGTTGAACACTCACTGTGTGCAGTCACTATTCTAGATGCTTGAGGTAAATTAGTGTACAAAGTAGATAAATGTCCCTGCCTCCACGGACCTCATAGTCTAGTGGGGGCAGACAGGCAGCAAGCCATAAATATAAGACATTAGTAAGTTACATAGTATGCCCGAAGATTTTGAGTGTCCTTTCTGTGGTCTATTTAGTGCCACATTTTTTTGCATTTTTACATTTTTTGTTTGTGATTTCGCTGTTTAAAACAGCCCCCGAGCAGCATGCAAAGTGCGGTCTAGTGCTTCTAGGCACGAGGTTGTCATGGGCTTTATGGAGAAAATTCTTGTGTTAGATAAACTTCATTCAGGCATGAGTGACTGGGGTTGGCCGTGAGTTTAATGTTAATGAATCAGCACTGTATATCAAATAAGGTGCCTTTAAACAGAAGCACACATAAAACAGGTTCTATATTGTTGAGTTGGTAACAATCTGGTGAGCAGGGTCAGAGGAACCTAATCCTGCATTTCTCCCGGGAGCTACGGTTCAGCATTCACTAACCCAGTGTTCAGGGCAACTGTGCAGAATGTAGCTACTGTGGGCGATGAGAATCAACTCTGCCTAACTGATAGCTGGCTGTGCCCTGAAGTCACTGTTCCCCCACATCCTTCTCAAAAACTTATTTGTTTTTTATTTATTTATTTTTTATTTCTCAACTGATCAACACTTAAGTGCACATATAGTACTTACTTGTTTTTTAATCTCCCCCTTGCATACCACAGAGGCTGGGGATGAGGCAGGTGTCCTTGCTCCCCACTGCCTCTTCCAGGCCATTTGTCATCCCGTCCCCACCCCCCACCGCCGCCTCAGCTCCTCCGAAGTTCAGGCCGTGGACTGTGCCACGTGTTAGTTCTCCTTGGGACGGTCATCGGCAGACCGCCTAGTCGCGCTCCCTCATTTCTTGAAGAGTTTGGTTTATTGTTTGTTTCACTGTCATTCTCTCTGCTGCTACTTCTGTTGTGATTTTGACCATTTTAATATCCACATACGGAGTTCTTCCCATTACTTCGTTTCTTAATTTTCCCACCTCCTCCTTACCTCCTGCGGGCCTGTCCTCCACCCCCACGGCAGCTGCCCACTCCGAGTGACCCGTCCCACTCTAGACTTTATCATCCCTCCATGGATTATGCCTCCTCCACACTCTTGATTTCCAGCGATCTACTTTCTGACCATCGTCTCCTGTCTGTCCTGATCGTGACCTCTAGCACCCAAACTCCAACAGCGCTTTGACCCCCTGGGGCCTCCAGCCACCCCTCCCCATCTTTCCCTCTTCTCTCCCCCACGTCCTCTTCTCCCTCCCTTTGCCAGCCCCTCCCGCTACTTGCCTCATTTCTATATTCTCTTTGCAGCAAAAATCCTCAAAATCATTTTCTAAATTCATTGTCTCCATACTACTAATATCTCTTCTGAGTCTCTCTTGAGCACATTCCAATCATATTTTTGCCTCTATGACTTCACTAATACTCCTGCCAATGCAATCCAATGCTCATTTCTGTCCATTTCCTTCTTGGTCTATCAGCAGAATTTATGCCACTTGATCATGCCCTTCTTACAGAAGCACATTTTTTCACTTGGCTTCCAGAGCACCGTTTGCTCCTAGTTTTCTTCTTGTAACGTTGCTTACTGCTTCTTAAGACCTCTATTGGATTCTTCTTATTCCCTCAACCTCCAAATGCTGGTGTGTTGCAGAGTTCAGTCCTCAAATCTCCTCCCTTCTCTAACTACACAGACTCTCTATATGATCTCATCTAGTAAATGCCATTTCTACACTGATGGCTCCCAAATGTCTAGCTGCAGCCTATTCATTCTCCTGATTTATTTATCTACTTGCCTTCTTGGATACATAATGAGTATCTTAAACTTAACGTGTTCAAAGCTGAACTCTTGATTACCCAGCACAAACTTGCTTTTTTCCCCTTCTCTGTCTTAGTAAATGACAACTCCATCTTTCCAGTTGTTCAAGCCCAAATCCTTGAAGTCTTTTGTCTTTGACTCCTCTTTCCCTCAGAGACTCATGGCTCTATCTTTGGGATATATTCAAAATCTGGACACTTCTCAACACCCTGCTTCTTTTTCCATTTCCGTCATTTTTGCCAAGATTACTGCAACAGTCTTTTCTGATGTTCTATCTGATTCTAGCATGCACTGAGCATGCATTGAGAGATGAACTACATAACCTTAGACATCAGGACTTCCCTTTGCCTTCCTTTCGGTGTATGCGTGTGTGTGCGCATGGAGACTTCTATCTCTCTTAGAATAAAATCCAAAATTTCCACCATAGCTTACAAAATCCTATCTGATCTGGCCCCTGACTCTATCTCATCTCCTGTGAGTCTTCTCCCTCATTCGCTCAGCTCCAGCCACTCGGGCTATCACCTGAGGACATTAATATTTGCTTCTCCCAGATATTTTACATCTGACTTCATTCAAGGCTTTGCTCAAATGTCACTATCACACCACAAAATGACAATACGTCTGTGAGGTAATGGATACATTAATCAGCTTGATTTAGCCATTCTACATTCACACATATATCCAAACATCATGTTGTATACCATAAATAATTTTTGTCCATTTTAAATAAAGATACAAATGTCACTCTCAAGGACTTTCCTCTCTATTCCATTTCAAGTTGCCCCATGCTCCCTTCTTTTCCTCTCTGCCTACCCTGTTTTACCACCACCTGACACAATATATTTATTTGTTTATTATCTGTTCCCTCCACTAGCATGTGAGCTCCATGATAATAATGGTTTTGTTTGTTGCACTATTGTATCCCAAGAGCTTGAACTATAGGAGATGACCAAGAAACTTGTGTTGTCTGAATAAATTAATTTTTAATAAGAACATTTACATAGTAATATAACCCCTGCATCAGACTCACCCATTGATTTAGTCATTAAGCATTTTTTGAGCATCTTCGTTGGACCACAATACCAGCTGCAAAATAGAAACATTGAGAAACTGAAGAGAAATTTGCTCATGAAAGATAGCGTTGACAACCATTTAATAATATTTCTACAAATACACTGAGATGGTCATTTGCACCATATCTCAGTCAAAAAGTAGGAAATCAAGTGTGGCACATTGCTGTCAGTTAAAGAAAGATGCAAATGCCAAGGAAAGTAGGGGCTTAACACGTGCATATTGACTAAATGAATTACAGAGTAATTTCTAGAAATCTTTCAGGGAAATTCACACAGGATATTTTGATGGCCTGTAGACGACTCTGAGATGGTAAATCTATTATGTTTCATTCATGATAGATGGAATCTGTCTCCTTGGTTCTCCAATATAAGAGAACACCTCTACACAGGAAAAACGTAATAAATTTTATTTTTAAATTAACATCTCTGACCATTGTTCTGAAACTCTCTTGAAAACGTTTCAGATGTGGAAGGAGAAGTTTGTTTCTGTCACTGACTTTGGCAGATCATGAGAGCAGCAACACGCTGACATGGAGCGTGGGGAAAGGGTGGCTCAGTTTTATTCACGCTGCATTTAATTTGTGTGTGACACACGTGCAGCGTGTGTGGTGGGGGACGCGAGGAGCACGCACGGAGAGATGAACTGCGTAGCCTTAGACATCAGGACGCCCGGGGCCTCCTCTGAGAATAAAGTCCAGACCTGTCACCTGGGTCCTGCCTGCCTCTCTGCTCACTATAACCTAACCACACTGGCTATTCCTCCAATAGTTATTATTGTTTAGGAAATAGTGAGAATTAATTTTTTCTAATAATGTTAAACTTTTTAAAAAGATATTTGCTAGCCCTTTAGTTTTCCTTGTTTCTTGCCTCAGGCTTTGAGCATTCTCCCTGCTCTGCCCAGAGCTCACTTCCCCCCGATTTTTGAGCAATTGCACCTTCGGTTTAAATGTCACCTCCTCGCAGAGATGGTAGCTGCCCATTCCACCTAATGGCACCCCTGCCCTGCTCACACTCTCTCCCTGCATCACCTGTTTGACTTTCTTCTTACACCTTCCCATGTTTGAAATTATCTTGTTTACTTCTTTGTCGACTTGCTAATCACATGCTCCTCTCCCCCTCAACCGAGCAAAATCTCTGGGAGGGCAGAGCCTGTGTCATCTTGCCAAGATCCATGTCGCCATTACTGCAGCCGAGCCTGGTACACAGCAAGTCCCCACAAGTATTTTTTGAAGGGAAAAAAAAAGTGAAATGACTTCTCCCTTCTGAACCTGAGGTCCTTTGTCTCTAGAATGAAAGAGTCACACTAGATCAGTGGTTCTCAAAGTAGGGGCCCTGGATCAGCAACATCAGCCCCACCCGGGAACTTGTTAGAAATGCAGGTTCTCAGGCCCCGCCCCAGACCTGCTGCCTCTGAGACTTTGGGGTGTGGCCCAGTGACCTGTGATTTAGCAGCCCTGAAGGGGCCCAAATGTGCCCCAGAGTGTGAGGACCAGATGCTCTCTGAGGCCTCTTTTCTTATTCACTCTTAACTTTTTTAGCTTTTTTAATTATAAAAGTGATTTCATATAAAGAAATGAGAATAGAGAATAACTCAATGAATAGCCTGTCCCCACTGGCTCGATTGGGCAAATAGTAACATCATGTCATAGTTATTTCAAAATATTAAAAAATGCATTTCCAACATATTTGAGGCTGACTGTGCATGATGTTTTCCCATCCCAGGCTGCTCCTACCCTCTCCAGGGGAAGACACGATAATGAACTCAGTGCTCACCATTTCCAGATTATTTTCCAGAGTACTTATATGAATTTACATTTTCACTGACAGGGCATAAGAATCTTCATTCTCCATATACTTCCAACATTTAGTATTGCCAGAGATTTTAAGTCTTGCCAATTGATAGATATGAAATGTTATCTTAATTTTCATTTCTCTAACAACTAATGGCACTTAACTTCTTTTCTTGTGTTTGCTAGCCACTTGGGTTTCCTATTATATAGTAAAATACTAATATTCTATCAGATAGGTGGTTCTAAATATCTTTTCCAAGAATGTAACTTTTTCCTTTGTTTCTGATGACTTTTATTACACAAATTTAATGCATTTATCATTTATGGTAAGTAATTTTTAATTGCCTAAGAAATCCATCCTTACTCCCAAGATTATAATAATATTCTCCAAAATTATTTAAAGAATGTTATACTTTTCACATTGAGTTTTTAACCTTTGACCTTTATATATGGAGTGAGGTAGGAATTCTAATTTAATACTTTACATAATAGAAATTTGGGATCTTCTCTTTCACTCAACGTGATAACAAAGTATCATTTATATAACATCTGCCCTAATGGAACTTAGAGTTTTTTGGAAAAAATAAATAATAAACAAATAAGCAAATACATAAATGGCAATAGTGAATATTTACATAGGACTTACCTACATGAGGCACTAAGCTCTTTAACTCTTTAACTTACTTAATCATCAAAATTTCCCCATGAGGTAGGAGTAATTAATGTCCTCATTTGACACATGAAAAAATTAACGTGCAAAACAATTCAGCAACTTTCTCAGAGTTGCACAGCCTTTATGGGAGAGCTGGGATTTCCAATGAGACAGTTCACCTCCGGAATCTGTGCTTTCAAACCTGACGTTATATTGCTTCTCACCTATGACACAGCACAAGTTGTGACTGAAAGTCCTGTGGGGGTCAGGTGAAGGACATCCGTTAGCTGAGGATCAGAAAGGAAGTCTCTCAGAAGGTGACTTTTATCCTAAAACCTCAGGGATGAGAAGAAAGCAGCTTCTCCTCCCCGCGAAAGTGGCTAGTTCTGCTCCTCTGGGTCTTAAACAGGTCAGACCACACAGAAGGAACAAAGAAATATTTCTACCATTTAGGGTGAACTGAGTAATGACTGGGACATATTTCTCAGTGGTCACAAAATGTTAAACCCCTCCCCCACCCCAAAGCAAAACCCACCTGTGTGCTCGGATTGCATCTGTGTGCGCACATTTGCTGTCCACGCAGTGGGCTAGATCCTGGGCACAAAGGCTGCTCCTCTCTCAGTTGAGAATGGCTGCCATTAGGAAACAGCATGCTGTGCTTTCTGGGAGGGTTTCTTCTCCTGTCTCTTTCTTCCCTCTGTGCTCCACAACACAGAGACACCTCTGCGAGAGCCACGATGGGGGCTCACCAAGTGCACAGAATGGTCTGGACCAGGTCTGAACATATTGGTCCAGACAACTTAAAAAGCAGTAAGTACCTTCTTCCCCTAAAAACACTTTATGCACAGTTTTACCAGGTCCTCACATTGTAAATCAAATGAGCATGCTGTTTTCAAACTGCTGAGGGGATGAGAAATACTGGAAAACATTCCCCCATGGGCTATGGAGACGGCCAAGACTTTCCAGAAAGTTTCCTGAAGTGCTGGGCTGGGTTAGTGGCCCTTGTTAGCACGGCTTTCAGAGAAATGAGGTCCTGCAAGGTGCCAGGCTCTGGGTGCATACTCAGGAAGTTGAAGCCCTTCCTCCCACTGGATCCATACAGCGACTACTAGCTTCTCCCCACAAACCCACCTCTATGGTCCCCTCCCCCTGGCCCCAGTTTTTTCTTTCTGTATTCCTCTGAGTTCACAGACCATACTTTCTGGCCTATGAACCCAGAAACGTAACCAAATATATGCTTGAAGATTGTATAACTCCCACTTGAAGCATTCTATGAGATGAGTTACATGCCATTGCCTACAATGTCCCCAATCCTTGGAAGGCTGGGGATAAAGACAGGATCGTGACTGTAATTAGAAGGTCATAAGCTGGGCTGAACAAAAGGACTGCCCCCTTGGCAACATGGTTTGGTGTTAGAAGCACTGGTGTGCGTGAGCCACTGACCACATTGGATTTTGAACCCAACAAAAACCCCATCTAGCATTCCACTATGCTTCTCTGTTATAGCAGTGAAATGTCCCAGAATTAAAACACACCACTCACTGAACCAATGCCAAGCTTCATAATCTATGTGCCATTCCTTGCATTATATGCACACCAGTAGGAATAAAATGTGGAGATGAGCTATGTTACCACATATACTTGGGTTAAAGATGTGCTCTGGTTTCACAGGACACACCATAGCCTGCCTTGAAGGGTACTTTTGAAGTGTCATTTTAAAACAGTTCCCTTTGACAATAATTTGATATAGCCTCTTGGCCTTCAGAACTTCTCAAAAGTTATCTTTGATTGCAAGCATGCTGGGCAAAGGGAAAGAAAGAAGGATAAAAGAAGAGAAAGGAGAACAAGGTAATATAGGGAAAGAGAGGAAAAATAAGGAGAAGAAGAAAGGGGGAATGGAATGGAAGGGAACAAAAAAGGGAGGAAAGGAAAAAAGAGAGGAGAGGTGAGACTGACAGTGGAAAGATGAATTTGCTTTCACAGATATGCAATTGTCCCTAAACTTTCACAAAACGTGAGGCACTAGGGAGTCGATAGGCTTCACAAAAATACTAGGGATGTCTGCAACTTAAAGTGTTGCTACTATAATTAACTATCTCCAAAAACAATGTCTTTAATGTCCATCTGACTGCAGTGCAAGCTAGAGACAAGCGTGTCAGCTAATTCAGTCTGTCTTGAGGGTCCTCAAGGGGCATGTGGCAGGATGAATCTCTTTGGACTATGTCATATTGGGCAGCTTTTTTAGTTCTCAGTTGTCTGAGGTTTTCCTGTAATCTGGAGAAGATTTACAGTTACGTTCCAAGAAGCCTGTGTCAGAGGTAGGATGACACTATTCAGGCTTGGCAGGACTCTAGTTGTACTAAGTGGATAATATGAAATAATGCATTCCAGATATTTTCCAGGGAGTATAATGTCAAGTTTACAAGGGCCCAATATTTAAGCAAAAGTCCGTAAGAAAGAAACAGTATTCAAAATTGTTCAAAGGATCAATGTTAATTTGTTCACAAATATTCTAAACTATCCTCCTGCCTCAAGAAAGATAAAAAAGAAGCCCAGTACAAATAAAAACATACCTTGAAACAAATGAAAATGGAAACACAATGTACCAAACCTGTAGGATACAGCAAAAGCAATGCTAAGAGGAAAGTTTATAACAATGAACATCTATATCAAAAGTGTAGAAAGATTTCAAATAAACAACTTAATGATGCACCTCACAAACCAGAAAAGGAAGAACAAAGCAAACCCAAAATTAGTAGAAGGAGAAAAATAATAAAGATCAGAACAGAGCTAAATGAAATAGAGACAAAAAAACCCCACAATGGAATGAAAAGTTGGTTTTTTTTAAAAGATACACAAAATTGATAAATCACTACCTAGACTAACTAAGAAAAAAAGAGAGAAGACCCAAATAAACAAAATCAGAAACTAAAAAGGAGACATTACAACGATACTACAGAAATACAAAAGATTATCAGAGTTTTATAGTACTATGTGAACAACTGCACACTCACACACTAGGAAACTTAGAGTAAATGAATTAATTCCTAAACACATACAACCTTCCAAGATTGAACCAAGGAAGAAATAGAAAACCTGAACAGACCACTAATGAGTAATGACATTGAATTAGTAATAAAACTCTCCAAAAAAAGAAAAGCCCAGGACTTGATGGCTGTGCTGCCTAATTCTACCAAATTTATAAAGAAGAACTAATATCCATTCTCCTCAAACTACTAATATTCCAAAAAATGTATAAGAGGAGGGACTTTTCTCTAACTCATTCTATGAAGCCAGAATTACCCTGATATCAATACCAGACAAGGGCACAACAAAAATTGAAAACTACAGGACAATATCTCCCATAAATATAGACACAAAATCCTCAACAAAATACTAGCAAACTGAATCCAACAGCACATCAAAAAGATAATACACCATGATAAAGTGGGGTTTTTCCCAGGGATGCAAGGATGGTTCAACATAAGCAAATCAATAAATGTGATACCTCACATCAACAGAAGGAAGGACAAAAACCATATGATCCTCTAAATAGATACAGAAAAGGCATCTGATAAAACTCAACATCCTTTTGTGATAAAAACACTTGACAAACTAGGGATAAAAGGAATATACCTCAACAAAATAAAGGTCATATATGACAAACCTACAGCTAACACCATACCAAATGGGAAGAGCTGAGAAAGACTTTCCTCTCGGAACTGGAACAAGACAAGAATGTCCACTTTCACCATTCCTATTCAGCATAGTACTGGAAGTCCTACCCAGAGAAATCAGGCAAGAGAAAGAAATAAAAGGCATCCAAATTAGAAAAGAGGAAGTTAAATTGTCATGTTTGGTTTGAAAAAACCTAAAGACTCCACCAAAAGACTCTCATCTTATAAGTTGCTTCTTATAAGAAGTCCAGTAAAGTTGCAGGATACAAAATCAACATATAAAAATCAGTAGCAGCTGTACACACTAATAACAAATTATCTGCAAAAAAAATGAAGAAAACCATCCCATTTACAATACCTATAAAAAATAAATAACAGATTTAGATCAATACATAATATGCTCTTTAAGGTTCATTTCTTCCTTTATTGTACTCTTTCCCTAATATATCTTTCTGCTTTCACCTAAAGTATATTTGACACCATATTTTATATATGTTTTTATAATTACCTGACTCCTTTCTGGAATTATGTGGAATATAAGTTAATAAATAATTTCTTAAGGTCTAAAACTGGGTGAATGCCAAGTTCTAAATATCTTTGAGGTCTCGGTGTCCAAAATATAGTTGGACTATAAAAAACATAGCAAGTTGTGTCACTTCTTCCTTAGGCTGTACCTTCCCAAATCTTAAGGAAAAAGGAGGCGCAGTTCCATTCTGCCCTATGCTCAGTTTCCATTTCTATTTTCTTGATCCTCACAAAGTGATTATTTGAAATTTCTGGTTCCCCCCCGCCTTGTCTGAATCACTCAAGTGACTTTGAGAACATACTGTTAGATTCTACATTTAAAGAACACTGCCTTTAAGATGCCCACACATGTACTGATGGAGAAGGGGAGGTCACTATAGAGCATATTTCTTAGCTCATAGTTCATTCTTTCTTTCATTGTGTTCTTACCCTGGTCCATTTTTTCTCCTTTTATTTTATATTGGAAGGTATATCTTACATGAACATGTTGTTATATGCTATTAACTCATTTATGGAACTAGATGGAACATAAATCAATAAATAATTTCTTGGCCTGAATGTTTGGCAACCTCTAAACTGTAAATATCTGTGAGTTTGCTGGCCCTCAAGCAGGCCCTTTGGTGTTACCATACTTGCGGTGGGCAGAATAATGCCCCCACCAAGATGTCCACATCCTAATCCCCAAAACCTGCAGATAAATTACCTTACATGACAAAGGACTTTGCGGATGTGATCAAGGTCCTGGACATTGAGATGGGGAGATTACCCTGGATAATCTGAGTGGGCCCAATATAACCAGAAGGATCCTTATGAGAGGGAGGCAGAGGAGTGTCAGAGAAGGAGGTTTGATGGTGGAAATAAGGGCGAGAGTCAGAGACAGACTTGAAGATGCTACGCTGCTGGCAATGAGGATGGAGGAAGGGCCCACAAAGCCAAGAAATGCCAGTAGCCTCTATAGACTGGAATAGGGCAAGGAAAGCAGCCTCCAGAAGAGGCTGACACCTTCATTTTAGTCCAGTGAGACTTCTGACCTACAGAACTAGAAGCTAACGAATTTGTGTTGTTTTAAGCCAGAAAGTCTGTGGTCATTTTTTGCAGGAGCAGCAGCAGGAAACTGAATCAACATTGCTTGAGAATTCTAGATCAGAGCCGTATCACAACTGTGCTTGTATGTTTTCCCTCTTATTCTTTCGACACATAGACTTTGGTATTGCTCACGTTGTAGCCCTGTGTTTGCTCCTGGCATTGACACATCACACCTGCTCCGCCTGGGTACTCTGCCCAGATAGACATCACCTTTCACTGCTCATCTCTTATGATGCCCACTGTCTAAGAGCTGGCAACTGCCCACATCTACAGTGCTCCCACTGTGCAGTTCACCTGCCTTCCTGTTTCAGGATTCGGTGCCATCAGCGGAACTTTTCGCAATGACGGCAATGTTCCACCTCTGTGTTCAGTGTAGTAGCCACTAGCCATATGTGGCTACTGAGCACTTGAAATGTGGCTGGTGTGACTGAGAAAGCAAATATTTAATTTTATTTGATTATAATTAATTTACAGTTCATTTACAATAGCCACATATGGCTAACAGTTACCAAATTGGACAGTACAACTAGGTTTTCATGAAATGCATATAGATAAGATTAACTGAAACAGTCATCAAACACCTATAATCCTTAAGTTCAAATAGGCCAATTTTTCTTTACATATTGCTTTAAAGGAAAGGCTGTGGTGATAAAACAAAAACTAAAAGCCAAAGACATTTCTCCATGAAATAGACTTCAATTGCATGAGAGAATGATCAGTACTTAAACAAAATCCCCCTAACTATTAAATCCCTGTGCACGGAGCCATTACCTTCAGGAACTCATAAAAAGAAATGTCCTTAATTAAAAGAGTGATTTCTTTTGCGGCTCTAGGGACATTTAAATGTCTGGGGTATAAATAAACCACATTTGCAGTTGGATTTGAAGATGCGCCCTTAGTTCATTCGGTTCCCAGTGCCACAGGTGAGACTGATGCTGGGTTAGATAGGAATCTTGGCCTGTGCTGTGGGATGAGAGAGAATGGCTGCTCGTGCATTTTTGCTGGGAGCCGTGTCCCCACGCTGTTTTCTGTGATTAATCTTCCATGAAGTGTCGGTGGACGCAAAAGCCCATGGAAAGAGAAAGTGGGAGTAATAGGAGATCGGTAACTACCAAGCACTCACTAGCCACATTAACTGGAGGAAATACAGCAGGAACTTTACCAGGGGGGAGGTCTTAGCCTAGACTAGACAGCCTTAGGTAAGCTGAGTGACACCAAATGGAAGCTGACATGGTTCCCATGACAAAAACCAGATGGTTCAGTGGAGAATGCTGCTCCAGCTTCCTGCCACTTCCCTGGCTTCTGGCAGGTCGATTCTGCAGGATTTGGACAAAAACCCTACACCAAAAGAGGTATCAAAATGCTAAATTTATAAAGCTTTGCATTTGAAACCTTTTAATTTAATGCAAATAACTATACAGTTAGGTTTGCAAATGCATTATAATCCAGAAAGAGTGAAGGCACAAGAATCACAGGGCCAGCCTGCCAATCAGGAATGGTGCTGGTTCAACCCAGAGACAGGGTCCAGTACCCCAGCAAGGCAGCTGTTTGTCTCCTGGAAGAACCATGGACATCCTCATTCCAGCATTTCCTTAAATGGTTACAGGATTCATTAGTATCATCCTTGCTTTCATTTAAAGAAATAAAGCAAGAAATAACTTTAAAATATCAGGAAATTTGGCTAAAATGTATATCGATAATATAAGTCTATTCCTTCCTTAAGAATATCTCCTTTCCCTGTGTGTTCAGTTTCCACTCTTCTCTCTGCTTGGAATGGTAGATGCCACCACAAAACATTTGGTGTGGCTCAGATGGAAGGCCCTCCACTTTGAGATTTCAGAGATCATAAATTGAATTAGGACTGTAAGTTCAAAACCTTGTAAAAAAAAAATACTGTATTTGAGATGAAAATCCCTGTATTCCCTAAGTGGATAGTATAGTAAACTTTCATTAATAGCTCACATTTCCTTAGAGTACCAATATTTGCTTTCTCACACTTGAAACCAGCACCGAATATTCCTTCATCTCTTACCTTGCCAGCCAGGACCACCTTACTCAAAATTTCCCAGCGCTTACAGAAAAATCGAAAGGATCCATGTTGGGCAGGAAAAAAAAAAAAAAATCAGAGGCTCCGAATCTGAGAAGTTGCAGATGTTGGAGCCTGACCGGGTCTGGGGGGTGCTGCGTTACACATGGAAGTTCCATTTCAGTGCAGTGAGCAGCAAATGCACGATATTAGGTTTCCTAGGGACATTTGAAAAGCAATACTGCCTATCCCTTCCTCCACCGAGCACACACGGTTGTGGGACTTTAAGCACGTTAGGGAGAAATAAGTCCATAGCAGAGAAAGGAGAGAAGCCTCACTGAGAAAGAGACCAGGAGTCTGTCGTCAGGCAAGAAGGAAAAAAATTCAGATGTTCATATTTTTTTAAAGAATGCTTTCTTGTTCAAATTATACTCTTTTGCTTCTCAAGAGCAGCCAGGAAAATAAAGTTATTGGTACATTCAAATTTTCCTCTCTGCTGTCATTTCAACTTAATTATTACTCAGACATCTGTAATGGAGAAAGCTAGGTACTGAGAGCAGGGTGTCCAGTTTGGATCTTTCTAAATCTGTCCCTGGATAGATCATGGAACTTGGACAAGTGACCGTGGCCTTCACAGAGGTTTGTTTCTTTATCCAAAACGAGGGGCTCTTAATGCCTCCGTTACGGTGTTGATGAGAAGAGTCAATGAAGTAATGAATGTGCAAGTCAGTGCTCAGCATGTTAGCTGAGTCCAAATGCAATTGTCACACTTTTGAAACTGACAGCAAGAGTCCTGTTACCTGCATAACTCTGAAGTTTTGACTGTTTCATCTTGGAGTTCAGGATTTTGTTTGTGGAAAATTTATTTGGATTTGAGGAGAAAATATACTACATGGTGTCACATCAAAGCATCGGTCATCGACTTATCTTCCATCAGGACAGAAGGCAGAAGGAGAAGCAGGAGATCTTCCAGACACCGCTTTGTGAGAATCTGAGATTCTTCTAAAGACCCTAGAAAGGTAGTAACACACACAAAGCCCTTCCAAGTCATGGAATTTATTTAAACCAATTTGGAAATGAAAACTAGCAGACCCTCAGAGTTTGGAGAGGTGAGAGCAGGAGGCCGCCCACATCAGATGGGATGGAGTGATAGAGTTAGGTTTGCCTGTTAGTCATCTGGATTCTCATGCAGCGTGAAATAAGTAGGCTCCAAGGAAAGACTCAACACAAACATTAACTTAATTCTGACCTGGCTCAGCAGCAGTCTGTCTTTAGCGCCTTTTAATAAAATTGAAGTTTTTTTTTAAAACAAATAGACTCTTTTCCAAGTGGCATTTATAGACATGGGGCCATTGGAACGTTTTTTTTTTCCCCCTCTGGTGTTTTATCCTACAGTTGTCTGGACTCTCAGAACTGAGCAGGAGAGAAACGTTTTCAACACATAAAATGCATGGTTTGGCTTGTACAGTCTTCTGGCTAAGTTGAAGCAGGCAGGGAACACGGTGCCAGTGAAGCCCGTGCTCAGCTCTGGGCTCTGAGGCCTTCAGGAGGACCTCTCAGAACTCTGCAGAAGAGCGACAGACCCTCTTTAACCAAAGGGAGTGAAAGGAGTCCCTTTATCCAGCACTCACATGTTCTTTCCAGTTCTGATAATAGATTTTGTCAGCAGTAGCCACACCAGGCTGAGAGTCTTACATCGGTCAGACTCCGCGGCTCGTTCCCCTGCACCGGCATTTCCCAGCAGACTGGTTTCCTCATCAATCACGCATTGCCCATATTGTGTTTCCTGGCCCAGCTGTTCATGCGGCCGCGCTAAGGCTGGGGGGACTGGGCGTCAGTATTAATCACAAGACATGTCACTCTCAGGCCTGGATTTGCTTTGAGGATGGCATCTTGTACTTGCCTATAGTCATGCTTTTTCCCTGGAGAAATCTCAGGTTAGAATTAAAAAAAAGGCACAAGTCCTGCTTGATGTTTAATAGCTTGGTCATTATGAGGGACGCTGTAAAACCCCCACCTCCCTGCTGTTATGTGGGTGTTTCGTGACTGTAAAATCAGCCGTTTCTTCCACAGAGAATTAACTGGCTCCATGTTAAGACAATCTGGAAGGACTCTAATTTACTTCTCCCCTGTCTCCTTTACCTAGTTCCCACACAATGATCTCTGGAGACTACTGAATTCTCACTAGTTTAAATGTGTTGTCATTCAGCCATGCACTGTTTCTAAATTGCACTGTGTCAGGTAATGAGTGCAGTTAGCAAAGGTGGCACCTACAGAATTGCTGGCCGTGGTGGTTGTCAGGCACTGTGGCGTTTCAATCACACTGTTTGCTTTAGTGCTAGACGTTGCCTAAGCTTTGAGGTGTGGGAGCTGTAAATTAGCATCTGGAACAACGGCAGCTGTATTCCTGCTGCTGCTTTTCCAGTAGAAGCTCCGTCACTGTGACTTCTGAGTCTTCTCTCTGTGAGCTGCTGTTCCTTGAACTTCATTCCACAGTGGGGAATAAATGTGAGTGTCCTGGGAATTAGCCCACGGAAGGAACCTGCTGAGATTCCAACTATCTTTTTGGGTTTTCCCAGAAGTAGACCCAGTGGCAAGAATTTGAGTGCAAATCATTTATTTGGGAGGTGATGAGTGACCCCAGGAAACACTAGGAGGGAAGTGGGAAAGGGAGACAGGAGGGGATATCAGACAGTAGTCATCAGGCCAGTCACGGCTGCAGGCAACTAGAGCTCACTTGTCCTCCCTGAAGAGCACAGGGGCCAGGGTAGCATTGTCTTGCCTGTTGCTTAGGGAGTTGGGATGTTTACCCTTAGTTCCTTTCAATCATGGGTTGAGGGATGCTTCCAGGAGCTGTTAATTCTCAAATAGAGTGGGGCCAAGAGGCCAGACAACACCCCCAGGCAGAGAAATGCAGGTGCTGGCAGGTGCAAGTCCCAAGTCCAGCCAGTGCGTGTCAATAGCAAGGCCGGGGTGGAGCAGAGCATCGGCATTCTCTCTCCACTAAATCCACAACACAGGCACCAGAGCAAGTGTCTGGGAAAGCTGAAAGCCCTGTTAACCTCATAGCTCAAAGGGACCTGGGAGAGGATCTCATTCCACCATCCTAACTCCTACAGAAATACTTTCTATAGCTGTCATCCAGCTTCCATCTGAACACCCCAAATGATGGAAGGCTCAAGTTGCCCATTCCATGGATAGATCGTTCTATCATTATTCTACCTACTACTTCCCAAATTTCCATGTTTCATTTAAATGGCCATTCAGTCCATGTTTGTTGAGCAACGTGAAGGCCTGGGTTCATAGATAACACTGCTGCTCTTATGGTTGCACAGGGAGGAGCAGGATGGACAAGCAGAGGGTTTATTCTCGTACAGCATTTCCACAGGGCACTCCCATCGCAGCAGACACATACACTGCAGCAAAGGCAGTGAGCACCTCTCCACAGGTAAGGAGGGCGAGGCAGTCAGAGCGGGTTTCACAGAGCAGTGAAAAGTGACTACAGTTCACTGAGTGACAGAAGGAATGGGTGAGATACAGTCAGCAGGAGGTTAACGGTGGTGATGGCCACATCAGATTCCCTCATTCTTTGAAAACTATCTATGCCAGTGGAAATTCCCACACCTAAAGAATGAGTGCTTTCTTAGTATTTTAAACCAGAACTCTGCTTACAACGGGATTCAGAGAAATAACTTATTCTCTACTTTAAAGAGCATAGAACTTTTTAAGGAGAATATCAATATGTTTTCTTCTATCCAGTTTTACAACCCTTTGTCAATTTCTTGCAACCCTACTGGTTGCAAATAAGCTCATTCTATAATATAATCTTCACCTTCCTCTGCAGATATTTTAAGAGGTATTAGGAGCAAATATATGGATACACAGAAACGACCATCACCATATCACATGCCAATAGATCCTATAAAAAGTGTTGGAGTCAACCACCCATTGGCCTGGTGGCCTGTGATTAAATAGTGTTGATCTCTGTACTGACTGCATGCGGCCCCTCAGGACTGTGGAAAAGAAGAGGAGTCCACAGGTGGTCATAACATTAGCAACCTTCAAAATGAGGTGAATGTAGAAAATGGGTGATCCACATATGGGTGGGCCTGTGGTTTATATTTACACATATGCATATATAGATATGTGTGTATGATATTTGTTTACATTTGATCCTGAAAAATAGACAGAAAGAATTGATCTACTATGCCCTGAAATAAGAATTTTATATTCAACGATTTGCTGTCATTTTAAAAAGAAAGCAGGAAAAAGTACCTGAGATCCTAGCATGTAGAGAAGTCGCAAACTGGTTGTCCATTGGCCAAATTCAGCTGGTGGATGTATCGTGCTTGGCTCACACAATCTTCACCCCCGAAGAGTTTTAGTCTGAATTAGTTGCCATTCTTTCAAAATAATGATAGTAAATCAAATAAATCAAAATCCAAGTTTCCAAATTCACTTGGAATATCAAATGCCTGGCAATTCTTGAGCCTACATTTCACATGGTGATATTCAGCTAGAGCTCAGTAAGAGCTGCTCTGTCCTTTGAACAAGACACATACTTGCTAGTAGGTCACACCCCGCCTCTCTCCCCGTGGAAGGTAATTGTCACCTATCATTTTATTTCTCCTGGCTTCTTTCATTTGCATTACCTCTCTGGCCCCTGCAAACCTCTGAGATGGCCAGAAAGGAATAAACTAAAGTATTGGGAACAAGACTTAGGTATTTACATTCTGTTTTACAAGTTAGCATTTCCCAGGATCACTGGGGAACTGGAAAATGCTCCAGGAGAAAATGCACTCTGTAGTAAAACAGGTTTGATAAACTATCCCTTTTTGAAATTCTCAGTGTGCCAGTGCACATAGAAAATGATAGAGTTTCTGGGAAAGCTCGTGATGGCTAAACTTTCCTGGCTTTGGTCAGACAACAGAGAACCACTGGGAGGTTTTAAATAACAGAGGAATTTGATCAGTACTATGCATTGGTGAATTAAATTTGCTAAAAGTACAATTTCCTTAAAAATAAAGGTTAATGTAAATTAAAACACGGTCTATATCCTCCATGGTTTTCCTCTCCTCTTAGTCTTCCACAGGAATTCTGCACAATGATGCTATCCCAGTTCTACCATTATTATTTGACCCTTGCAAGCTAACTTAAACTTTCTGTACTTCAGTAACTTCTCCGGAAGTGAATAATAATACCTTCCTGTTCTGATATGTGGGAGGATTAAGTGAGACAATATATATGAGAAGTAAATATTAGTGATTCTTACTCTTCTTACTTATATCTTCTTCTTATGACTCTTATTATCTGTAGATTAATATGTTTTCATATACATGTATACAGAAATATGCATTTCCTGTGCAATTCAATATATCATGTAGGAAATTCTCACCTAGTGCAAACTTTATATCCTCTGGAATGTGCTGTTGGAGCTCCTTTGGTTGAAATACTAATCACACTGTTTGGAGTTACAGATTTGTATCTTCCCCAGGAAAGAACATATATAAAGAGAGGGCAAAGAAAAAGGGAAAAAGGGAAAAGAAAGAAGGAAGGACAAATAAACCTTGTTTCCCTAGAGAATAATAGTAAAAGTAAGCCAATGTGGCAACTTAATGGTAGTCAGAAACAACACAAGTTCCTTTGCAAACTAGGAGAACAGAGAATTGGCTCAGCCATTTCCCAGAAATGAGAATTTCTAGGTCAACCGCAAAATTAGAAGTTTACAACCAAGAATTCAGCCAAAAGAGCCAGCAGTTCCCCATAAGTCTCAGGGGTTGTCTACTACAGTTATTTTCAAATTTATTTTTTGTTTTCAACTTGGTATTCTAACCATGCTATGGCAGAAATTGCTTTGGTGTGCCCTTCTTTAAGTGGTTTGATCCCCCATCTCTGAAGTCAGCTGAGGGCATACAGAGTGAATGTTACTGTAAAGTTCATCACCGAGGGTGGGATGCTTGGTGCACAGGCGCAGATCAGGTGCTCCAAGCTATGATGAGGCAACGTAAAGAATCTCAGCAGGCCCCCAAGTAACTGGAGAGTGACTCATTCAACATTTCGAAAATATTAGGATCTTAAAATGTTTCAGACACCAGGTACAGATGGGGAAACAACAATAAACAAGAAGCAGAGACAACCCTGCCCTGAGGAGCTTGTGGTCTAGAGGAGAAGGCAAACTCCACAGCTTTGGTTCGTGTTCAGGAGGAAAGAGGCACAGAGCTTTGAGAGGGTGCCACAGGGGACCTGGCCCCACCTTGCAAATCAGAGACGACATTCCTAGGGAAGTGAAGTCTGCATGCCAGCTGGGAGTCAACCAAGCCAAAGAAGGATGGGAGTAAAGTTTCAGGTTCTATATACACCAACTTCATGGCAAGAGCATCAGGAATATTCAAGGACCTGAAAAAAAATGCAGCCTAGTTGAAGTTCACAGAAGAGACCCAAACTGAAACACAGAAAGGAAAAGAACGGAAAGAACAGAATAGAGCATCAGGGATAGAGTGAACCCAATCATATGCTCTGGCATAGCTGCAACTCGAGTCTCAGAAGGAGAGGAGAAACTGAGATTGCAGCAGAAGCATCATTGGAAGAAATAATGTCCCAGAGTGTTCCAAAATGGATGCAAGATGTCAACCCACAGGTTCTAAATGCTCAGCAAATCCCCCCAATGATAAACAAATTGTGACACACCCATACCATGGAGATCTACTCAGCAATAAGAAAAGAACTTCTGATATTTGCAACAACATAGGAAGATCTCAAAAGCATTATGATAAATGAAAGAAGCTAGTTGCAAAAGGCCACGTACTGTATGATACCATTTATATGACGTTCTGACAAAGGCAACATTATAGTGACAGAAATCAGACCAGTGGTCACCAAGGCCTGAGATGGGTAGGAAACTGACTAGAAAGGGGTACAAGGAAAGCTTCTGGGCTGGTGGACTCTCATATATTATTAATAGTATGTCAAAAACAGGCTACAAAATACTATCACCAGTAGGAAGGAGATTTTGTTACATTAACAAATGTTTTCTAGAGAAAACGTCCACAATCTGACCATCAAGAGTTAGCCACTGTTTCATTTTTGTCTGCTTTGAATTTTGCTGTTTATACTTTTCTTCAACTACTGAGTTTTCTATAATGAGAATATAATTATTATAGTTAGGGAAAAGATTATATTTTAAAACAAGTAATATTATTCATACTGATTCTAAAACATAGTAAGCTATTTCCTAATAAGTTTATAATGTCTTTTGCAATTTTAAACATTCTTTGATAAAAGAGTGCATTTCTTTTACTTACCTTTTAAGTTCTATATTATTCATTCTCCACACATGCACACAGAACTACACCTCACATTTGAAAATCTCTATAGAAATCACTACCTACGGGTTTGCAGAATTCTTAGCTAAATTATTCACTTACCTAACCCCACATAAAGTGAATTCCTAACATGGGGTTTGCACTACTGATTTACGTCTACCTGCAAGATTGCCCACGTAGCCAGTACAAAGGCAGATGGCAGACTCCATGCACTAGATCAGGTCCACCCGGCTCTTTGTGCCCCACACCCTTCTAAACGGGACGATTACAGCGATGAGTGCTGCAGCCCGTTTGGCCTGACAGGGTGGTGCTCCTGTGGCTCAGCAAGGCCACGTCTGACAGACTAACAACTTGGGTAAGGACTCTGTTGAGGGAGACTTAACACAGTCACCTGTTGATTTATGAACACACACATTCACACACACCTCATCTCACTCTTTTAATCATATCAATTTGCTACATCTCAGCAAAGGAAAAGAAAAAAAAAAAGAATCAAAACCACTAATTATTCACAAATAGGTCAAACGTAAAGTTCCACATCTGCTAAATCTGGATGGATGAAGTCTGTAAACCACTAACACCTCATTTTCCCCCTATTTTAAATGAATTTTTAATTACATAAGAAATAAGTGAATTCATTCTCCCCTTAAATAAAATAGTACCTTTTGACTACATCCCCCAATTTCCATCAGTGTGTACCTTCCCCATAGAGAGTTTGGGGCATTGGGGTTTAGGCTTCCAGAACTTTTACATACATATATATGTATACATTTTATACATGTACTTTTATGCAACACAGAAAACAGCATTGATTCATGAGGGTTTTTCTTTTTTTATTTTCTTTCTCTCTCACTCCCTCTCCCTCATTCTTTTGTTACATAAATGGTTCCATACTGCAGTTATCATCTGAAAATTGCTCAGTTTTTTTTTTCTTTTTTAAGCTTTATGCCAGGCCGGTTTGACAGATTTTGTTTGTTTATTTAAACTGCTGTCTACAATCTCATCATATAAAGATAGCACATTTTATTTATCTACTCCCCTGATAAACAGTTACGTTATTCCAATTTGTCACCATCACAAACATGCATATAGTCATATCTGACCATCCATGTCCACGTGTGCCTCCCATCCGGGCAGGCCAGGTCCCTTGTCCCCACACTGAAATGACAGGCAGCTAGACAACCAAGTCACATGGTGCGGCGCCTCAGTACTCTGGTGATCTGGACCTCGTGGAGCAAGGCTCGGGTGTCTTTTGGCCACATCTCCGGGCTGGACTCTGCCCTGGGCAGGAGGACAAGGCAGCAGGAGAAACAGGCCGTCGCCTCCCTGCAGCTCCACCCAACCAGCATCACAGGCTGGCTTGGCCTCATTTTCAGATTCAAATGCAAAATTTCGCCATTTCCCCTAAAACCTAGAAACCCACCTAAAGGAGGGTTAGTCTTTAACATTCCCTGAGGAGGGTCCCCAAGGACTCTCAGGCCTAGGGAGGACCTGCGTGCCCAGGCAGCCACCATTAAAGGGGCCTCGAGGAGTGGGCACAGGCACTCCGGGAGTTTTTGCTGGAGATAACAGCAATGTTTGAAAGAATAATACAGCAGGAGGTCGAATCTGACCCGGGTTTCTTTCACACGTGCTACCTTGCACCCCATGAATACAATCCCGGCCCTGTTTCCCGGCCCCACGGCCATTTCAGAGCCATGAAGTCATCCCAGCTGCGACTACAGCCGAGGGGACGGCGGGAACAGGCTGGCCGGCCGCCCATCCCCCGCCGGCCGGAAATGTCCGCGCCGGAGCGTGGAGCTGCGGGGGAGAATGAGAAGCCGGAGAGAGGCAGCGAAAGCCTGGCGTCGGCAGAGAGCCGGGGAGAGACAGATCCACACCCACGGACAGGCCAGCATTTTACCTCCGGGCCTCCCGGGCAGGGCCCGCCAGACTCAAGCCATTGCCCACGTGGAATGTGTGACAAGGACGGCCTCCCGCGTGCGCCCTCAGCGTCGGGCACAGTCCCCTGGGCAAACCCCCCGTGTGCGCAGAGTTGAAGGAGTGGGGCCTGGCAAGCAAGGCTCAGGCGGGGCGGCCCGGCCTCCTGCGCAGCCTGTGCCAGTGGAAAAAGCGACGTAAGTGCCAGATCTCAAGAGAGCAAGTCATGGGCCGGGGCTTTACAATCTGTTTCATGAGTTATTCCTCCAAGCACGCCTGGCAGTGGAATTTCTTCATTAGTGCCGCAGCCAGCAGATGGGAGCGTGAGCGCCCGGGGCCTTCCCAGGGAGCACAGAAGCCGCCCCCACAAGCAGGTGGCGGCCCCCCTCCACCCCTGTCCCCGCATTATGGGCAGGCTCTGGGGTCGACGTAGCCCGTTCCGATGGTTAAACGGCCTCCCCCTTCTATCTTGGCTGGGGCAGTCCTATGTAGTGGTTTGGTGCCAGCTTCAAACCTAGACCCTCATTCTTGATCCCATAAGGAATGCCTGCCCCTGCCGGATCCCATGCTTTCTGTGGTATCAAGGACTCCATGTGCTATGAGTGGCGAAGGGCCACACAGTCTGAATTGCTGGAAGGTTCCTTGTCCTGGGGACCAGGCTCCATCCTAATGAAGACCAGGAGAGGTGGAGCGAGGGGATGCAGGGACTGAGTAATGATAAGGAGCAAAGTTGCCAGAAGGCTGAATGGCATAGACTGGGTGTTCCAGCTGAGGGTTAGCAAGTTAGCATTTCCCACTGATAGAAACCCCTGGAGATGCTTTATGGTGTGACCTGGCCCCCCTCCCCGCCCCTCCTCAGGCATTAGCTTCCTTTCTGTTACCATGAACTCCCTTTCCAGCCACAGTTGTGGTCACACCCTCTCCAACCTGAGAAACAGGGTAAAGGCTCCTAGTTTGTCTGAGGCTCTGCCCAACAATCCTTTTGAAACTTGGGTTGTCACTGAGAAATAAAAATAAAATCCTAAGCCCCCCAACTGACTGAATGGACCCCTTCTTGGCCAAGGGGGCTCCAGAGAAACCCTAAAACCTGAGTTCCTAGCCACAATCGGAGAAGAGATCAGACACGCCTCCTTATATCCTCCTCTGTCATTAACCAACATTAGGCTTTCTTCCTTAAGGACTAAACAGAAACCAGCACTTTTGGAAAGACTTGCTCCATGGCTGATTTCAACCAGCCTTGTGACTGCCCCTCCCTTTTGTGGTTTCGACACAACTGACCAGCATTCCTTCCTGAGAAGAGACCACAGACCATGGAGTGGTTGTGACCGGTCTACAGAGGCTGCGCACAGTAGGCCTTCGTGTCCTCTGCTTCATCTTTTGACGTCAGAGGGCCAAAATCTGCACCCTTGGATCATGTTAATGCCGCCATTTTTTGAAGATCGGACCCATGAATTGCCATGAAGCTCAGTTGCACATGTACATGTTTCTCATTTCATAAGTATTCATGACTCTTCCTATAGCTTATGAAATATATATATTCGGCCCCACTCAGCATCAATTCCCGTTCCCTTTACCCTTCCCTCGAAATGCTTGCTGTTGGCTTCTACCTCTTCTACCTGAGGCTATGCTTAGCAGCCTGCAAGATAGCCACCTGCAGGCTGCAACCCTTTATGAGAAATAGAGTTCTCCTTTCCAAATTTGTGAACCTCATCATTCTTCTGTTGACATTATTGAAGGAGGCTTTGAGAATAAGGAGAAAGATGTTACGGTTTGAATGTTTATGTCCCCCCAAATTTATATGTTGAAATCCTAACCCCCAATGTGATGGTATTAGGAGATGGGGCCTTTGGGAGGTGATTAAGGCATGGGGCTGGAGCCCATATGAACGAGATTAGTGCTCTTATAACAGAGGCCCCAGACAGCTGCCATGCCCCTTGCCCCTACACAGGGAGTGGGTGCCATCTATGAACCAGGAAACAGACCCTCCCCAGACACTGAATCTGCTGGCGCCTTGATCTTGAACTTCCCAGCCTCCAGAACTGTGAGAGAGAACTTTCTGCTGTTTATAAGCCACCCAGTCTGGTGTTCTATTAGAGCAGCCCCGGCTGACTAAGGCAGGGGCTTTCCATCCCCATCTAGGCAGGCCTCAGCTCCACGTGCCCCCAGCACCACCTTCCTTCTTCATGAACATGGAATGTTGTGGGGCCCCCACATGTCCCCCAATCCTTCTAGCATTTTGGTTTCACAAGGAAAGACATAAAGGAAAGAAAGATTGCAGAGAAGCAGCACAGAGAAGCCATCCTCCCTGCCACTGGGTGTGAAGCACAGAGAGAGGAGGGAGGGTGTGGGGGGTTGTTGCTGAGGACCCCCCTTGAGCTGGGGGGTGGAGCTGGGAAAGGTCGGAATGGCCGGGCTCACTGTCTCCTCTTCTTACCTCTCCCCACTCACTGGGACAGTGAGCCCCCCGACACCCCATGCCCAAGGGTGGGGACAGAGGACAGGGTGGGATTGTCACTTGGGCAACATCAGAAAGAAGAAGAAAGTAGAAATTCCTGGGAGATGGCTGAGACAGACATGAGAGATAGCCCTGGAAAGTGGCCCACACATCTCTTTCAGGGGCCTCTCCTCTCCCCTACCTGAAGGAGCTTCATAAATAAATGACAGCTTAAATTGTTTTAAAAAATAGAGTGAAAAAACATGCAATGTTTATGTCCCAAAAGAGGAATTTTTGACAAAGAACTGAGAAAGCACATTAAATGTGGTTTTGCAGTAGCATGCAAAGTGGTAAGCATGGAGTACTTTTGTACTGTGAATTTATGTTTGAAAAATTGTAAATACTCATTATAAAAAGAAAAATCACTCAGCCACACATGAAAAGAGTGAGCTCTATAACTACATATTGGCTGTAACTTGAGTGTTTCCCAGCAGGAAACTGTGGGCCAAAACCAGACCCTCTAGAACACTGTCCCCCTGGCTTCAGCTAAAGTCACCAGAGATTGCAGCTGTTGTTGATGCTGTGATTTACGGTAGCCAGCAGCGAACCCCATGGAAGGCAAGAATGAAAGCTGAACAGCAAGAACACTGCTGCGTCTTTATAAATTCAGCTTTATGGCTCAGATACAATAAAGCACATTTCCTCTCACTCTCCTCCAAAGCTACTGGCAAAACACCGAGAACAACAGGAAGCAAATAGCAACAAGTGGATTTCACAGACTAGGAAACTCCACATCTGGTGACGTGGCTTCCTGCCACCTCGTCCTCCTCTAAGAACAGAAAACCATCATTCTTTGTCTCCTCATTTTATTTTTGAGATCATGACACAGAAGTTTCCTTGGATCCTTGAAATTTATTAATAATTAACAACTTAAGAAGAACAAGCTTGACTGTGTAATGCCCATCACAATCACATGATCACAGTGATCAATGACCCCAGGCATTGTAAGAACCCCACTCTTGGACCCAGCAGTTCTGGAATGGACATCACATTTGCTTTTAAGACAAACCCATAGCACAATATAGCCCATACTATCCTTCCAATGAGACCATGAGTTTCGCAAAGGCAGAGAACATATTCTAATCATATCCACTTTCTTTTTGATCTGAGGATAATGCATGCATTAGGGTAGGAATTGAAATACTAGTTCCCTTCACATTCCTAAAAATGTTAACTCACCAAACTTCCATGTGTACCTGGATTCTACGTAAACAAAATGCTTCCTGTGAATTTGTAGGAGCTGTGGTGATTCAGGTAACGGAAGGAGGCCTGTATATGCAAAGGTGGGAGACAGAGGCAGGAAAGAGACAAGAGCACACCAGGCTCTTTGAGCTCTTCCTGGAAGATCTGCTTCCTTGGGGAAAGAGCCCTGGAGGATGCCCCTTGTGCCAGGTGGGTTTCAGAATACGGGAAGTGAGAGAGACCGGGATTGGCACCTGTCAGTTGCATGCCATGCCCAGCACTGATACTGGGTATGTTCTGTCTCTGGCCTAAGATGGACTCCCCCATCTTCTTGAACCTTAAAAATATTAAATTGAGTTCTTTAGGAAGTAGCATTTAGAAATGTGAGAATTTTCATCTCATCCTTTATCCTCAAGACAATGTTCCAGACACTCCTAAGGAGCTCATTCAAGGGGGTTGAAGGGGGAGTGGCTGATGCTTTGGCTTTGCATAATCTCATAAATTGAAGTATATATGGCATTATATTTAAAAAGTTGCATTTTGCTAAAAAATGCAAAGTGTTTCTCTATTCTATAGAATACAATTAATTTTTAATGCCTCCTGTATGACAAGTGGGAACACAAACTGCAGTTTTCTCTCCAGCTGTATATAGGTTAGCAGGGTAAGAACATGTATATGTTCAGATCATTACAGTCTGAGGCAGATATGGGAAGGCCCTGCTTTAAGTCCTCACAATCTAGAGCCTTCCACAGTCACTGAGGGGTGATAAGCAACATCAAGGGCATTGTCTTTTGTTGTCTGGGAACTAACCTTTGGTCTCTGTCACATCGTACTGGGTTTACTGAGGCTCCCCGTGTGCGTCAGGGACGGGAGAAGCAGTAGGATGCTCTGTCTGGCTTCTTGCGCTAGCAGACAGGACCCGGCCGTTTTTGCCTTATTTAGAAATATACTTGTTTTATTACGACACTGACAGTTTGTTAGCACAGAGAGAGACAGAGAGGCTCACAATGTTTGAGTCCCTTATCTCGCATTGTTTATGTTCTTAAAATAATTTAATTAGCCTAATAAACAAAAGCATTTTGAATTCATAAACAAAAAGAGCTCAAAAAAATTAAATGTCCCCAAAGGCAAAAAGAATAGAAAAGTCAAATCATTCCAAGTCATTCTCTCACCCTCTGTTTTGCACATTCCTGCAAGCTCAGTCCCTAAGAGCCAAAGGGACTTCTAAAATATGTGTTCATTTCCTCATTTTGTTAAGATTTCATGACTGGGTAGTACTCCATGGTATACATACACCACATTTTATTATAGGGTGCAGTGTGCACTTTCTGGGGGATGGGCACACTTATAGCTCTGACTTGGGTGGTGCAAAGGCAATACAGGTAACCAAAGTGTTTGTACCCCCATAATATTCTGAAATTTAAAAAAAAATTTGCGGCCGGGCGCGGTGGCTCATGCCTGTAATCCTAGCACTCTGGGAGGCCGAGGCGGGTGGATCTCTCGAGGTCAGGAGTTCTAGACCAGCCTGAGCAAGAGCGAGACCCCGCCTCTACTAAAAATAGAAAGAAATTATCTGGCCAACTAAAAAATATATATATATAGAAAAAAATTAGCCAGGCATGGTGGCGCATGCCTGTAGTCCCAGCTACTTGGGAGGCTGAGGCAGTAGGATCGCTTAAGCCCAGGAGGTTGAGGTTGCTGTGAGCTAGGCTGACGCCACGACACTCACTCTAGCCTGGGCAACAGAGCGAGACTCTGTCTCAAAAAAAAAAAAAAAAAAAAAAAAATTTGCTAAAAAAAAAAAAAGATTTTGGTAGGACCTTGGAAGCCTTCTAGATGAATCAATATTTAAACTGGTGCTATTAATAGATGCCATGACTGTGTCCACCTTCTTAAATGACTCTCTAAAAGGATAAATTGGAAAGGAAAGCCAAACGTAGGGTTATATTTTATAAAGCAATTTTAAATACATGGATTGATTAGGTTTTAAAGCAGGAAGAATTTAAAACTCTAAAGCTAAAGGGAGATTTCTGAAAGAACAAAAAGAAAGAAGGGGTTACATAATTCTGAGTTTACACAATCAACATAAGCAGACTCTATTATTTTAATCTTTTATATTATTAATGTCTCTGACATTTTATTATTGCAAACTCTTTAACCCATAAATGACTGGAAGCAGTGTCAATATATTTATACTCATTACCCCTACAGTGCACTATCGTCTCTGCACTTCAATAACATAAATGCAGTTTATGAATTATGAGTGTAAATGTAAACCAATGGAATATAAGTTATTGTGGGGACAAATGTTCTATCTACAAGTAGTTATGTATTTCATACAATTACTATTAGCTAATATGGTTTAAACAATAATTCATGGGAATCATATACTAAGAATTTCAAGTGGATTATGTCTTAATCCACCATAAACCTATGTGGTAGATACAATTGTTCCTTCCTTTTACAGAGGTTTGGAGTTTGCCCAGCAAACATGGCTGGAAAGTGGTGGGGCCAGCTGTGAGCCCAGCCTCTCTGACTCCAAAGGCTATTAACTCCCACACTGCCCTATGGGATGGTGAAGAGGTAGTATAGGGATATGATTGATTGGAATATTATTACTAATATTCCTAATGGTTATTAGGAAAGCTGGTGATTCACCATTGTTTTTGACATGTCTCAAATTTTGCCTGATAAATCCCCATCACCCATATCAGTCACAGTTCAAATCAGATAAGCAGATTCACTGGGAGGTAATACATATATTTGTGTGTGTGTATATATATATATATATATATATAATATATATGTGTATATATACACACACACATATACATACATACACATGTTTTGTATCGATCCCTGTAAGGCTGTTGTCCACAAGGCAGGCAGTGGGGAAGCAAGGACGAGCTGGGGCCCACAAGCATGAGCTGGAACCCATGAGGACAGACTGAAACTCGTGTCAATTCTTGCTGCCTCTGGCTTTGACAGTGTGGCTGTCCTCCAGGAAAGGCTGGTGCCCTTCATCACAGAGTTGGCCCAGGAGTCAGAGGGGCTGGAGCAGGATCGGGGAAGGAGGAGCGGCCCCACACCAACAAGATGAGCCAGTGACAAGCAACAATATGTGTGAGCTTCAACAAAGCTGACTCTAATCATCTAATCATCATTAGAGTCAGAAGCCTGAGTAAAGAAGAACCACCCTCACCAATGTGGGTGGGCATCATCCAATTCCTTGAGTACCTGAATAGAACAAAAAAGTAGAGGAAGGGTAAATTCTCTCTCTCTCTCTCTCTCTCTCTCCCTCCCTCCCTCCCTCTTTCTGCTTGAGCTGATACAATGGCCTTCTCTTGACCTAGACATTGGCACTCCTGGTTCTCAGGCTTTTAGACTCAGACTGGGACCTGTACCATTAACCCCCTAATTCTCAGGCTTTTCTATTTGAACTGAATCACATCATTGGCTTTCCTGGTTCTCCAGTTTGCAAATGGCAGATCATCTGCTGGACTTCTCAGCCTCCATAACCACGTGAGCCAATCCCTACAATAAATCTATTTTTACCTATCTATCTCCCCGTCCATCCATCCTATTGGTTCTGTTTCTCTGGAGAACCTTGTAGAAAATATAGAGATTAACAAGTTCAAGAGAAAGTTTGGTTTAGGAGGTCTTTGCACTCATGAAAGACCATGAAAATGGGGAAAATAATTCACAGAGAGGATGTGAAGTGAAATATACCAATATATGAAATAGACCAAGGATGAACCTCTTGAGTAAACCTATACCCAAATCCTCTTCCATAGAATAACTGCATAAACTTGGGCAAACAACCTGATATTTCTCAGTTTCCACATTCCAAAAAATGGATTTCAGAGAGAATTAAAAGTGATAATGCATTTCAACTATCTGGCCCAGAACCTGGTATAAGAACTCAGTACAGATTGGAGTTGGTTATTATCAACAGCATCATCATATCATCATCACTCATGTTGAAGGGATGGTGGGCTGCTAAGAAATCCATGAAGGAGATGAAGAACTATTAGGGAAGTGGAAGGGAAAAGAGAAGACTGTCACAGAGCAAAAGAGTGGAGAGCCTTGAGAAAGAGTCAGGAGTCTGGGAGACTGGAATGTTCTCACTGGAGCTGGCAGTGTTCAGGTTGTTGAAGACCTTGATGAACTTTTGATAAAGTGGTTGGAGTAAAGGAAAGCTGGGGTGAGATATGAAGCTGAGGGAGGATGTGAGGACTCATAGATTATTCTTTCAAGAAATTTTTCAGGGAAAAAAAAAAAGAAGAGATGGTTATAGCCAAATGAGAGTCGCAGGATGCAGGGAATTTTTATTAGTTTATTTGTTCTTGCTGTTGTTTACATGCTGTTTTTTTGTTTGTTAAAGAGGGAGAGTTGTGAGTATAAAAGAACCTAGAAATAGAGAAAAACAGGAACAGATTCATGTGAAATCCCCTGACGGAGAATAGAATTGAGCCCTGCGGTGGTAGACTTCAAGCCTTGGCAGGTAGGCAAGTGTTTGAGACACAGCTGGCTTGGGGATGGGGCCCTTTCTTTGGTTGGCAGGCTTCAGGGAGCATAATTTGGAAGTGGATATTAGAAGAGGCATAATAATGTGAAATTCAACTACTTAGTGGGGGAGGAAACTTTGCATATTATGAGGCAGTTATGAAAGTATTTCCTTCCTGTGGGCTTAAATGGCATTGCCTCTGAGAATTAATGTTTGTCCTCAGGAGGTAGGTGTGGGGACTGATTCAGCAGTTACTACCTAGATAACCGTGGTTTATATGCCATGTAAGCCTTCAACTCACCTTGGTAGGTGAGATGTGGAGCCTGAGTTAGGAGAAGCTACAGCCCCTGACAGGTGGGGAGGTGGGGGTAGGAAAGCATCACTGGCCACAATCCACACTGAGTGCCCTAGGCCTGCAGAAATGGCCTGCTGGAGTTTTCAGGGGGTAGGGAGGTGGGGCAGGTAAGAGACAGATTCTGGGATGCAGTTTCACGAAAAGTGGGTAGATCTCCACAACTTAGTTTCTAGACTAAAGGGAATACGCATCTTCCACCCTATTCCTCCCAGTAATTATAACAAAAAGCTGTGCACAAAATTCATACTCTGAAGGTAGAGGGAAAAAAATAGACTGGCCAATTCCTTCAAACTCAAGGAACCATCCAGCAGAGAGTATCCTGGGTTTTGTTTGCTTTGTTTTGTTCATTATTTTTTGCCTCCTAAATATGGCAGCCTGGACTCTGAAGAGGCCTATAACCCCGAAACACAGACAAATGGGTACATATTAAAAATCCCAAAGTCTTTTTTTTAGCCAAAAATCATTTTGACCGTACCTACCCTACTAAAGGCAAACAGCACACACAAAGCCTAATCCCTCTCCCCTCACCAGGTGCTGCTGGTGGGAGGCTGTGGAAGGAGCCCACTCATCCATCTTGCCTCTTGCATTAAGGAGAGGGTACCCCTCCCTCTCCCAACTAGACAGTGGAGGAGGATTATGTGATTTTTTTAATCTGTGTATGAAGCTCTGGGCAGAACTCTGAGTGCCCTATGCACAAAACAGTCAGGAAACAATACAGCAAAAGGTTTCAAGGGTCAGAAAAACTAAACGCTTGTCTGAAACACTGCATGGGTTTCAGATTAGGTAGGGCTCAGGAAAGCACCCAAGTGGGGCCGACCAGACTAGGACAGCAAAGGTTTTGAAAACAAAATGGAAATTTAAGCCACAGCCCACAAAGTGGACCAGAACATGCGTTCTGAACTTACTAGGTCAACTGCCTGCTAAAATCAAAGATTTAAATAGGAACCAGAATAATATAACATAATATACTCAAAATGTCTAGGATGCAATCCAACATCTCATCACACTGAGAACCATAAAAATCTCAACTTGAAAGAGAAAAGATAATCTTAAGCACTGAGATGACACAGATGTTGAAATTATCTGGTGAGAATTATAAAGCATCTGTTATACAAAATGCTTTAATTTTAAAGCAATTATAAATGCTTAAAATGACAAAATAGAAAGTCACAGCAAAGAAATAGAAAATGTAAGGAAGAACCAAATGAAAATTTTAAAACTGGAAAATACAATAACCAAATTATTTTTTTAAAAAGTCACTAATTGGGCTCAATGGCAGAAATTCATAAGGAAAGACCAACAACCTCACAGAAAAATGGGCAAAGGATACGAAGAGTTTATTAAAAAGGAACTACAGATAACTCTTACACATATAAAAAGATGTTCAACCTCACTCATAATAAGAAAAATAAAAATTAAAACTACACTGAGATACCTGTCAGAATGGCAAAACCCAAATTGTGAATATACATTATAAGAATGTGGAAAATTCTCATAGATTGTTTGCAAGCATCCAGAAAAATTTGGTTGTCTCTCTAAAATCCACAAACCATTTGGCCCTGTAATTCTGCTTTTAGAAATTTATCCTATAGAAAACTTGCATAGGATGAAACGACACATGTGTAATATTATTCCTGGCTACTCTGTTGGTAAGCACAAAGGACTAGAAACAATTTAATGGCCATCAACTAGTTTAACACTAGTTAAATTGATTCTCATACACCCATACAATGGAAAGTTACAAAACTACAAAAAAAAAAAAATAGGAATGAAGCCCTCTCTATAACTTGTTACCATAGACTAAATGAAAGGAGAGACAATGATCTATATTTGTATGTGTGTGTATATGCACAATGAAACTTTGAAAGGACAGGTACCAACAAGTGGCTGCCCAGGGGGGAGGGGACAGGAGGGAATCTGGACGGTATGCCTATGAATGTGTTCTGGTTATTGAAACGTGAACATATTGCCTATCAAAATAAAGCCAATAAAAACAAACACACAGAAAGAAAGAACAGAAATAGTCCTTAATGTCCTATGCCAGGGCTTTATCATAGTGGTCCCTTTATGTCTGGATGAAGTAAACCTAGCCAGTGTTTCAATTAACTTGGCTTACTATTAAGCCAGTGATATTAAGTGACTTAATATGTGCAGGGAATATTGTTTCATCTGGTGCCTTCCATGATGTCCACGAAGAAGAGCCCCTGGAATCAGCAGGGACACTGGTTAGGATGAAAGCATTTTATCGTGAACACTTTCTCTTGGTGGCCTGGGCTGTGGGGGGCTTGAAGCTTGCCTCCTTCTGCCTCGCAGCACCCCCACCTTCCTGCTTTCTGCTCATCACATAGGCCTCCCTGCATGCTCTGAAAAGATTTCCTTTCTGGAAACACCATAAGGCTGATGACTAGTCACCCAGCTCCTAGTTCTCCGGTTCTGCATGTATGGTTTCCCAGGGAAACTGGGCAGAGCACATGAGTTCTTCCATTTGCCTCTCATCTTCCAGGCACCCAAAAGCAAAATCTCACAAGATTGACACTGAGCACCTGTCACATGGGAAGTGCTTCCTCCCCTGGCTCAGGAATTTGGTTTTGGCTTTTGTCAGGGTCCCTCAGCCCTCATTGAAGGACAGAGTTTGAGGATGGGGGTCTCTCCTCAGACACCCCTGACCCTTATTACACAGCCACAAATGCCATCACTTTCCATAAGAGGATCAAGTTGCTCTTCTGAAATCACAAGGAGTCACTGATGTGAGCTGGCTTTCTCACCAGGGCACATGTGGCCGGCACAGCTGCCCCCATCTGTTACTCTGCCTGACGCATGGGGACAGCTGTTGAAGGAGCATGCCTCTTTGTTCCACTGAGCTCTTGGTTTAGCCCAACTTCTGAATCCAGGTGATACTCCCTAATTGGCAAACAAAAGCCACAGGAATAAGGCAAAAAAGACTGGTCCTTGCAGAGCCTGGCTCCAGTCATTTAAAATGAAATCAATCTCACTTCTCCCCTTTTCCCTCAGTGTTCTGAAATAATATTTGAAGTCCTGCTTGCTCTCTTTGGAGAACTGCCAGTGACTTTGAGGCATGCAGTGAAGCTATATTTCAAGAGACGATTACACGCAGGACTTTTGAAAAGTGATTCTCACTGAGGAATAATATACGATATGGATTTAATAATCTGCCATGCTTCTCTTAGAAAACTCTTATTTCCTCTCTCCTCTGTAGAAGGAATCTCTCTTCCGTAGAAGTGATTGTTAGTCTATAGTGGTTTTTTAATTCTGTAAACTATTATCAATGGTGAGTTTTGAAAGAAACAAACTGCACACGTTCTTAGATGTTCTGTTTTTGCCATTGACTACAGTAAATGTTTTCAAGAACTCTCTCTCCATGTTTTGTGAACTGAAAAATAATGAAAAAAATTCTTGTTATTACATTGAAGTCATGGGTGAAATGTATAGTCTTGGAGAAAGAACAACAAAAAACCCACTTGTCTGTTTTCCCCATTCTGACTACAATTATATAACCAATTTTCAAGTTTGACACACTCCCCCTTCCACAATCTGGAGAAATGCCATCACTCTTTTTAAAAAATATTGTAAATTTTTTATTTCAAAATATTAAGGGAGTACAAATGTTTTTGTTGTAAGGGTACATGATATAATGCTGAAGTTAGGACTTTTAGTGTTGCCCGTCGCCAGATTACCGTTCGTTGTACTCAATAGGTAAGTTTCTATTACTCAACCCCCTCCCCCCTTACCAGTTTCCAATGACCTTGACATTTTGTGCCCATGTGTAACCATTGTTTAGCTCCCAGTGGTTAGTGAGAACATGTGTTTGTTTTCCATTCCTGAGATATTTCACTTAGGATAATGGTCTCCAGTTCCATCCAAGTTGCTGCAAAAAAACATTATTTCATTCCTTTCTATGACTGAGTAGTACTTCATGGTGTATATATGTATACACACACACCACGTTTTCTTTATTCACTCATGTATTGATGG
This sequence comes from Varecia variegata, assembly GCA_028533085.1. Lineage (NCBI taxonomy): Eukaryota > Metazoa > Chordata > Mammalia > Primates > Lemuridae > Varecia > Varecia variegata. The sequence goes on from CM052443.1 coordinate 58,452,906, forward strand.
GCACTTAGGTTGATTCTGTATCTTTACAATTGTGAATTATGCTGCAATAAGCATTCGAGTGTGTCTTTTTGATAAAATGAATTCTTTTCCTTTAGGTAGATACCCAGTAGTAGGATTGCTGGATCAAATGGTAGGTCTACTTTTATTTCTTTGAGCAATCTCCACTTTGTTTTCCATAGAGAGTGTACTAATTTGCAGTTGCAACAACAATGTATAAGCATTCCTTTTTCTCTGCATCCATGCCAGCATATTTTGTTTTTTGACTTTTTATGGCAATTCTGACAGGAATAAGGTGGTATCTCATTGTGATTATAATTTGCATGTCCCTGATGATTAGTGATGTTGCACATTTTTCATATGTTTCTTGGCCATTTGTCTATCTTCTTTTGAAAAACTTCTGTTTCTGTCTTTTGCCCACTTTTTGATGAGGTTGTTTGTTTTTTTTTCTTTCTGATACATTTCAGTTCTTTGTAGATTGTGGATATAAGTACTTTGTAGGATGAATAGTTTGCAGATATTTTCTCCCATTCCATAGGTTGTCTATTTACTCTGTTATTTCCTTTGCTATGCAGAAGCTTTTCAATTTAATTAAGTCACAATGATTTATTTTTGTTGTTGCTATATTTGCCTTTGGGGTCTTAGTCATAAATGCTTTGTCTAGGCCTATGTCTAGGAAACTTTTTTCTAAATTTTCTTCTAGAATTTTAATGGTTTTATGCCTTACATTTAAGTCTTTAATCCACCTTGAATTAATTTTTGTATGTGGCAAAAGATAGGGGTACTGTTTCATTCTTCTGGATGTGGCTATCCAATTTTCCCAGCACTATTTATTGAATAGGGCATACTTTTGCCAGTGTATGTTTTTCTTTGCTTTGTCAAACATCAGTTGATCATAGCTATATAGTTTTATTTCTGGGTTCCCCATTCTGTTCCACTGGTCTATGTCTCTACTTTGATAACAGTACCATGCTGTTATGGTTACTATAGTCTTGTAGTATAATTTGAAGTTAGATAATGTACTTCCTCCAGATTTGTTCTTTTTACTTAAGATCACTTTGGCTATTCAGGCTCTTTTTGGGTTACAAATGAAGTTTAGGATTATTTTTTCTACATCTATGGAATATGACATTGGTATTTTGATGGGAATTGCATTGAATCTATAAATAATTTTGGGCAGTATGGACATTTTAATGATATTGATTCTACCAGTCCATGAGCAGGGGATGTTTTCTCATTTGTTTTTGTCATTTACAGTTTCTTGTATCAGTGTTTTGCAGTTCTCGTTGTAGAAATCTTTCACCTCCTTCACTAAGTATATTCCAAAGTGTTTTATTTTCTTTGTAGCATTTACAAATGGTATTTAGTCCTTGATTTGACTCTCAGCTTGACTGATTTTGATATTATAGAAATGCTATTGATTTGCATACATTGCTTTTGTAACCTAAGACTTTGCTAAATTTATTTTTCAATTCTAGGAGACTTTTGGTGGAGTCTTGAGGGTTTTCTAGATACAAGATCATGTCATCAGTGAACAGGGATAGTTTGACCTCCTCTTTTCCAATTTAGATGCCCTTTATTTCTTTCTTTTGCCTGATTGCTCTGGCTAGGACTTCCAGTACTATGTTGAATGGAAGTGGTGACAGTGGACAGCCTTTTCTCGTTCCAGTTCTTAGGAGGAATGCTTTCAACTTTTCCCAATTCAATATGATGTTGGCTATGAGTTTGTCATATATGGCTTTTATAATTTTAAGGTATATTCTTTCTATGCGTAGTTTGTTGAGGGTTTTTATCATGAAAGGGTGCTGGATTTTCTTGAATGCTTTTTCTATATCTACTGAGATGGTCATATGTTCTTTTTTTTTTCTTCTGTGTATGTGGTGAATCACATTTATTGATTTGTGTATGTTGAACCATTCTTGAATCCATGGGATGAAACCTACTTGATCACGTGGATTATCTTTTTCATGTGCTGTTGAATTTTGTTTGCTAGTATTTTCTTGAGGATTTTTGCATCTATGTTCATGAGGGAGTCTGTAGTTTTCTTTTTTTGTTGTGTCCTTATCTAGCTTGGATATCAAGGTGATGCTGGCTTCACAGAATGAGTTAGGGAGAATTCCCTCCTTGATGTTATTGAATAATTTCTGTAGGATGAGTACCAATTCTTCTTTGTAGGTCTGGTAGACTTGGTCTGTGAATCTATCTGGTCTGGGGCTTTTGTTGTCATTGTTGGGAGATTTTTTATTTCTGCCCCAATATTGCTGCTCATTGTTGGTCTATTCCAGATTTCTATTTCTTCCTGATTCAGACTTCGGAGGTTTTGTGTTTCCAACAATTTATCCATTTCTCTAGGTTTTCTAGTTTGTGTGCATAGAGATTTTTGTAGTATTGATGGATGACATTTTGTATTTCTGTGGTATCAGTTGTAATGTATCCTTTTTCATTTCTGTTTGAACTTATTTGAGTCCTGTCTCTTCTATTTCTGGTTAAACTTGCTAGTGGTCTATCAATTTTGTTTATATTTTTCAAAGAACTAACTTGTTTAATTGATCCTCTGCACTGGTTTTTGATTTTCATTTCATTTATTTCTACTCTGAGCTTTGTAATTTCTTTTCTTCTTCTGGCTTTGGGTGTGATTTGTTCTTTTTCTAGTTCCTCGAGGTGTGACATCAGGTTGTTAATTTGTGATCTTTCTGTCTTTTTGATGTGAGAATTTGAGGCTATGAATTTTCCCCTTAGCACAGCTTTTCCTGTATCCCATGGATTTTGAAAACTTGTATCCCTTTTGTCATTCAATGCAATGAATCTTTTGATTTTCATCTTAATGTCATCAGGAATCCAAGAATTATTCAGCGGCAGGTTGTTTAATTCCATGACTTTGTATAGATTTGAAAATTTCTCTTGGAATTGATTACTAGTTTCTTTCCACTGTGGTCTGAGAAGATACATGGTATTATTTCAGTTTTTCTGAATTTGCTGAGACCCATTTTGTGGCCTAAGATATGATCAATATTAAAAAATGTCCCCTGTGCTGATGAGAAGAATGTGTATTCTGTAGTTTTGGGATAGAGTGTTCTATAAATGTCTACTAGTTCCATTTGTTCCAGAGTCCCATTTAAGTCTAATGTTTCTTTGTTGATTTTCTGATTCAAAGATTTGTCCAGTTCTGCCAGTGGTGTGTTAAAGTACTTGGCAATTATGATGCTACCATTTATTTCTTTGCTTAGATTTAGTAGAATCTGTTTTATGAATCTGGGAGCTCCTGTGTTAGGTGCATATGTATTTAGGATTATTATGTCTTCCTGCTGAATTGCTCCATTTATCATTATACAATAACCATCTTTGTCTTTTTTACCATTGTTGATTTAAAGTCTAATTGATATGAGAATGGCTACACCTGCTCACTTTTCATTTCCATTTGCATGGAATATTTTTTTTCCATTCCTTTACTTTGAGTCTATGAGAGTCCTGTGAGATACATGAGTTTCTTAGAGACAGCATAAACTTAGATTGTGTTTCTTTATCCATTCAGCCAATCTATATCCTTTAAGTGGAGCATTAAGACCATTCACATTTGGTGTTAGTGTTGAATTTGGGATACTGTTCTATTCATCATGTTGAATGATACCTTGTTTTGTTTTCACTGTTGTACTACTGTTTTGTAAGAGCTGTGAGCTTTAACCTTTTGGTGTTTTTACACTTGTGGGTATCTATTGTTCTGTTCCATATATAGTGTACTTTCAAGTATTTCCTATAGAACAGGTCTAGTAGTAATAAATCCTCTTTGTGTTTGCTTGTCTGGGAAAGTCTTTATTTCACCATCATTTATGAAACTTAGTTTTACAAGATACAAAATTCTTTTTTGGCCATTGTTCCATTTAAGAAGACTAAAAAAATGGGTTCCTAATCCCTTCTGGCTTGTAAGATCTCTGAGATGTCTGCTGTTAGCATCATGGGCTTTTCTTTGCAGGTTAGGTGCTGCTTTCATCTTTCAGCTTGTAGAATTTTCTCCTTCACTTTGACTTTGGCCAGGTTGATGACTACATACATATGTGCATATGTATTTAGGATTTTTATGTCCAAATAGGACTTTGAGATGTCTTATTTGCCATGAATCTTTTCAGTGTTTGATGACAATCTTGTATCTGGCTATCTGAATCTCTAGTGATACCAGGGAAGTTTTCCTCAATAATTCCCTCAAATAGGTTTTGCATACTTTTTACTTTTTCTTCTTCTCCTTCAGGGTTACTTAAAATTCTTATATTGGCTTATTTCACATAGTCCCACATTTCTCTGTGGGATTGTTCATTCTTCTTTATTCTGCATCTTTAACTGACTGAGTTAGTTTGAAAGCCTTGTCTTCAAGCTCTGAAATTCTTTCTTCTTCTTGGTCTAGCCTATTGTTAAAGCTTTCTACTGTATTTTGGAATACCATAAATGACTCTTTCATTTCTTTAAGTTCTGTTATATCTATTCTTATCCTAAACTCTCTTTAGCAAGTTTTTCATTTTTTTATTCACATCCTGAAATATTTTAGCTTCTCTGTGTTGGTTTTCAACTTGCTTATCAGTCCTATTCATCTTATTTGCCATCCATATTCTGAATTCCATTTCTGAAATTTTAACAGTTTCCTTTTGGTTAGGGTCCATTGGTGTAGATCTATTGTGATCCCTTGGGGGTGTTGAACTAGCTTGTTTTTCATGTTGCCAGAGTTCTTTTGCCAGCTCATTCTCATCTGAAACCTCTTCTCTCAGCTCAGGGAAGATGGATTTATGGTTCACGTTTTCTCCTTTTCTGGTAACTCTCCTACTTAGTGAGAAGTCCCTAGATGGCACAAATTTGTCCTGCACTGGAAGATTGACCCAGCAGGAGTGGGACAGATGCACTGAAAGCCTGTAATACAACTATCCTGCATTGTCTTGTTCCCTTGTGGTTGTCACAGTCCAAACTGCTGCTAGAGGATTTTCGTGTGGAGTGGTGGGTTGGTCCCCAGACCTCTGTTGGAAACTCAGGCAGAGGCTGGGCAAGTCCCTCTCCAAGGAGGGAGATTGCTCTGCCCATGTCTCCCTGCAGTGGTGGCAGTGCTAGCTGTGCAAGGCTATCTAGGGAGTGGCCGTGGGTGTCAGGGCTGCAGGTGTTTGCTCCACTCAGGACAAAGTGCAATGGTGGTACATGACAGGGGCAGTTCATGGCTAACAGGTCAGTGGCAGAGCACTGGACTTCAGGCATGGCATCAGGCAGCATGTGGGACCATGGGGTGGGGAACCAAGAAGCACATGGAACTACAGGGCAGGGCCTGCAAAGGGCACACAGGACCATGGGTCTGGGCTGCCAGGTGGCTGGGGTTCTTTCCCCACACAGGTCATGCTGAGGCTATTGCCATTGGACTTCTCAGTTGGCATTGACACCTCTGTTCAAACTCCCCGGTGGAGTGTCTGCTCTCCCTGCTCCCTCCCTAGTCAGGCAGGAGCAATGTGGAGGCAGTGTCAGCAAAGCCAATCTCTATGTAGACTGGACACTCTGACCCTGAGAGCTCAGAATGGCATCAGTTGCAGTGACCCTGGAATAGAAGCCAGCAGGTCTCCGCTGTGCCCACACTCTGGTGGAATGTTACTGCACAATCTCCAACCAGATCCCTGATCAGTATAGAGGCCTGGTGTGGTGGTGGGGGGGGCCCTCTCACAGCTTGAATCACAGTGCCCATGAGGGGAGTGGGGAGCCCCAGGGTTCTCCTCTCTGACCCTTCCCCATGTGTGGATGCCTCCCCCAGTTTCCTTCCAACCTCGCTGAGTGGATCACCTCATCTCCCTCTCTTTCACTTAGAATACCTCCTGTTGCTACTCTGATAATTTACAATGTTCTCTCCAAAAAGAGCCATCCATGGGTGGGCATCCACTTGCAACTTTTAATCTGTAGCAGCGTGTGCAGGCTGCTTCTAGTCCATCATCTTGCCCAGATTCCCAATAAATATATTTTTAATTATATAATCATTATATTGATGTATCATTATAAAATGTTCATTAAATACACAAAACCCCATAGTGTTGCTTGACCAACTCCTCTGTAAACTAAGTGTGACATATATGCTTCCAGATATTTTTAATACACAAATATTTGTATACTTGTATACAAGTATTTATATGTATATACAATTATTATACAAACATAGAAACATAAATTTTAATTTTATGATTTTCTTTTGCATATATGGAATCACATTGTACATATTATTACACAACTTGGTGTTTAACTTAATATCATGATGACATTTCCATTTCAGAACATGAAAATTAACTGTGTTCTTTGGAACTACTGTGAAGTATCCCATCCCATCTACAAATCACAATTTATTAAACTCTTCTCCTACACATTTAGATGGTTTCCAATTTTTTCTCTATTACAAATGATGTTTCAGTGGACATTCTTGTACAAAGCTCCTTGTGCACATGAGTATTTTCTAATAGGAAATATCTAGATATCAAATTGTTAGGTCAAATAATTCACATCTTTTTATTTTAAAAGATGCTGCTAAATAGTAATAGTTATGGCTAAATAATATGTGACAAGCTCTATATTAACTTATATAATCCTCATAATCGATGATTAGGTACTATCATTACCCCTACTCTGAAGTTGAGAAAACTGAGGCACAGAGAAGTGAAGTAACTTGTCCAACATCACACAGCAGGGAATAGTATAACCAGAATTCAAATCCAGGCACCTAGCTCCAGAATCTATGCTCTTAGTCCTACAGTAGGCTGCTTCTTTCTAATATGCAACTCTACAGATATGTAGATTATAAACTATATACAAATATAGAAATTAAAAGAGATGATATAATTAGGTAACATTTTAAATTTATTAATAGTCAAAAGCTTTTTCTTTCAATAAAACTATTGTTAATAGTAATCTTCTAGTGAGAATAAAATGATTAAATATGCTCCCTTTTTACAACATTTGACTCTATACTTTTTGATAAAGTTGTTCAAAACTCTGGTTCTAAGTTCAATTTATTATCTGTCATATTCCAAAATGTTACCACACAAAGTACATCATTGGCCATACTGACTAAATAGTAATTTTCATTTTTAATCCCATCCACCCATTAGTCAAAACCTTTTCCTAAAATTTGGCCGGTAGATGTGCATTTTCCCATATATCAGTATATTTTCCTTGAAACGTAATCAGAACATTTCACTTTTTTGCATTTTTAACAAATAGGATTTAAAAGTCTGGTAGCTTGTTTCCAGTACAGCCATCATGAATCCTTCCCTTCCTATAAATGTAACCCATTGCACTATCAAGAGGTGGAGTTTGTTCTTCTGGTCTCTTGAGTTTTGGCTGGCTTGTGACTGCTTTAGCCAATAGAATATGGTAAAAGTGATGCTGCCTAACTTCTGAGACTTGGTCGTGAAAACTCCTTCACCTTTTGTCCATGTGTTAGGATTCTCCAGAGAAACAGAACCAGTGGGATATACAGTCATCCCTTGGCATCTGAGGGGACTGGTTCCTAGACCTCCCAAGGATACCAAAATCAGTGGACGTTCAAGTACCTATGTAAAATGGCGTAGTATTTGAATATAACCTATGCATATCCTCCTGTATACTTTAAATCATCTTCAGATTATTTATAATGCTTAATACTGTATTTTTTTCTGAATGTTTTCTATCTGTGGTTGGTTGAATCTGTGGATGTGAAACCCACAGATATATGAAAAGTTTGCCATCTGTAAGCTAAGAAAGCCAATGTTGTACTTAAAGGGTCTGAGAACCAGAAAGCCAGTGGTGTAGATTCCAGTCTGAGTCTGAAGGTCTAAGAACCAGAGTCACCAAGGGCGAGAAAAGATCCCAGTTCAAGCAGGCAGATAAAGTGTAAATTCAACCTTCCTCTGCTTTTTTTGTATCCATGCCCTCACCATATTGGGTGATGGTCATCCACACGGGTGAGGGCCATTTGTTTACTTAGTTCACCAATTCAAATGCTAATATCTTCCAGAAACACCCTCACAGACACACACAGAAATACGATTTAACTAGATATTGGGGCACCCTGTGGCCTACTCAAGTCAACACGCAAAACTGACGATCACAGTCTGAGAGAGCCAGTTGCTGTATATGAAGTCCAACTACCCAGAGATTGCCATGCTGTGAGGAAGCCCGAACAATCTATGTGCAGAGAGAAGGAAAGAGATGCCTGGCCAGGCCCTGACTGTTCCAGTCATCCTGGTCTAGACACCAGACACAGTGTGAAGATAACTTCAGCCTCACTCACCATCTGACTGCAGCTGTACGAGAGACCCCCAAGTGAGAACCATCTGCCCAAGCCTGTCTATACCCAGAACTGTGAGAGGTAATACAGAATTATTTTAAGCCACTTAGTTTTGGAGTGATTTGCTATGCACCAATGAATCTAGAACAGAATTCTACCAAAACACCACATTTGGAAGACTTTACAATAGTTTAGAAAATTTTATTCCCACGTTTGCATTCGAGTGTGCAGATACAAGCATTTTTTATGAATATACCCATAAGCTTTTTGCAGAGCCATGATAATAAGAAACATTTTTAAACATCCATTTCCAAAATGCTCTTTCATGTACAGAATTTTCTGTTTTACAAGGATTTTTTAATCACTTATTATTTAAAATGACTTTTCCTAATAACATTAGATTAAGTACAATTGTTTTTTCCCCAAAACTATCTGCTAAGTGACATACTACTAATTATGGTTGTCATCACAGAAAAAGTCAACTTTTTTATTACTTGTTATTGCAAAATAGTTTTGAGAAGAATACAAAAAGCCTTTGAACACTTTGCATAGATTCCTTAACTGTTATCATTTTACCATGTTTGCTTTATCAGTCTCTCTAAAGATGCACACATATTACTTTTTAATGAATAAATAAACAAGTTGTAGACATGATGTGACTTTATATCTAAATAGTTCAGTGTATGTTCCCTATAAGCGAGGACATTCTCTTACAAAATCACAGTGCAATGATCAAAACCGAACTTAACACTGATAGAACACTGTTATCTAATCTATAACCTTTATTTGAATTTTCCAATTATTCCAATAGTGTCCTTTTATTTTTTAAAGAACAAGTGCCATAGTTAAAAAATGTCCTTTTTAGTAAAAAATAACAGTAAAAATTTCATTTAGGGTCTAATCCAGAATCACACACTGCATTTAATTGACATACCTCTTATATCTCCTTTAATTTAGGATAGTTCCTTAATCTTCCTTGTCTTCCATGACTTTGCTGTTTTTGAAAAGTTCAAGCACTTTGAGTTTGTTTCCTCATGTTTGGAATCAGATTATGCATTTTTGGCAGGAATACCACAGAAGTGATTCTGTGTCCTTCTCAGTGCATCTCATCAAGGGGCACATGATGTCATTTTGTTCCATTACCAATGACATTAACTTAGATCACTGGGATTAGGTGGTATCTGTCATGTTCCTCTACTGTAAAATTGCTATTCACTTCCTCTTCTGTGTTTAATAGTATTTTGAGGGGAAATACTTTGAGACTATATCAATATTCTGTTCCACATGAAATATTTACCCACAGTTCTAGAACCCATTAATGATTTTTGCCTTGAATCAATTACTACTCTGATAATTGCCAAATGGTAAGACAATTGTGCTTGAGAACTTATATATTTATAAAATAAAAATATAGGAGTCCTAATTTTGATAATTGTTTGAAACATTGTACATGGGATAATCAGTGAACTTTTTAATTAAATAAGTAATTTACTATTAATATATCTTTCCATATACATATTTTCTTTAATGAGTCACATAATGTTGGTGCTCCTGAATTTCATTTTTAAGATAATAGCTAAGAAATGCCATAAGCCAAAGCATATTAGACATTTTTCCTTTCTATCTACAATACAAACCTCCCACATGGCATAAGGTATTCTAATGGATGCTTCTCCATACCTGTGGCAATACCTTCTAGTCATCTTCCAATAATATTTGCTAGCAAAGAAATGTATTTGAGCTTGTTTCAAAATTATTTTGTACAATAATTCAGCTATGCTTTTTTACCATAGGGTGAAAAACAAATATATACTTTGGTCTTTAGTTATTAAATAAAAAATTTCAAGAGGTTTTTAAATAATTATTATTAAGTCTATAAAATTTTGGAAAATAATGTAATGAGGTGTCATTAATTTGAATATCTCTAAATATTTCTATACAGTTTTGTCTTCTTGCTTTGAATGATTAGTTATTAAACACCTTATTGTTTTGATAGCAATAGACTCATTAACTCTTATTAGTCATTTAAGATTCTTATCTTTAGAGTTATTTGCTAACATTACTACATCTAAATCTAATTTTTCAATAACCTTCCTGATAATTTTCCTGGTTTTCACACATTCTTTATAAGATCTGGTTAGATATGTGGGATTTTCCTTATACATACATTCAATTTTCATTATTTGCAGTAGTTACGTTCTATAAAGTTGCCACAATGAGTTAGGAAACACTGAGCCGTTGTTCCTAGGGGAAATATAAGGTTAGGTTCCTGTGAACCTCTGCTCACAGTACTTTTATCAACCAATCAACATATAGCCTTGTTCAATGTGTGTTTCTGCTTAAAGACACCTCATTTAATATACTCACGGCCAACATCATTATAACTCATGTCTGAACAAAGCTTGTCTGACACACGTTGTCTCCTCAAGGCATAATAGCACAGCCTTCTTGCACTTAGGACCAATAGATCCGCACTGTAAATAGTAACACGACCGACAAAAAGCACAAAAATGTGAAAAACATGGCACTAAATAGTCCCTGAAAAAGACACTTACAATACGAGAGCTGAAACAAGAAGGCAGAGTGTCAACTTGTTTGACTTCAGTTGAGAATACGCAAGTCCGGTGACTCATAAGTTTCACCGCTCGGCACATGTCCTGAACATGTCTGCAAACTACCACAAAAGTGCTGTGAGTATTGATTTGGGGATTACAAATAAATTTCAGCAAGTAGGCAAATTCACAAATATGGAATTCATGAATAGCGAGGATTGACAGTATTTGTAGAGCAAAACACTCAAACCAGAAATAGAAAATGTTGTATCTTCTTCTTTTTAGTACTTTCTTATGCTTTTCTTGTTAGTATTATTTCCTACCCACAGTGTCTGTGCATTTGTTGAACTCATTGTCCATTTTCTGAGGACTTGTTTAGTTCAAACTAGATAACTCAGTCCCTCGTTCTGCCTAACTAGGTATCTGTAATGTGTAAACTACACTATACACATCATCTAAAGGGAATAAATGAGTGCAGGCACCACAGTGAATCCTTTTCCTCCCCCCAAATACTTCACATACACTCCACGATGCAACATAGATCAAGTGATACAACAGTGTCAATCCAAATAGTAACTATTATGAAGCAAATTTCCTCATTAATTTATTAGATGAATGTAAGTTTACATAGAGACTTTGAGAGTTGAAGAGGAAGGTGAGAAATTTGGAAGTTTCTTCCTAATATTCTCAATGGTACCAACCTAACCCAAGAGAGGGAACAGAAGGCCACAGGCAGTGATGGAGTAACAGGGAACAAATTTACCCCATTAACCTGAAACAACTACAAAGGTAAACAAAACATATATAAAACTGTTTTCAAGACAATCAGGCAAAAAAAAAAAAAAAAGAGAGAGAGAGATAGTAATCTAAGAGAGGGAAAACAAATGAGGTAAGCTGTATCATGGCCCCAGCTTAACACCCAGGGAGAGTTTCCAGGCCATGGTACACGGAGAGGACACCCAGGTGGGGCCCAGCAACATAGGTGAGAAGACATAGGTGGGAGTCCAGGGAGGCCAAGGAGTCTAAAGCTCACAGAGAGGAATACCAGAAAGAGAACTTCCCAGAGAAAGATCTTCAAAGAACTGCAGATAGCCACCCCAATCTTCAGCTCAGTGCTGATCGGTACATGTGTATAAAGAAATTATCCAAGCACAGGGAAATAACCAACTGAAAGGATCGGAGGGAGCAATCCCTAGAGCTTCCACAGGTGGGGAAAGATTTGTTTCCACTAACCAGAGTGAAAAGCTTCAAACGCCATGGAGCACTGTGGACAGTCCTCAGAAGGGTCTTGCCTCAGTAGTGGGGCAAGATTAGCCACAGACAGCACACTGGTATGGTTCCACGTCACAAAGCTGAAAAACAAGGCCCAAGAGGATCAGCTGTATTTTTTTGTTTGTTTGGTTTTTGTTTTTTTGTTTTTTACTAAATGCACCCCAGAATAAAGTTCAGGAATATTTACAAGAACACAAAATTCTCCAGGACCAACAAGGTACAATTTGCAACATCTGACATGCAATAAAAAGTTACCAAGCATGCAAAGAGACAGGACATTACAACACATAATGAGGAAAAAAACAATCAATCAAAACTGACGCAGAAATGACACAAATGATAGAATTTGTAAACAAGGATATTAAAGCACTTATTATAACTGTGTTCCCAGTATTCAAGAACTAGGCAATGATTGGAAATCTTAAGTACAGACATGGAAAATATAAGAAAGATCCAATTCAAACAGCTGAAGATGAAAACTATAATGCCTGTGATGAGATATACACAGGTTGGAATTAACATCAGATTGAGTATTAAAGAAGAAAAAATTAGTGAACTTGAAACTATCCAAATGAAACACAAATCAAAAAATACTGAAAAAAATTAACAGAGCATCAGAGAACTGGGAACAAGTTGAACTCTTCTAATGCAAAAAAGGGGAGAGAGCAGAAAAAGCATTTGAAGAAATAAAGGCTAAAAATATTTTGAATTTGACGAAAAATATAAATCCATAAATCCAAGAAGTTCAATGTACTCCAAGCACAGAAAATGTGAAGAAAACCACACCTAGATACACATGATTAAACTGCTTAAAACCAGTAATATATGGTAAATCTTAAAAGCAGCTAGAGACACTAAGATGACAGCAAATTTTACACTGGAAGCAACACCAGACAGAAAACAGGAGCGAAACATTCTTAAAGGACTGAAAAACAATATCTTTCAACCTAAAATTTTTACCCAGTGAAAATATATTTAATATTTCAAAATAAAGATATTTTCAGAAATGCAAAAGCTAAAAGAATTCATCACTAGCAAACCTGCATTACAAGAAATTTTGTAGGAAGTCCTTCAGGCACTTAGGAAAATAGTACCAGACAGAAATACAGAACTATCAAAAAAAAAAAAAAAATGAAGAGCACCAGAAATGATCATTACATGGGTGAATATATGGCATATTTTTATTACTTAAAGCTCTTTAAAATGTAATGGACTACTTAAAGAAAAATAAAGATAATAACAGCAAAGTGTGTGGTTTGTAACATGCGTAATAGGAAAAACCTACAGCCACAGTGCAGGGCAGGAGGGAGGAAATGTAAGTACACTGAGTTATAGCTGATAAGTCAGCAAATGAGGGGTCTCGTTTGTTCCCATTTTAATTTTTGGAGGTGACTGAGTGATGACACAAAGAGGCCGATGCCATATTTGAAAAATTTTTATTACTTACACTTCCTTAGAAGAGGGAGCGTGTTGCATCACGCAGGACCAGATGAGGAAGCACCACTGCTGGCCAAGAGGCAGAAAGGAGCGAGAGGAAAGCTGAAGCCAGAGCCTGTACTATGACTTCCCTGGGAAAGGCAAGGCAGGGCGGGGGAAAGAGCTGAGGATTGGCTAGTTTGAATGATTCTGCAAGGCTCTGGGGCATAGGGGCCGTCCCTAACTGTCTTTTACCTACCCCTGGGTCGATTTAGGGCAGGAGAAATGCTAGCTTAGTGTGTGAGAGTTAGATAAAGAAAATGGTTAGGAATGTGGACTCAGGATTGGCTGGTTTGTATATGAAAGGCAGGATCACAACAAGTTGTCTCTAGGAATTAGCCAGCCCTGGGATGGGCAGTCTCTCCCCAGCCAGCAAAGTCCCCAAAGATGTCAAAACATCATAAAATATAAAAAATAAAAACTATGGTTAGCACAGGAGGTAAAGTGAAATCATAAAAACAATGAACCCAAAAGAAGGTGGGGAAAAAAAGGTAAAGCAAACAAAAACCAGATAGCACAAACATAAAACAAATGAAAAGATTGTAGCTTCAAATCCAAATATTTCAATGATGGTATTTACTGTAAGTTGTCTAAACATCCTAATTAAAAGACAGAGATTCTCAGATTGCAAAAAGTGAAAACTGAGCTACATATACTGACTTCACAAAATTTACTTTAAATATAAAGACACAAATGGATTAAAAGTAAAAGGATTGAAAAAGATATGCCATGCCAAACATTAATCAAAAGAAAGCTAGAGTGTCTATATTAATATTAGACAAAGTCAATTTCAGAGCAAAAACTATTACCGTTTTAAAGGAGATCATTTCATAATATTTAGGTTATTAGGTATGAAATGTCCGATTTCCTTAAGTACTAAGTTTGACAGATGATATTTCTGACATTTTACTTTGACAATTCTTGTTTTATTTTTATTGTGAAGGTACATCCTCAGTCTTTCAAATGCATGGTTTGGCTCATGATTATCTTTCAAATTTTTTTTACTGAAATTAGTCAAAAGTTTGTGTTATTTTCTAATATGAGTTCTGTCATGGAACAAATGCAGCACAGATAGCTTGAAATGTCAACGAAGTGTTTGGGAAGGATGTGGCTAACGAATGCACAATACGTTGATGGTTTGAGAAGTTCTGTTGTGGTGATTTTAATCTTGAAAATGACCCAAATGGGCAACCTGAGACTAAGGTGAATAATGATGAGATGAAAGTTGTAGTGGAAGCACATTAATCTCAATCTACATGTGAATTAGCAACAGGGTTTGACATTACTATTCCAACAATAATGGACCATTTGAAATAAATCAGCAAGGTAAACAAGCTGGATAGATGGGTTCCATATGTATTAAATGAGTGTCAGAAGAGAAATCTTCTCAAAGCTAGCCTTTCTTTGCTGTCACAATATAAAGGTGAGCCATTTCTACACCTACCATATTGTTACATGTGATGAAAAATGGATTACTTTTGACAATCGCAAATGTTCAACACAATGGTTGGATAAAGATGAAGTGCCAAAACATAGTCCAAAACCAAATATTCATCAAAAAAAGCTAATGGTGTCTGTTTGGTGGTCCAGCGCTGGTATCATCCACTACAGCTTCATGAAACCTGGTCAATCCATTACAGGGTATGTCTAATGCAACCAATTGGACAAAATGATGAGGATGCTTGTGATTAAGCAGCCGAGATTAGTCAATAGAGATAGGCCAATCCTCTTGCAAGACAATGCTCGATCACATGTTGCACGAACAACGTTGCTCAAACTGCAGAGGCTGGACTTGGAAACTCTCTGTCATCCACCATATTCACCAGACCTTGCACCACCTGACTACCACTTCTCCCAGGCTTTGGACCACTTCTTGCAAGGAAAAATATTCAATTCTCAACAAGCTGTGTAAAATGCCCTTCATGATTTCATTGCTACTTGCTCTCCAGGCTTCTTCACTGCTGGCATAAACAAGCTACCCTTAAGATGGCAAAACTATGTCTATAGTTTAGGTGCATACTTTGATTAATTGTATTGCTTCTTGTTTGAGATATAATAGCTAAACTTTTGATTCAAATTGGACATTTCATATTTAATTACCTAAATAATAAAGGGGTCAATTCATCAAGAGGACATAACAATACCAAATGTTTATGCACATAATAACAGAGCTTCAAATTATATGAAGCAAAACTGACAAAATTGCCATGAGAAATAAACAAATCCACAATTATTGTAAAAGAATAAATTGACAGAAAATTATTAAGGATATAGAAAACTTAACACTATCAACCAACTAGAGTTATTAATTTTTATAAAACACTTTATCCAACAACAGTAGAATATATATATTTTTTCAAGTGTGTGATAACATTTACCCCAGTGGAACATATTCTGGGTCATAAAACAAATCCCAAAAATTTTTAAATGATTCAAATCAAACAAATATATTCTCTGATGACAGTAGAACTAAATTAGAAATTGAAACCAGAAAGACACCTGAAAATTTCCCCCAAATATTTAGAAATTATATAATACATTACTAAATAACTCGTGCCATAGAGGAAATCAAAAGGTAAATTGGAAAATATTTTAATCAAATGAAAATTAAAACATAACATACCTAAATTTATCTAATAAGAATAAAGCAATACTTAGAAGAAAATTTATAATCTATATTAGAAAAGAAGAAAGGCCTCAGATGATGACCTCAACTTCCACCCTAAGAAACTAGAAAGAAGAACAAGAGACTAACAGTAAGCAGCAGAAAGGATACTAAAATCAGACAAAGACATTACAAAGAAAGAAAATGGCAGACCAGTTTCCCTTATGAGCAGAGAAGCAAACAACACTATATAAAAAATAGGTAATACCTTATGATCAAATGGAAGGGTTATCCTAGAATGCAAGGTTGGCTTAATATTCAAAAAGCAATCAATGCACTTCAGCAACAAACTAAAACAGACAAACCATTTAAACATCTCAACAGACACAAGAAAAGGATTTGACAAAATTGACCAACCGTTCCTTATAAAAATTCTCAGCACCTTAGAAATAGAAATGACCATTCTCAACTTGGTAAAGAACATCTATTAATACAAAATACCTACAGCTAACATCTTAATTATAATAGACTAAATGCTTTCCCCTTCAAATTAGGAGCAAGGAAAGGATGTCTATTGTCAACATTTCTATTCAACATTGTAGTGTGGAGGCTCAAAAGGAAAAAAAAAAAGAATGTCCAAATTGGAAAGAAAGAAGCAAAATTGTCTTTTGTCACAGACAACATATTTTTTTATTTTTTTTAATTTGCATACATTCATGGGGTACAAGTGCAATTTGTCTACATTGATATATTTTATTGTGGTGAAGTCAGAGCCTTCAGTGCATCCATCACTGAAGTAACACACATTTTACCCACCAAGAAAGTTCCCATCATCTACTCCCCACCACCCCTCCACACCTCCGAGTCTCCATTGTCCATCTTTCCACACTCTGCTTCCCTGTGTACACATTATTTTGCTCCCACTTACGTGTGAGAATATACAGTATTTGTCTTTTTGTGTCTGAATTGTTTCACTTAAGATAATGGCCTCTAGTTTTATACATGTTGCTGCAAAAGACATGATTTTATTCTTTTTTATGGCTGAATAGTATTCCATGGTGTATATATACCACATTTTCTTTATCCAATCCTCCACTGATACACACTTAGGTTGATTTCATATCTTCACTATTGTCCTGGATAAACATACAAGTGCAGGTATATTTTTGATATAATTTCTTTTCCTTTGAATAGATACCCAATAGTGGGATTGCTGGATCACATGGTAGAAATCCTACAGAATCTGCCAAAAAAAAGCTATCTGAACTAATAATTACATTCAGCAAGTTGTCAGGATACAGTATCAACACATAAAAATCAATTTTATTTGTAATACAAATACAATTGTTTTTGTAAAAAACAATATGACATTGACATTTTTAAAATAAAATTTACAATAGCATCAAAAATGTTAAAACCAACAGGACATGGTGGTGCATACCTATATTCCCAGCTACACAGGATGCTGAGATGGGAAGATCATTTGAGCTCAGGAATTTGAGCTCAGCCAGGGCAACATAGTGAGACTCTGGACTCTGTCTCAAAATACAAATATATATACTTAGAGATAAATAAAATACTTAGAGATAAATGTGACAAAAGATGTGCAAGACCTAGACGCTTAAAGCTACAAAAAATTACTGAGAGAAATTAAAGAAGACTTAATTAAATGGAGAGACATATCATATCAATCAATCAATTGGAAGACTCAATCTTGTTAAGATGCAGTTCTCCCCAGATTGATGTATATATTTAAAGTATTCTGAATCAAAATATAAGCAGGTCTTTTTTATAGAAATTGGCAAGCTGATACTAAAATTTATATAAAAATGCAGAGGACCTAGAATAGCCAGACCAACTTTCAAAAAAGAGGAATAAAGTTGAAGGACTTATACTACCTGAATTCAAGACTTACTATAAAACTACAATAATCAAGATATTGTGGCATTGTTGTCAAGATAGGCACGTAGAACAATGGAACAGAATAGAAATCTGAAAATAAACCCATGCATATATGCACAACTGATTTTTGACAAAGTACAATGTTCCTTCAGTGGAAAAGTGCTACCCTTTTAAAGGAATGGTGCTGGAACAATTATCTACCATGTGTATAAAAGTGAATTTGATTCATACTTTGTACCATATACAAATTAACTCAAATTAGATTACAGCCCTTAATATAAAATCTAAAACTATAAAACCAGTAAGAAGTCATAGGAGATTTTGGTCAGGAAAATATTTCTTAGATACACCACTAAAAGCATAATCCATAAAATAAAAAATTGATTACTATCATCACATCCTCTCTCTGAGATGTTTTCATAATGAAGGGGCTGATTACAAGGGAATGGAGATGTGAAAAAGGAGATTAAAGAAAGGAGTGATGACATGGGAACTGATGTCCAGAATGGGAGAATTGCCCAGCCAGGCTTTGAATGAGCAGATGAAGGAGACGTGGGGGGAGAGGGAGGGAGCGATGGCTTTAGGTAAGTTTTCAGCAAGGACACCAGAATGACTGTTTGGTTTTGAATAAGATACCTTCATCAATAACAGAGCAGCCTTTATTGAAAACTTCATATGTATGATGAAACTATCTTAATGATTCCTCTACATAATCTCATTTAATTCTTACAATAACCCGATGAGGTAGACATTTTAATCCTAATTTTACAGATGTAGAAAATGAGGCTTAGAAGGAAAGAGATTTGCACAAGTAAGACTGGATGGGAATAACTCAAAATCTCTCTGTCTTGGTCCATTTTGTGCTGCTGTAACAGAATACCTGAGACTGGGTAATTTATAAAGAAAAGAGGTTTATTTAGCTCGTGGTTTTGCAGTCTGGGAAGTTCAAGGACATGGCCCTGGCTTCTGGTGAGGGCTTTCATGCCATGTCATACCATGGCAGAGAAGGTCAAACGGGAAGTGGACTTGTGTGAAGAGGCAAAACCCCACGGCTGTCCTGGCTTCAGAACAACCCACTCTAGCAGGGACTAACCCATTCCCAGAAGAACTGATCCAGTCTTGCCAGAGAGAACTCACCCACTACCACGAGAACAGCACCAAGCCATTCATGAGGGATGACACAAATACCTCCCATGACGCCACACCTCCCAGCACCACCACACTGGGGGTCAAATTTCAACATGTGTTTTGAGGGGACGAGCAAACCACATCCAAACCATAGCACAAGCACACTCACTCTTTAACACTCCACCTCTAGGATGGGGCCATACTCATGCTATATTGATAGTCAATGAGCAACAGAATAATCTGCATCCAACTGATGTTTTAAAAATATTGAAAACAATCTTTTCCCTTACAAAAATACACAATAATGACCAGACGCTCTGAAATATGTTATTAGATACTGGTATCAAACTAAAGAAACTGGCTCTCTCAGCTTCCAAAATGCATTAAAAAGCCAAAAACTAGGGGTCTTCAACTCCATTTAAATGAGCAAGTAAATCTTGTGGCAATATCATCCATGGGACTTGGTCTTAGAACATAAAAACTGTAAGAATAAATAATGAATTACAAATTATTTTTACAAGTATAATTTGTTCACAGCCATCTTCTTTTATAAATGGTCAACTCCACCTCTCTGAAAATCCTGGGCCAAAAGTTTTATGAGACTAGAGATTAAATTCCTTTATTAGTAGACCAAGGATCAAATTATATTGTGTTTTTATTTAGATAGTTTGGGAGTATTGAATTTTTGTTTTTCCTATCATTAACATTCATCTGTCTGGAACGTCTACTTTTCTTTGAACTTGGGAAATAGGAATTTGATAGCATACAGTATTTAAGTCAATTAAAACAAGGATCCAAGCAGAACCAAGTAATTCTGGGAGTTAACAATAATAACTCTTTTATCTCAATAAAGGTCAGTTCAATTGTTTATTTAAAAAATGACCAGCATCAACACTAACTTTCCAGGGTGCATAAATGTGTTTTCCCACATTTACAAATGCTATGTTCTGCTTTCCAAAGATGAGATATGAACCAAAGTCATATGAGTACTTGTCAGCAAAGGAAAAAAAGACAGACAGCTTCATTTTAGAGATTAAAAATTTGAACCAGGCCAGGTGTGATGGCTCATGCCTATAATCCTAGCACTCTGGGAGGCCGGGGCAGGAGGATCACTTGAGCTCAGGAGTTCGAGACCAGCCTGAGCAAGAGTAAAACTCTGTCTCTACTAAAAATGGAAAAAAATTAGCCTGGCATGGTGGTGCACACCTGTCATCCCAGCTACTCAGGAGGCTGAGGCAGGAGGATAGCTTGAGTTTGAGGTTGCTGTGAGCTAGGCTGATGCCATGGCACTCTAGCCCAGGTGACAGAGCAAGACTCTACCTAAAAAAAAAAAAAAAAAAAGAAATTGAACCAGGTTTGCAAAGAGCTTCCTGAATTTTCTGTTTGATTCAGGACAATTTGCACATAGTGCGTGTTCAACAAAGTTTCTTGATTTATGACATGGTCATGGCCATCAATGATGTGCATTAATTAAATAATACAAGAATTTCTCTAGACAGGGAACAATGTTACCAGCCATCACTGATAAAAGCCAAAAAGGAATTCATGAAGCTTGATTTCATCTGATTTTTATATGGTCTGGTTTGAAAAGTGCAAAAATAATAATAGTCACATCCCAACCCAGAATTAATCACTGTTAATATTTAGCATATTTGCTTCTAATTTTTTCTATTTAGATATGTGATTTTAAAAATCATACAAGCTATATGGTGATAAATTGTTCTTTTAAAGGAATAATTAAATGCTCTCTAATAGGCTGGGTATCTTTTGCCCCTAGCACCTGCTTGGAAGAGAATGTTTGTGTTCCCCCAAAATTCATATGTTGAAGCTCTTAATGCCCAATATGATGGTATTTGGAGGTGGCACCTTTGGGGAGTGATTAGGTTTAGATGAGGTCATAAGGGTGGGACTCCACGATGGGATTACTGTCCTTGCAAGAGGAGGAAGAGACCAGAGCTCGCTTGCTCTCTGTCTCTGCCATGTGAGCAAGAAAGTAATTATTTGCAAGCCAGGAAGATGGCCTCACTGAAAACCAAATCTGCCAGTACCTTGATCTTGGACTTCCCATCTTACGGAACTGTGAGAAATAGATGTCTGTTGCTTAAGCCACCCAGTCTATGGTATTTTGTTATAGCAATCCAAGCCATTACAAGTCCTAACCTGGCCCTTCCCACTCACACACTGTTTTTCTCCCTTTCTTTAACTCAGAATTTTTAAATCTTTTCTTCTGTTCCTTCCTTCATTTGTTCTTTTCCTTCCTTTTTTCTTCCAAGTTCCTTCATTGGCCAGTGTTATAACGTAATGTAGTTAGTGCTATTCTATAATAAAATAATGGCCTCCGATGAACCATGCGGAATGTCTTGCTATGGATGGGGGAATATTAACATGGGTCATTATGGTCCATTGGAGGAACAACTTGGAGCTTCACAGATTTATGGCTCTTAGCTTGGAGCTTCACAGATTTATGATTTATGGGATCCAATCTCTTTTTAATAACTGCCCTTTTGCATAGGTTCTAAGAGTACATATTTCAATGATCCAAATAAGAACAAGGCATAGACACTCAAAAGGTCAGCATGGCATGGAAAAAAAAAAAAAAAAAAAGCAAAAGGACACTTTATTCCCTAAGCCAAAAGGAAATTAGTTTCTTACTCTGGATTTGTGAAGTTGATGGCTCCAAGCCAGTGGTCTATATCCTAATTTAAATGTCTTTGATATTTACAGAATTCTTTATTATGGGATAAAATGAAATAATATATGCAAAGGTACCCTGTGAAATAAAAAGACCTCTACAAAACGTGTATGGTTATTATTATCAATATATACTTTAAGGCTCTTTCCTCATCAATTTCAGAATAGTTTCTTTTTTCTCAGGTCTACCGTACCATTAAAAACTTTTGACTGAGCACATAATCCTAGCACTCTGGGAGGCTGAGGCAGGAGGATCACTTAAGGTCAGGAGTTTGAGACCAGCCTGAGCAAGAGGAGACCCTGCCTCTATTAAAAATAGAAAAATTAGCCAGGCATCATGGCACACACCTGTAGTCCCAGCTACTTGGGAGGCTGAGGCAGGAGGATTGCTTGAGCCCAGGAGTTTGAGGTTGCAGTGAGCTATGATGACACCACTGCACTCAACCCAGAGCAACAGAGCAAAACTCTGTCTCAAAGAAAAAACTTTTAAAAGTAAATGTTTTCAAGCAGGAAAAAAAATGGTAGCTTCAAGACTGAAAATGCTATGAGTTGTCTTCTGAAATAAATAACAGTGACAGGATCTTCAAAGAGCCACCACTTCTCACAGAGCCCTTCATACTAAATTTTGGCAAATATGAATAACCTATTCTTGATTTTTGCTAAACTAGTTATGCACCTTATGTTTTTGAAAGGCTCATTGCAAACCTGTATGTAGAGAGATAAAATGATGAGATGAGTAATAGAATTATGCATTAGGATAATAACATCTTACTTGATTCTATTGCTGAGGGCACAAAGCTTGGCGAGAAAGCCATGCCAGACCAACAGTTATTGAATAAAATTTTTTATTTTATTTTAATAAGATAACATAATGTAGGTCCAGATTTTATTTATTGTTAATAGTAAGTGTTGGTTTTAATCCTTGTTAATCAAAACATTATATGTTCATCTCTCCATCTTCTCCATAGCCAAGTCCAGGGGCTGGAACATAATAAGCATCTATTGAATATATTTGAATATAGTGAATATATTTGAACTAAATTGTTACAAAGCACATAACAGTGACAATCTGATTGTCATTCCCAATTAATTTATCTTTACTCTCAGCAAAATTCCTTTTTTCCCCCCTGTGATTTTGAGAAGTATAGAAATACTTAGGATTGAAAACATAAACTCCAGAGAAACTTTTGTTACTCTGGGAAGACTTCAGGAAGCTGAGTTGTCATGCACTTAAAATGATATCTCAGAGTAGGAAGAATTCAGGCTAGAGCATGCTAAATTTAAAACTCATCTGTAAAACTGAAACTGTTGACATAATTTATACTACTTGAAAGCTTTTTCAGACAGAAAAATAGCTACACGGAATGAGCCCTTGGGAAATAGAGCCTAGCCTTGCTGTAGAGTTGATCTTGCATCTCTTCTGCATCACTGCTTGAAGAAGGAAATAAAAGGTGAACATCAAGGGGGCACTGTCAAAGAGCAACATGGTGACAAGTGTGACTTCTCATCAGGGAGTAGAGCGGATGGTGAGCCTACGAGAACGTGTACGCCACACACCACTCGGTGATTGTTAGGTACACGTGTTGCTACTCCCAGTATAATTAGTCTCCTTTTCATTGTCAAACTGACAGGCAAAGAACATGGTTGAGAAGACGGGCGTGAGGGCGCTTCAGAAGGGGGTGTACATGGGACCTGGGAGCAGCAGTCCCAGGCACTTTGAAAATATTATCGGTTCTCCCTTTTATCCTCTTATAAGTAAAATTCCTTGTAGCGCATCTGACACGGAAGGTAATTCATGAGGCTACTGTCCCGGGAAAGGAGGGGCAGGTATGGCCTGAAATAAAGAAGTTACTGTTCAGTTTCAATTCACAAAGTTGATCATTCTGGGTTTATAAGAAGGCGATATTTTTTAAAAACCAGGCCTTTTTTAGAGCATTTTTTTCCTAAATTCTTCCTTATATATCTCCATGTCACTCCTTTAAGAAACAGCCCCATTATATGTTAGTCCTGGCTTACTCAGAAAAGAATGTGGCTCTAAGGTAGAAAAGGAGGAAGATATGGGGAAGGGAAGCTCCCCTCCAAGAAAAAAAAAAGAAGGACTTCCTTCCTGGAGAAGACGAGTAGGAAAGGGCAAAGAAATAGGGATTTGAGGGAGGTAAGACCAGGGTGAGAATGCTGCCTGGTCCCTGCCAACCCCAGGCTTCAGCCCAAGCCGGGAGGGCCGCACAACGCAACTGTGATGGAAATCCCAGAAGATGCAGAGAAAGTCTGAGAACATCCACACCTTCTACTTTCTCGTGGAGACCAGTAGGGCACAGCACCCTAGGGCAGCAAGGACAGTGCAAGACTGCAAGATGAAGAGCTTGACGTGGATTTCCTCAGTCCTTCTGCACTCTGTCTGGGATGCAAGGGCTCCAGCAGTTTCTGCAGTGTTGTAGCGGGTACACAAAAGACGGCTGAGGGGGAAGCCTGGCTAGCTTTTCTGGAAGAGCCACTACACAGGTGGCAGAGGGAGCACGAGGGCTGCAGGGCTCTAGGACAGTGTGGGGACACAAGGGACCACAGCTTATACCACCCCTGCATGCATCAGCTGTCAGTGCCAGCATCCGATAGAACCAGATGGCACCCTCTACTCATCATCTTGCCGCTGTGCATTAGAAACCTGTGAGGAAGACAGCATGCAGACCTCCGGTCCTCCCAGCTCCTATTCCCAGGAGGCAGTGGGACTATCCCCCCAATCCCATGCACAGAGCCCCCAGCTTGGGGACCCAGAGAGGAGGAGAGAAGAGGAGTCATCCTGATAGAGACTTTAGCCTTGACTTGACCTCGAATTAAACCACGGAGATCGTGTTACTTTCAGTTTGGCAAGTTTACATTAGCTGCAAGTCTCCAGAGAAAGATGTGTTCAGTAAGAGAGGATAAAGGAAGTTACAGTTTTTTGCACATCAGAGACTTAATACATAAATTTTAACCCAGTTGCCCTACTTTTAAAGGTCAGCTCTCTCCCTTGCTCTGAGAAACCTTCCAGCTATTTTTCTCGCCAAGGCAACTGGAGCTTCCTCTCACAGATTCTCCCTCAGGCCTTCTGGGACTATCTCTACCTAACCAGCTTTAGTTTTCAACCTCGTTGCCTTAACCTTTGGTGCTGGCATTCCGGATTCCGGCTACTCCTGCAGACCTGAGCAAACCCGAGCCCCACCTCGACTGGCATTTCCACGGATCACCCAACCTCCCCCACGCCTAGGAGGGTCTGTTCTCCCACAATTACCACTGGCTGGTTTCACATCGAATCACATTCCGTGTTCGTTGAGGGCAAAACTATGCCCGATACATCCATATTCTAAGTTCTTAATAAAAGTGTGTGTATGTGTGTGTTCCTATGTTTTGCTCACATAGAAAAAGTATTTTCTGTAAGTTGGATATGCACACACAACACACACAACACACACTCATTCCTCTCTGCACACACTGGGCATGAAAAGTGGGCCCGCTTCAAAGCGTATTTGCACAGTTAACATAGGCAGTATGTCTAAAACAAGATCTTTTAAGGGCCCAACAATAAGCTAGTTTGATCACCATTATTATTGGCAAATGTGATCTGTGCTGGTACTTGACATAACTGCATACAATTTTTAGGTTTTGGCTGAAATCATTGCCTGTACAGTTACATGACAGCAGTAATAGGTTTACCTAATTACTGACAAAGCTTCCTTTTATTGTGTTTCAATAGAGTAAAATCCTGGGGCTAATTTTACCATTATGTACATATGATATCACTTCCTGAAAATGCATGAATTTGAGGTGTTTTTTTTTTGTTGTTGTTGTTTTAGTACAACAAAGCAAGAAATGTTATGTGAAAGATGGCCTCCAGAAACTGTGGTTGATTTGTATCTCAGGAATGTGTGTGAGGGTTAGGGACTGGGGTAGGGGATAGGTTTTCTCAAGTAACAGTGAAATCCAGCAGGCTCCAGCTAGTAGCCATTTAGCAAATAGATCCCAAAACGTTTACCTGCATTCATCTTAGTTTTTCTTATATTTCACTAGCTTTAGGCACCAATGGAGTCATATTAGTGGTAACAGTCTGTATTTGATCCCAGCCAGTCCTATGCTGCTCACTCTTTATTTATTTTCCGCCAAAAGTTCTCCTAAATATTCCTGAGATAATCCAGGGTGGCTCATATGAGCTTCCTAACAAGTCTGCTCGGATGTGTCATGACATCCCCAGGCACTGCTGTGTCTTGCAGCACAAAGGATGACCCCTGCCGAGCCCACTGGCTCTCGGAAAGCAGGTGGGTTCTTCCTGGGGAGGGCAGGCGTGTGGACAGCCCTACACACTTTGACTACCTTCAGTCGGAATAGATTCCATTCTGGAAGATGCATCCAGAGCCAGACAACTTCCTTTCTCTTTTGTGCATGTGTTTACCCTTTAGGGAGACATCAAGCAGTGCCATAAACAGTTTTTAATCAAAAGCACTTTTTTAGTTTGTACAGAATGTGAGCTTTTTCTTAGGATCTAGACGGGAGTCCACAGGACTGGGCTTGGGGCAGAAATGAGCGACAGACAGCATTGTCCCAGGGCAGCCCTTAGCCTGAACTGAGGCTTTGCCATCAAGACAAACAGACTTCCAGCAGGCTCATCACATTAGTCCACCTGGGACACCCTGACAAGTAAAATTCCCTCTGTGGCCCAGGCAGAGCCCCTGCTACACACCATTTATGGAGACATTTAAGTTACATCTGCATGTAAAAAATAAAGTCCAAACTGGACATTGAAAAAGTATTTTGATCAAAAGCACAATGAGATACTACCTCATACCCATTAGATTGGCTACTATCAAAAAATACAGAATTTTTTTTTAATTTCACAAAACAGAAAATAACAGTGTCGGTGAGCATGTGGAGAGATTGAACCCCTTGTGTACTGTTGGTGGCAATGTAAACTGCTACGGCCGCCATGGAAAACAGTATGGTGGTTCTTCAGAAAATTAAAAATAGAATTACCATATGATCCAGCAAATCCACTTCAGGGTACAGTAAGTCCTCATTTAGTGTTGCTGATAGGTTCCTGGAAACTATGACTTTAATGAAAACGCTATACTGTGTCATGAAACCAATCTTACCATCGGCTGATTGGTATAAACAAGAGTTAAGTGCCTAGGGCAATAGGCAAGTGTGATGCCAGGCTCTAAGGCACCAGAGAACAACCAGGCCTGGAGAACTCGCAGGTACAAGATCTGAAAGAAGGAAACTAAGAGAGGTAAGATATGCATATTTGGGGCTATCTTGCTTCTCAAGCGGCAGATGAAAGATTGGGAAGTGAACAGAGCTTTTGGTAGTCTCACAGGTATGAAGGGAAAAAGTAGAGTTCACAGGCCAAAAAGGGGAAGAGGCCCTGACATTCCAGACTTTTACTTGGAACTCCAGAAGTCTGCAGCAAAAGAGAAAAGTACAGCAGAAATGGATCAGCCCTCAGGATGACTGAAATCCATGTTCAGATCACTTCTATTCTGTAAGATAAACTTCCCCTCGCCTAGCTGCTTACTGGATGAAAAAAGAAATTCTCTTTGAAAGAAGATAAGAATATACAGAGCTTCAAATTACCTTTAAAATTTATCATTAAAAATGCCTGGCACTCAATCAAATATATCCAGGTAAGTCTACAGTTCAGTTAATAGTAACATGTCAATGTTGGTGTCTTAGTTTTGACAAATGTACCCCAGTGATGTGAGACGGTGACAGCAGGAGAAACTGCCACTGAGTGAAGTTTGTAGGGGAACTCTCTGTATAACCTTTGCAACTTTTCTGTAAACCTAGATTCATTCCAAAAAAGTTTATATAAAAAAAAGGCACACAAGAATTTATTTGAAACCAATTGACTGAAAACCAAGAGAAAACAAATATCCAGAAATTGGAGTTATCTGATACAGACTTAAGAAACATAATGATGAATAGGTTCAAGGAATTAAATGAAATTTTTTTGTAAACTGGAAAATATTTTAAACATGGAAATTCTAGAACTGAAAAATACTATAACTGATACGGAAAACTCATCAGATGGGTTTAACATCAAATTAGATGGTGAATGACAAGTTAGATGAGAAAATAATATTGAAAATGAGGGACAAAAAGAAATGAGAACAGAAAATACAAGAGAGAGTATGAGACATACGAGACGTGGTGGAAAAGTTTGATGCATAATGGAATCCTAGGAGGAAAGTATAAAGAAGACTGAGTACAAGTAATATTTGCAATGATAATGGTTGAGAATTTCCCAAAATTGAATAAAGTTTGCTGATGCCAGGTCCTGGATTCAAGAAACACTTTGAAAAAAAAGGTAAGAAAGAAAAAGAAAATCATAAAGTTTATGAAAGTTTCTCTACTTCTTAGTCAAAAGGATTATGCAAATGAAAATCATAATGAGATACCACTCACTAAGATGCCTAATATTTTTTAAGTTGACAATACAATTGTTGGCAAAATTGTGGAGCAGTAACTATTGTTATAAGAAGCCACTGGGAATGTAAATTCAGAAAAATCACCTTGGAAGCTTAGATACTTAGATACTGCAAGCAGACACAGGTTGGGGAAAACTGACAGTTTTCCATCATTAAAACCTTTCCCAGATACCATTTAAATGTGATGCTGGCATGAATTTATTAGTAACTTACTTCTACTTAAAGTATTTTAATATATTTTTATATCTTTTTGTTAATACTTTAGATAATTTTGCAAAATGTGACAGAAGTAGACAATCATACGATAAACACCACATGATGGTCAACTTTAACGTGTCAACTTGACTGGGCTAAGCGATGCCCAGAGAGCTGACAGAAAATTATTCCTGGGTATATCGTGAGGGTGTTTCCATAAGAGACTAGAATTTGAACCGATAGATGGAGCAAAACAGATGCCCTCATAAATGTGTGTGGCTTCCCTCTTACACCATTGTACCACCAAAACTGATTTCAGAAGGCTTAATGTCTTCCAGAACATTCTAGAAGGGCTCTCTAATTTATGTAGGGTCTCTTTGTAAATATTGACTCTAGCACTTATTTTACAGACATAGGGATGAACCCCAGGGTGTTGAGTAACTTTCACCAGGTCAGAGCACTGGATGGAAAGCCCTAGCCATGGCGTTTGGTCTACCTGGGCTCCTAAACCACAGCCTAGTTTATCTGTCACTACTCAACTCATCTACTGTAAGTATAAAATTAGGAAACAGTGGTAATAGAGCTATATAAATATGAGAGATTGTACACATTTATTTGGATAATAATATGTTTATTCAGCAAATATTTATTGAGTTCCTCTTATGTTCAGGACACTGAAACAGAGCACAAAGAGAGAATGGTAAGAGAAACAGATATGGTCCCCATGGAGCTTATAGACTAGGAGGAGAGCAACATTATTCAGGCCACTACACCCATCCATGTATAATCACAAACTGTGGAAGTTGCTAGAAGGAAATGAATGGGTCTGCAAAGCATGTAATGGTGGTGCTGCCCAGCCAGATGATTAAGGAAGGCTTCCCTGAGAAGTAGCATTTGAGTTACGATCTGAAGAATGAGCAGGCTTTATTTAAGATGAGGAGGAGCATTCTTAGCCACAAAAAGTGCTTACACAGTGGCCTCGTGTAGGAGGGAGAATTACCCAGCAAGGAACAGCATAAGGCCCAGCATGGTGGGAACGAAGAGTTGGGAGACTGGCAGTGGGGAGTGGAGGGTGGCCAGAGACGATGCTGGAGAAAGGAGGGCAGAGGCTGGAACACACAGGTCCTTTCATGTATGCAGAAGTACTTGCCATTATTTGCATTTGCAGCTGGATATCCTGAGCAAGTTCTCCTGGCCACGGAGGACTTCTCCCTACCTCCCTCCCCATGTCCCATCCTACTGTCTCTTAGCCTTCCTAGGAAAGGGGCACCACTGAGAAGAATCCTTCACCGTTCCTTTCCAGAACCTGTAAAATCGAATGCATCCTACTCATCTACGGATCCCTTCAGCCACCAGGGCTGAAAATACATTTTCTTCTGTCTGAGGACTTGGCAATCTACGCAGTGTTGTTGGCCTGCAACAGCATTGTGAAATCCTTGTGAAATTGTTGAGCTAGACTCAACACCCACACTCCCACCCCTGCCTTTTTCATTTCCTTCTTTTCCCC
This sequence comes from Varecia variegata, assembly GCA_028533085.1. Taxonomy (NCBI): domain Eukaryota; kingdom Metazoa; phylum Chordata; class Mammalia; order Primates; family Lemuridae; genus Varecia; species Varecia variegata. Next base: position 58,482,955 of record CM052443.1, read on the forward strand.
CTTTCACTATTACTCAGAAGGAGAATCCTCTGTTTTTCCTTTCTTAAAACTTACTTTCAAGACAAGACCTAAAAATTGTCCTTATTAAAAATTGGATATTGATTCGATGTGAAACACCTGCAGAAGGGTAGAGACTTCAAGTCAAAGAAATGCCCTGCCTCAAGGAAATGACATGGTGGCCTCTGTCATCAATCTGGTCCATTTTGAAGAGAGAGAAGAACTTTACTTATGCCCCTGGAATCTGCGTGCATGCCCGTGTGTGTGTGTGTGTGTACGTGTGTGTGTGTGTGTGTGTGTGTGTGTGTGTGAGAGAGAGAGAGAGAGAGAGAGATTAGATGATTGATTTCAAAACCAGTTACATTCATTAGGTTACATTTATCATGTTATAAGGCTTTTGTTACCCACCAATATTTACTTTCATACACATGGGAAGGTTGCCTTTCTCCCCCTCTTTGAAGTTGGGTATGGCATTGTGACTTGCTCTGGCTAATGAAACGTGCCCGGGAACAACATGAGATAAATGCTGTGGTTAACTTCCCAGACTGGTCTGTCTTTGCTGCTAGTCTAGGATGTGTGTGTTGCTATGGAAGTGCCATAAGCTTGAAGTAGCCTGGATCGCTTGGCCAACTCATGGAGGGCTCTATAGAAGGGAGAGATAAACCTTGATTTTGCTGGGCTGCTGAGATTTGGGGGCTGCCTGCTGCTGCGGCATTGCCTGGCTTACCTGACTAGCACTGTTTATTTAGGGACTCAGAAACATCACTGCGCACACGTAAATTGCGTGTGTGTGTGTATGGTGCGTTGTGGGGTGGAGGGGGGTGGTGAGTGTGTGTTTGAAAGAGAGAGAGAAAGAGAAAGACAGAGAAAGAATTGATTTATGAGGAGGGTTTGGTTTTAGAATAAGATACAAGTTCCTTAACTGCTTGATTTTAGTCGTTTTGGGACTTTTAGCCGTAAGCTTCACAAATGGATGTATAAGCATATATTACATAAACAAAGACATGGTTTATGTAAGGATTTATGCACAATATAAAACATATTCTCATATTTTTGCTTGTGCTCTGGCATATAAGTGTATTATGGTCACTCAGAGTTTTCTTCTACAATCCACAAGTAATATTTTAAAAATTTGAGTTAAGTAGTCAATTAAAAGCTCAAGGCAATACTGCATCTTTAAGATGCATTCCAGATTACCTACTGAATCATGGGCAGTGTACACTGTACATTCAGACCAACAGCATCAGAAAAGGCCAGAGCTAGCCTTAGTTTTATATTTCCTGAGTTTTCTTGATTGCTGTCTGACCCTTCATGTTGTTCCAACATAGAGTGATTTTTAAAGGAGAATTTAATTTAATATAAGTCTGAATATCCTTTGGAATGCTAGAAACCAGCATTACTGCAGCAACCCTAATGAAAAACACAAGTTCCGTGTACCAATTTGTGGTCAGAGCCAGCATTCCAGCCCTGCTCTCTCGTGGCTGCTAGCACTCCATCGTGCTCCTTTTCCCAGCCCTTTGCTATGCTAGTTAAAGATGTCAGAGGCTGTGGCCCACATGGTATGCTAAACAGCCCACTGCTTACAGCAGGCTCATACAGCTCAAGTGCAAAGACTTTGAACTCATAAAACACACCACCACCACCACCACCACCACCACTAAATGGAAGTCTCAGAGGATTTCCTACTAATGTGCTGGCGGATAGAAGTGCACTTATTTTAAAACATCCTACATGTGCACATAGACACATTCCCATATACAATCAAGACAAAGAGCACAGCACCTTCCAGAAGAAAACTCATACAACTGGGCTGAGGCCGATTCACTCACATGTTTTATCACCGGTGTGGAATGCCAGTAACAAGAGCAATCATTTGTTTGTGAATTCACGGAAGACTGGACTTTCACACTGGAAAGGGACTTCCCAATGAATACCAATGGGGAGACATGCTGTGTATTAGCATATTTTATCTGCCCTTGTTTTGAAATTAAACGGAGTTGTGGTTGAAAGGGGAAGGCACAGATTGCCAATGGGCTGGCTTTTTAGAAAAGTGGCATTTAGAATGAGGTTTAACTATGTAGGCAAACTCTGAAGTTAACTGTTAGGATCCTCGGGCTTGCAGAAGATATGCTCCCACTCATGGTCTGATAACAGAATTTCCTAGTCACTAGTATGCTTTCCTGAGGGCTACTCGTTCATGGACACAATGCCTCTCTGTTTTGTCTGGAGTGGCTTAAATATAAATCAGGAGAATTCTGAACTGTAGCAAAGACAAACCTGCAAAACTAAATTAAATTGCATTCGACATGCATTTACTGAACATATACTATGTGCCCAAAACCAGTCTAAGCACCTCGGGGTTGGGGGGAGACACATAAATGGATAGCAAAACAGAGAGAGATCACAATCAAGAGATAGACCTGGAGACAGATGACTAAAACAATGAGAGAAAAATTAAAGTGCTATGGCATTATGACCAATGAATATTCTAAAAGTTCTAAGAAGAAAATGATGAGCATGAGCTGAAGTATTCAGGGCAAATATCAAGAGTACAGTGGGCTTCATTTAGATTTGATAGAATAGGATTTGGATACACAAGGGTCAGACATTCTGGAACTGGGAGGCACTTAGTTATTAAGCACAGTAATTAAGTGTGGGGCCCTGCATTGTCAAAGTATATAATTTTCTAAACGTTAAAAGCATGACTCTCATAAAAAAGTATATCATGTATACCCTTCAAAGGTCTACTTAGCTCATTAATAAGGGAATCGGTACATCATAAAGCTGACTCAACAGAATGTAGGGGAAATCAAAGTATGTGTTGTTAATGAGAGTCAGAATACTGAAATAAGATTGCTAACCAGTTAATGTCCCACAGAACAACAAAACTGTAAAACTCTCTTTCCTATTGGACACAAATCTTTGCATCTCTGTTGCACAAAAATCATTTGCAACCTGACAATCTTCATTAAGTTAAAATAACTTCACCCAGTCTAGATCCTAAACAATAATCTATTGTAAGTCAAACAAAATTACATGTCCCAAGAGAGCCAGGTGCTCCCTACCCAGGCCTGTTTGGCAGTGCTCCTGTTTGACTTTGAAAGGATCTCCAAGTTTGGGGTACTTTTTTTTAAACAGTATTCAGGCAGAAGGGAGTTCTAGTCTTGTTCCGCCAATTGGAAGCTGTTCATGTGGCAACACTCCTTGACTTCTTGGTTTCTCAGTTTCTTTATCTATAATACATAGGCAATAATCATTCTTGGCACATAAGGTTGTGGTGGGGATGAAATGAGATAATATACAATGGAAGTGTTTTGCATAACGCTTAGCACATAGTGCCTAGGGCTCAGGATACATTTCCTTATATAAATAGGTAAGGATCACAAGCAAAAATCCATGGAGGGTATTGGATAGACCAGCCCAGCCGGAGGGGAGAATTGAGAAATAGAGAAAGATAAATTCAATAAAAAGTTTTTAGTCAGATTAGTATAGATAGATCTAAAATTAAAATTTTAAAAAAAAAAGAAAGAGAAATACACAGACATTTTATGATTCAAAATAAAATTTGAATGTGTTATTCTGAAGTCAGTTGAGAGCTACTGGTACTTTGTGTGTGTGTACTGTACAATGACATAGTAAATGCGGAATTTGGAGAAAATAAACCCAGCTGTCTATAGAGCAGTCCAGAACAGGGAGAGTCATGGTTAGAGAGGAGAGTTAGGAAGTGGTAAAGGGTTGAGAAGCCAAAAGAGAGGAAGGAACCACACGTGAGTAATAGATTGTGAAACTGAAAGACTGTGGGAATGGTGTTAATCTTTGATATTAGTAGGCAACTTAGGAAAAAAAGATTTTAAAGTGAAGATGAGAAATTGGCTTGCATCTACTGTACTGGCTATATTTGTGCATAGGGGGCATGGATGTGGAAACATACTGTGGGCAGTGGGAGACCAGGATTTGGATGAGAAATCAGTGGTGGAGATAAAGCATTGGGGTCACCCACACAAACATGATAAGCAAAGCCCTGACAGTCAATGGACTAACCTAGCACTTGTCCCTTTTAGCAGAGGGACAATAATCATATGTGTGTCCTTTTTTCCACAGGATAGAAACATAGCAGGTTATTGGAGAGGGAGCAGGGACAAAGCTCTAACACTTCGGAACGCAAAGCAGGAGTGATACGGGAAGGAGAAGAAAGTGGACTCTACTGAACACTGTCCTGCGCTCATGAAGGAGGATGAAGACAGAGCACATTGAGTGGGGTTGACTGCACCATTAAGTGGAAGAAGCTCTGGGAATATATTGAATACACTGTACATTGGCTTAAATTCACTCTAAGGTGAAAATAACCAGCATGAGGTTGTTTCCCAAGGGGAGAGTTCACTGGGGGGAAGGACACATTAAAGCATGGCAGAGACTGAAGGTGAGGAGGTCAGAGCAGGCACTGTGTTGGGCTTGGTTTGCTCCCAAGGCAGCCCTGAGACAAAAATGTGACTGCAAGTGGTTTACTTACGAGGTGATCCCAGGAAGAACCAGAAGAAGAGTGGCCGGTGGGCTCAGGGCAGGAAGGAGCTGATGCAGGGGACATAATCAGCAAGGTCACATGTGGACAACTGGGAACCTGGGAGGCCTATGAAGAGCAGGTTTGAGAGTTATCCCACCTGGCAGTGAGTCGCTGTGGTATTCAGCCACCAAGTCCAGGCTGTCGGTTGAGAGATGTTCCCGGGTTTTAACTCTCCAGTGCTGCTGGCCTACCCATGCCTGCAGCCAGAGAGAGCTCTCAGGAGAGAGCACAGGGCTGGCAGGACACAGCCTCTGGGGTGCCCAAGAGCAGCAAGTACTGGAGGGCACTGGGGCGCACCCACAGTGTTTGGAGAGCAAAGATGCTGCGGCTTGGCTGGCTTTGCTGCTTTCGAGAACAACTCTGGGTGGGGCCCCTAGGGTCCTCTGATACAACTGCAGCTCAGTTTGTTTCAAATGTCCTAAGAGGGGCCTCTAAAACCTACAAAAGCCAAGTTATCTCCTGGGAGTCTAATATCATTATGACACACCACGTGTTGGTCACTTGCTGTGTGCCAGACATTGTACAATGTGCTTTCTACGTGCCGCAGGGCAGGGATTTCCGTCCCTTCCACACAATCTGCTTTCTCCTCATCCTCAGTGCTTGGGGGTGGAGGCAGATCTTTGTTGCCTTGGCATAAAACCACACAGATTAGTTAGCATATCTCCTGGAAGTTCTTCTGTAAAGATCATTAATATCAGAAGACTTCATTCTCTAAATACTCTAAACACCTGAGGATCTGCAGATACTTTTTCAGGATAGACCTGGAATTATGGTTGTCATGGTGTGGACAACGTTGCCACGTTCTTATAAGCCAATCATGAAGGCGCATTGGATCCAGAAGGTGTTATACCACGTGTTGTTTCTTTTCTTGCCATGCAGGTCCAAGAAGCCTTTGTTCTCTACTCTCCCTCCGTCTTCTCCTCTCTCCCTTCTTAGTTTTCTACCTCTCTGGCTCCCCGTCCTAATCCTGGCTCTGTTCTGACAGCACCTGGCAAAGCTGCTCTGTTTCCTCTGCTGAGCGCCCTGGGTCTTCCAGGCTACCCGTCTTCTCGTGGCCACGCTCTCGGAGTTCTGGGAACATGGCAGCTCCCTGTTGTTACTAGCCAAGGCTTCCATAGCATCCTTCATTAGATCCTTTAAACCTCACACACACCCTTACAGATAGACCCCTTATTAACCTCACTTCAAATTACCCAATCAGGGTTTAGCTTCTGTTTCCCGTGGGACCCTGATGGGCACCGAGTTGACTATGGGCAATAGGATGGCAGGCCCTGCCTTCTGCCTCTCTCTGCGCCTGTCCCTGCTAAAATGTAACCACAATGTTAGCAGACATTAAAACTCTGAGGTCCAAAGTGGACCCCATCAGATGAGAGTGACTTTACCTGGAGAAAAAGCATTTTCAGAAGGGGCATCGTGACTTCCTTCTTCTACTCAACACATAACTGAAAGCCTACTATGTGCCGGGCACTGTTCTAGGTGCCAGGAGTACAGTATGAGCAAGACAAAATTTCTGCCTTAGGGAGTTATGTTCTCCCTAAGGAGGGAGTTGGAACTATCACGGACTCATATACATAAAAAAGATAATTTCAGATCATGTTAAATAGCATTTTTGAAGTGCCAGAGATTGGGGGAGTACTGTTTTGGGTTGGATGGCTAATGAAGTTTCTTACAAATTAATATCTAAGCTGATTGGGCACATTCCTCAGCATAACCAAGACATTCCCATCTTGAGGACTCCTAAAATCATTGAGGGCAATTTGGGGGATCCTATAGCGATGCATGAGCAGGAAGGAACAATGAGTCACTGAAATCTGCATATTAATTTTAAAGGGACTTATTTGCACCCAAAGCTGGGTTGTACATCTCTTCACCCTTATCATGTGATGCCTCTAGTAGTTCAAGAAAAACTGATTAATTGAATAGTTGCTACAATTTTTTCTGCACTTAGGGAGACTGGCCCTGGCCAAAATGATGTGAGGATGCTGTTGCTTGGGCTCTGCGAACAGCATGGAAGTGGCTGTGGCTGTGGGTGTCTAAGGTTTTCCCTAGAGTGGAATGTGAGGGAGAGCACTAATGTGCTAATAAACCTCCGTTTGCTGGAAAGACTTTTTGTCAACGAACTGTGAGAGGGGCAGAATATAGTCACAAGAAGTTGCAAGATGGGGTCTATTTTACAGGAATTAGAACCCAATCCAGACATTTTGTGGTTGAGCCATTTAAACATCAACTTAAACATTTGGATGTGTATCCATCCATCTCTGGTCTAGCTTGGAGCATAGTAACTTTCACATGAGGTCCACTGCAATCTCCTAATTACTGTCTTCACAAAAACCACAGCGCAGGCAGTAGCTGAATTCCAAAAACAAGTTTTCTGCTCTCAAGGAATAATACTAAAGGGAGAAAATGTGTAGAGTTGCAGTATTCCTACCCACGCATGTTTCCCCAAACCTTATTAATTCTATTCTAAGCCTCACTTTCCCTCTTCTTAGCCCCATGGCCACCAGCTGCTCTTGCCTTAGCCCTTTGGCTTCTTCCCCCAACAGCACTCTGCTTGTAAGTAGCGTGAGGTTAGTTTCTGGAATAACCTAGCTCAGGACTACTAGAGGTGATCTCAGGTGACTCTGGCAACTTATGGATGGATTCACTCAGGGTGGCATTGTCAAGGTATTTAAACACCTACACATGCCTGTTGTGTTTGACTTCTTTTCTAAAGGCTGTTTGCCTAATATAATGATCAAAGCTTGGTAGCATAAGGTCTTTTCACAGACATGATCTATGAAAGGCCATGATTTTCAGACTTTTTGGTATCAGCACTTCTTTACACTCTTAAAATCATTAAGGCTCCCAAAGAGCTTTTGTTTAGAAAGGTAATATCTATCAATGTTTGCAATATTAAAATTAAAACTGGAAATTTTTTTTCCTAATTTACTTAAGATAATAATAAACACATTCTATGCTAACATAAAAATCATACTTAATGAATAGTAAGTATATTTTCCAAAACCAAAAATATTTTGTGAGAAGGGTAGCATTGTTTCACCGTTTTGCAAATCTCTTTAACTTCATATCTGGCTTATCAGAGGACAACCCGGTTCTCATTTCTGTTTCCATCTTCAACCTGCCAAGGTGTGCTTTTTCTTCTGTACTTGATGGGAAAGCAGCACCATGAGGGAGGAGTGTGGTGTGACGGGAATAAAGAAAAACTCTTTGCTGATCCCAAGAAGTTCCGTGAGACTTGGAGAGTGGAGGAAAAACAGGCTGGAGGCGTTGCAATTTCACAATTTTACCCTTTGGAACTGCAAAGACAGACTTCAAATAGTAGAGCTGGGTGGGAACTTAGAGGTCGCATGACAAACCCTTCGGTCTAAAAAATATATTGACTTGATGACAAGTGATTGGGGACATCCGGCCAACACCTGGGGTGAAGCCCAAGCACAGAACGATGAGTCCCCAGAAGGAAGAAGGGGAGTGGAGTGGGATTCCCCATCCTCCACAAGACCTCCAATTTTTTATTGCTGAACTGTTCTCCCCAGCAGCACGGGGCCCCATCCAGCGAATATATGTTCAGCTAGCCACTTAACAAACTCAAGCTGCGGTTTTAGGGCTGATAAATAATTATGTTAATTAACAGGTTGGAGAAAAAATATGATGTTATTCCTGTGGAATGCTCTGAAAAGCTGGAAACACTTAACTGCAAAAACTACATGTGGTGAAATAACCAATAATTTGCTTAAAAAACCCACATCTGGTTTGCTGGCTCAAAGCAGGGGTTAATAGTCTTTTGAGGGCAGCCAGTGTCGGAGAAGGGTCCCAGGATAAACAGCCAAGCCTTCACAGCAGGAAATACGCTTGTTCTTGTAGCACAAGCATTTACGTTGGCTTCGAACCAGGATGAAACGTACAAGGAGTTGTTTGGTTTGCCTCTTTCTTTTTCTCTTTATAACATGCGGTTCAAAAATGCCTTGCTCACATTTGTATCCTTGGAGATGGGAAAGAGTTAAGCAATAGTCAGGTGAGAATAATAAAATAATCATTTGCTTCAAACTCCCAAAAGGATGCAGCAAACACATGGTAGTGAAGAATAGACAAGTAAGTTTGAATCACATATGCAGAATCATTTATTATCATAACAGACACACTGATTTGATAAATATGTATTGAGCATCTTCTTTGCACAAGGCACAGATATGAAAGTATTAACTAATACACAGGTGAGTCATATGTGGCCCCGGATTTCCAGGGGAAACTAGCAGAGGAGAGAGACTACCACAAATACACAATATGTACATAGTATAAATCCCAGTGTGATAGGTGTCATAAAAGAGAGAAATAGAGTGCTACAAAAGGCTCAGAGGCAGGAAACTTCCTGTAAGATTACAGGAGTCTGCAAAGTTCTCTTGTCACCAGTAGTATTTCAGCTGAGGAATAAAAGATGACTAGGATTCCAACAGATGGGCATAAAGGCAGAATGCCATTGGGATGGAGCACACCTGCACATCTGTACGTATACGGAGGCAAGAAGCAGCAGAGGACAGTGAGTGAAGCCGTTTGGCTCGGATGCAGAGCAGATGGAAAGAATGTAGGGGAGGCAATCAGAGAAAAGCCGTCACTGGCGATGCCCACTGAAACATAGATCTGGCAGCAGCAGCACTGGGTGATACAGTGGAACCAAACAAGTCTGAGGACCAGAAAGATACTCTCATAACGGGCCAGGCGGCCCCTACAGAGGTGCTCTATATTGACCATGATCTGCCAGATATTTCTGTAACGGGGCGACTGATTGGATATGTGAGCCAAGGTAAGGGAAGGAGTTGAAGATATTTTCCTAAGCTCCATCTGCAGAGACTAAGAGAATGTGCTTGACTTTCTGGGCCAACAGGTGGCTAAAAATTAGAGTATAAAAGCCAGAACCAAAAGGGCAGAGGGTGCATTCAGGGGTCAAGAGAAGGAAGAGTGCTGGTACAAGGGAAAAATGAGAAGCAGCCTCCTTGTGTCCCCTCGGGCCCTCCATCAATGCCCTCCACACGCCAGCCAGAGAGAGCTTCAGGAAATGCAGAACTGATGGTGGCAGCTGCCCACCATGTATCCGTGAAAGGCATTCCAATGGCTTCCTATTGCTCTTAGGATAAATATTGAAGCTTAACTTGGCCACTGAGGCCCCACATGTTCTGCCAGTTCTGGTCCCCACCTTGCTCTCCAGCGCTTCAGTCTCTGTGCTTTTCTTTGCATCCCTCGGACCTGCTAGGTTCCCTCCTGCCACAGGGCCTTTGCCCTGCCTGAGAACATTTTCTGTCCCTTCTTGGCCTAGTTACCCTCTAAATATAATTCTCCATTCAGTGGCCTCTCTTTAGGGAAGCCTTTTATGCTTTCTGGCTGGGTGGATTGAATCCTCCCAGTATATTCCCTCATAGCACCTTATGTTTTCCCTTTCCAGACTCATCACAGTTGCAACTGTTTATCTTTTTGTAAAAGATTTATGCTGGTTCCCACATGAAGCTGCAGGTTCCCGAGGACAGGGTCACCATTGCATCCTTTATTTTCTGCACAGTTCCTGGCACTTAGCAGACTCTCAATGTGTGGTTGTTGGGGGAATACACGTGAAAGAATGGTATTAAAACGCTCTCACCTGCATTGTCTCACTCGATCGTCATTACATACCTGTAAGGTAGATATTATAAGCTTAGTTTTACAAACAGAGAAATTTTAAAATACTGAGCACCCCTCTTAGCATGGTGCAGGAAGCCAGTGGCAACATGGTAGCCTAGAGCCAGTCCTCTGCATCACAGATCCGCCTTGCGGCAGAATCCAGGTCACAAATACCAAAGAGGGAGGCAGCTCCACATGAGCCGAGAGGGTCCCAAATATACTACCAAATGCCACAGAGGAGCCAAAGGAGGAGAGAGTCAGGGACACTCCACTGATTTGGACATCTCAGATGGCCTTTTAGAGAACAGTATCAGAAGAGTAACAGGGGCAGAAGCCAGGCTGTGCGTTTTTAAAGTAGGTCGGATGAAGGAAAGCTTTAGGGAAGGGGTGCAAGATGATTAGAAAAAGTCATCCAGCTTGTCCAGAGGGAGGCTGAGAAGACCATAAGCAACCCAGGATAGAATCCTCCCTAGGAAGAATGAAAAGACACAACAGAACCACACTTCATAAACAAGGAAAACAGAACTCTATTCCAACATATTTTACAAAAAACGTAAATGGCAAAAATAAGGGGACAAATACCTTTATTAGTAATCAAAGAGAAAAATTAGTATTAGAGGTGCCATTCTTACTTGTAAAACTAGAACTATATTTAAAAAGAAGCATGCTTCATGTTGCATTGTTATTTATCTTCTGGTATGTATAATAACCCTTCCAGAGCATAAGGACTACTGTCCAGAGAATGTGGTGGCCTTCGCTGTGGTGAAGAATGAATATGGTGGGTGTCCCAAGGAGGAGAAAATATTAATTCTCTCCCTTACATGATGGTTTCTTCTGAGGAAGTCAGTGTGAAAAGTCATGCTGTCTGTACAGATAGTACAGATAGTGGTCATATAGAATCAATGTTGCCATTGAAATAAAATAAACCAGTGTAAGCTTCTAATTTAAAAAAAATGTTTTAAGAGCATAGTTACAATTCACTGATGGAGGTTTTTGATATTTCAATCAAAATACCTATAAAGAAATATCCAGTGAAGAGGAAATCTTCTTACATTGGAACTGATACTGGCAATCAACCTAATGTTAGAATTAGGGAAGATGTCCATTACGTCAAGAGCTATAAACTGTGAATAGTATGTGATGCTTGTTTGCCCACCTGAAACAGACTACCCCACCCACCCTAAAGAAGAGCCAAAGACTCTCTGTCTCACCTTCCATCAGCCTTTGGCTAAAAGTTTTCACCAACTTGAAAACTCTCTATTACAGGAGTGGCATTTTCACTCTCCCCAACATCTGCTTGGTATCTCTCTTTCTCATCAATAAAAGGGCAATTCCTACCCCTATAATAACATAGAGAAAGTGGCTTGTATACAGTACATCCTAGGAGCTGTAGACTTATCCAGCAAAATGCAGTCAAAATAGGCCACTCAGCAGGGCATGCTGAGGAGGGGAGTTCTGTTGTATACTCAGGCATGTCAGAAAAATAGGCAGGGAGGGGAAAAGAAGACCTCTCTTCAGTCCAGCGGAACTTGACTGGGTGGGATGGGGGCTGGGCCAGGAGCTATAGAAAGGAGAAGATTCTCCTGCCCTACGGGGAGACAGGGAGCAAGACAAGTGCAGTCAGCACTCTGCCAATAGTCCCTGGGCCCGGACAACCTTCTCTTCACCCTAGGCTGGAGAAGTGATCCAAACAGAAATGCAAAACACCACAAAGCAAGGGAACTGGAAATTCTTTCTAAAGCAATTCCGAAGAGCAGACATAGATATGTGCCAGAAATGAATAGAATAGAATAGAATTTGCTTATCAAATTGGCAAAAATATCTGATGAAATATTTAAAGGTAATGAGGCTTTTAGAAGAGGCAATGAAGAAGACATTCTCATACACCGTCGTCAATGGAGACAGAAATTGCCAGAAACTTTCAGGAAAAGATTCGACTTTTCCTACCTTCATCATTGTCATCTTATTTAAACTACATTATGGTTTAACATACAAGAAGTATTACTTTTGCATAGGCATAGTTGCCACAGTTGCCATAGTTGCCATAACAGGCCATGATAAGGCTGTACTCTAATTTATTTAATGACATGGGGAGCACTTATGATGTAACTCTAAATCAAAAAGGCGAGGTACAAACTTTAATACAAAACAACATCAGCTTTTAAAAACAAACCAAAAGCAAATAAAGACATAGAAAAAAAGATCAGAAAGAAAAGAGAAAATGGAAGAAATATGTGTAGATGTTAACAGTGGTTATGGCTGAAGATTTAGGATTATCCATAAAGCAGAGCAGAATTTGTTACATTTTTTTAATAAAATGCATCAGTTAATAAAAGAACTGTGGGGGATGCCTTTTACAGATAACCAGAGAGTGCAGCCAGAAATGGAGGGAGAAGGAGGAGGATACGCACCCAACACACACACACACACACACACACACACACACACACACAAGAGCCCCAGACGACGTTAGTGGAAATTAAAACATATCAGGAACAACTTTCTTTTCCCCCTGATCAGGCCACTAGAATAACATTTAAAAACACCGAGGACCTAGTAGGCAAATTCACGCTTGATGGATACTTAACAAATCAGTCGGGGCACAGTTTTTTTAACAGAAGTTTTATAGGAGAATGATCTCATTCCAAATGGTGCTCATGGACCCAAACTCTGAAGTAATGGGAGAACTGTCATCATGGAAAGACTTTATGGAATGATAAATTAAACACTAGAAAAGCATTGAGGGGAAAAAAAAAAACAACTCTGAAGTCTGACTCAGAAACCAAGGCCCTTTGGCTCCATGCTGGAGGGTGTCCCTGGACAAGTCATTTGCCTTGCTGGGTTTAGTGTCCCCATGCATGAAATGGGGATGATAAGCTGCCCAGTTCCCCTTGCAGGATTATTATAAACAACAAAAGGCAAAATGCATAGGAACAGAACACACTGCAAATGTAAGTCATCACTGCATTGTTACGTTAATGAGAGAAGAGCAAGGAGTCAGGGTTTATGTGCCCGGGCACTATGTCATCGCAGTGTTTCATGTCACCATTCTTTCTCCTAACAATGGCACTACATAGTGAGTGCTGTTGAAAGATTTTTTTTTCCAGATGAGATTATTTTCTAAAAAGCTTGTCTAAAGTATGTTTTACTTATAATGCTGGCATTTCCATTTTTTCATTTGTTTGGTTTTTTTAGAACACTCTAAAGGTTTTTCAAATTTGGAACTGATATTTAAAACACACTTTCCAAAGATAATACCCAAACGTGGAAGTATCCATAAAATGTTAAAATCAGCATTTTGGGGATGTATTTTGGATGTATTTGGTGTTATGGGGGGGGAGACCTACATTTTCCTAAAATGTTTACAGTCATGGGTGTGCATGCCTGTGCATGGTGTGCGTGTGTGTAAGTATGAATGCACACGTGTGTGTGCCCACTGGTACACATGTGTATTACAGTGAGGAGGAGGGAAAAAAATTCAAGAAGCTGTACAAAGGAATAGTGGGAGTGATGCCCAGATCCACACCCCTCCCGCTGACCAGTAAAGGATCAGGCCAAGTTTTGTAGAACTGGCAGACCATGAGTGATTGATGGGAGATATTTACATATATTTATAAGGAAACACATACACACACAAATGCACACACACAAGGCAACAAACAAATAATTGATTCAAATTGCACAAAATATAGATTGTCCATGGATAAGAAAATAGCATGCACAAAACATTTATAATAGCCATGTCTGTAACAGAAAAATCACAGATCTAGCAAGAAGAAACTGGTTAAAATTCATCCATAAAATAGAGAATTCTATAGGGCCATTTCAAATTCTGATCAGGATCTGTATTCAGGTATTGGAAGGTATGCATGAGCTAACACTGAGAGAAAAAATAAGACCATATTAATACATATAGTATGATCCAATTTTATAAATATAATCTATAGGCATATTATTTATTAATGTATGTATTGCATAGAAAAAAACTGAAA
>CM052443.1:58497650-58585124 GCA_028533085.1 Varecia variegata
TACCAGTGGCTTTGACAACACTTTTTAAAGCTACAAATAAAGGTAAAGCTTGAGTGGAAAGCCACGTAATTATTTCTGCAGAACTAAAATTATTGTGGGTGAGAGTGTTGAGCCAACTAAAGTTGAAATTGATTTAAAGGAGGTTTAAATCAAAACCTCTAATAGGAAGAACTAGTTTGACAAACCAATTATACGTAATACACTAGGTAAACAAAGATTTAATGTCAGAATAGCATTAACTACTATATTTGGTTAGTAGAATGAAATGTTTTTCTTCTTCTAATCCTTCCTTTAAGATAGACAGCAACCACAGAGATCTATTATGGAATTAAAATTAATTCATATTTTTTAGTTTTCATATGTAGCCAACAATTCTTCTAAAATCCCCTGGGCAGTCAGGCATCACTTTCTAAAAAAAAAAAAAAAAGAACAAAACAAAATCAAAATAAAGAAGTGTTACAAATTCCAAGAGGCAATCTCTTCCATACTGCAACTTCCCTTTGTACCTGACTTCTGCAGTCTGTGTGGTTAAAGCTAATCTTGGCTTGTAGCACGGAAGGTGTGCAGCTAGAAAGATTTTTTTTAAAAACACCTCTTTTTGCTCTCTGGACGAAATGAGAGATGGGAGAATGGAGATCTTGTATTGAATGCTTTTTGGTGAAAAACCACATTACCATTCCCATCAATCCAGCCCAAAAAATTAGTACTGTTTAAGTCCTCATGGGCTTTAAAGGAATCTGAATATGTTTACTCTTCTTTTCTAATAGTGCTGTTTAGTTTTGATGATAGTGTGTGTTTTAAAGGAAACTGGATATTTGTGTACACCCCCAGGCTCTTAGCTTTGTGTTCTGGGGCAACTGGGAAGATGTCAAGATTGTGGCCAGAGCCAGTGTTGCGGCGCTTCGCACAACGAAGACATTTCTCTCTGAGGGGCTCTGTATTTATGCTCCGTGTTTAGGAGCCCCTGGGCCTTCGGATCTACTCCTTACACCTCACATGCCACTGGGAGGTGATGCATAGAGTGTTAGCAAGGTTCCTGGGATGGTGGTCGGCTCTTCCCAGAGCCTGTGCTTCTACCAGCCCAAAGCTCGCACTGCTGGACTGGGCTGGGTTGAATAGCATCCCCCAAAATTCATGTCCACTCAGATCATTAGAAAGTGACCTTTATTTAGAAATAGCATCTTTGCAGTTGTAATTAATTAAGATGAGGTCATGCTGGGTCAGGGTGGGGCCTCCTTAACAGAGGGCCATGTACAGACGGACACATAGGGGAGAGTGCCATGTGAAGATACAGCAGTGATTGGAGTGATGTGTCTACAAGCCAAGAGATGCCAAGGATTGGAGCAAACGCCAGAAGCGAGGAGTTGGGCATAGGACAGCTTATCCCTCAGAGCCACCAGGAAGAACCAACCCTGCCAACACCTTGATTTTGTACTTCTAGGCTCTAGAACCATGAGAGAGCAAATATCTGTTGTTTAAGCCACCTAATTTGTGGTACTTTGTTACAACACCCTAGGAAATGAATACTTACATAGATGGAAAAGGAAGTTCTTAAGAAATTCAGGTTTACCTTTTTTCAATGATAGACACCCGAAGCTTTAAAATCAGGCTCTAAGAATATATTTTTAAGCCTCACTTAACAATGCAAGATTATTTTCATTTGGAGGTGACAACTTGGGGAAATAAATAAGTTCCTTGGCTCCTGCCAAGTTCTGACAATTTTATCTTCTTCCTAAAATGGAAATTTTGAGATGAAAGGAATAGTCAGGAGATAACGGCTCTGCTCCCTGGTTTAGACAAGACTGATCTTGCCATATCATCAAGATCTTTGGAAAAGAACATTGCTTCAGGTCACATAACGCTTCAGATGAAAAAGTATTGGTGAGTTTTTATGCACACCGTTTTATTCCAAAATCTGTTAAAAGAAAGATGCAAAACATTCCACAAAATCCAAAAATTAAGATGGTATTTTTCCTAGAAATTTACTGTTACAGAGTACACCCCAAGTTAAGAAGTTCAAAAAAGCCATGGGCCCCACAGAAGCATTTGATGCAAGATTTAAAATCGATTTCTTAAAATTAAAATACCGTTTAAGAACAACATGGTTTCTATTCTGACCAGCCTCCTATTCAGGTACTTATGCTAGCTAGATCTAGGAATATGTTAGCTCGCATTTTAGCAGAGCAACTGACAACTCACATATAAAAACATGCATACTCACAAAAGTGAACACTCTAATGTCTGTAAAGCAAGAAGACCACTGACAACTTATATTCATCTGTGTTCTAAAGCACATTGAATATCCTGAAAAACCTCATGCTATAAAACACCCAGAAATGCTAAGTAAAATGGAACAAACATTAAAAATGCATATTTAATTGTAAGCCTAAATAAAATAAGAGACTGAAAATGAAAAGTAAGAGGAAAACAAAAGTGAAAAGTGGAAGTTGATACTTTGGTTACCCTGAGGACACAGTGAGGTCTTAGTTTTAATATCTCCCAAGACCAAGAGTCCAGAACTTGGACCTGCCAGAGTCAGAGAGTTGGAACCGAGACACCAGCATATAGTGGGGACACCCCAAAAGCCACACCCTCAGGAAAAGTGTGGACTGAAAAAAAAGAAAAAGAACATGGTCAGCAAACCAGCAAAAACAAAATACAAGGAAACATCTCTGTCTCCTTCTAGGCTCTGAATTGGAAGAAAAAATATTTTGTGAAAAAGTTTAACCACAGACCTGCATTTAGGCAAGTTTGATATTCTTTTTCATACCACAAACATGGTCCAGGAAACACCAAACCAAAAAATAACCTGAAAACGGTCCCAGGTGCCAACCAGGAAACCCTCAACCCAGGCCACACAAGATTTCCACTAAATATGAGCTCAAAATCTAAACATAATAAGAAACAGAGGCATAATAAACAAGAATCATATAATCAAAAAACATCAGATTCAGACCCTTGAAAACTTTCAGGTAATGGAATTGTTAGAAACAAACTATAAAATATTTTTAAAGTGAAATGATGGAATAAATATAAGAGAAAACAATTCAATCAAATATAATGTCCAAGCCAACTTTAAACAGAATCAGAATTTATTAAAAGAAATGTAGCCTTTGACATTAAAAACTCAGTGAACAACTGGTGGATGGATGAAATGTGGTACATTTATGCAATGAAATGCTATTCAACAACAACAACAAAAAACTACTGATACATGCAACAATGTGAATGAACCTTCAAAACATTATACTAAGTGAAAAAACACAGACACAAAAGACCACATACTGCATGCCTTCATTTATATGAAATATTCATAACAGGCAAATCTACAGAGACAGAAATCGGTAAGTGGTTGTCTAGAGCTGGTGGGGGGAATGGGGGTGAACATAAATAGGCATAAGCCATTCTATGGGAAGAAAGAAATGTTCTAAAACTGAGTTATGTTAATGGTTACACTAGGTAAATTTACTAAAAATCATTGAACTGTATGTTTAAAGTGGTTGAATTTTATGGTATGCGAATTATATCTCAATAAAGTTGTTAAGTGGGTGAGTCAAACAACAGATTAGATACTGTCGAAATCAGAATATAAAGCCAAAGAAACTACATGATGCAGAACAGAAAGAGATGGGAAATATGAGAGAGAGGTAAAGAGAGTTGGGAGGAAGTATGAAAAGGTCCAATATACAATTGATAGGAGTTCCAGGAAGAGAAGAGTATTGAAAGGAAACTTTTTTCAAAGAAACAAAGGCTGAGAATTTTCTAGAATTATGAAAGACTGAATCACAAGCTAAGTAAATCAAAGAAATCCATGCATAGATATGTTGTGGTGAAGCTACAGAATCAATGGCAAAGAGAAGTCCTTAAAGCCAACAAGAGAGAATGAATACCTGTAATAACAGCTAAGGAGAGGAAACAAGTTTTGTCAAGCAAGTGGTCACTGGAGAAATAGGATTTCACTGAAACCAGAAAAGAAAGTTAAGGTTTAGATCAGGTATGGGGAACATTTTCATGTTGGAAAGCCACATTAATTTAGCTGTAATCATCAAATAAACTGCATTCAAGAAACTTCAATTAGATATACCTTAAAATGTACATTATTTTGTAAAAATCTGACTACTTTGTACTTAATAATTTCACAAAATGAAAACTAATTGTTAATTTTAAAGTCAACTAACCTTTTAATGACTTTGTTGTGTCTGTTTTTTGTTGGAAAGCATTTGAATATTTGCAGCATGGAGGTCCACAGTTTCAATTGATCCTCTAGATGGGTATCAGTCGTTTGTGATCTTAAGGGTGTCTTGATTAAGAGAATGTAGATTCTCTGCACTAAGTGGTTGAAAAGCAAGAAAGCATTTTTGGGGCATGTTGCATTGGTATTTGACTTTATTTTTCCATATTTCAATTGGACCTTGCTTAGAACCAAACAATGACTTTAAAATGTCACCTACCAAGAGCTCAATCAATTCCATCTGTAGGTCTTTAGGTGTTTTGGTGATATCAACTAGATAAGGCTGAAATGCTAATTTGAGTGTGATCTCGTGATTCTCAAAGTCAATGAATCTTTCATTGTATTCTCCAATTAATAGGTCTATAACAGCTGCATATTCTTTAGATGATTTGCATATGTCATCCTGCTCATTAGTGACGTTTTTTAACTGGGGAAAATGTTCATCAACAATTTCCTTTTGAAGAAGAAGTGTTTTGAAAAAAGACAGCTTTTTTCAAAATGCTCGGATATTTTGCCACATATCATATATAAGCTTAGTTCTACCTTGCAAAGAAATATTCAAGTTGTTTTGATGTGACATATCACACAGAAATGCTACATTCCTATAGAAATCTCTTTTCAATAGTTCACATCGCTGATTCTGTTCTTCATAAAATTTAACTATCTGTTCTCGCAGAGATAAAATTTTGGCTAACACCTGTTCCCGTGATAACCAATGCACTTTAGAATGATACAGCAAACTCACACTGAATACCTCACTGTTCAACTTTAGCATGTTATGAAACTGATGATGCCAGGTTGTATTTGCATGAATATAGTTAACAATACTTCTAATTTGTTGCAAAGTGTCACTTAAAATAGTAGCTTTAGCACAGAGATTTTGTTGATGCAAGATACAATGAAAAGAAATGAGAGCATCTGGATCTGTTAGTACTTTGTTTATCTGCACAATAAACCCTTCATGTTTTCCTGTCTTGGAAGGTGCACCATCTGTATGTATACTCACTAAATTTACCAAATTCAGTCCAACTTCATGATATTTATCTTGAAATTTGTTGAAGGTATCTATTCCCTGTGTTCTGTTTGCAAGAGTGCCCAAAGCAAGGAACTCTTTGTAGCAAAGAAAATCTTCTGTTATGACCCAAATGAAGAAGTATAAAGCCAGCACTGAGTCATTAGTATCAGTTGATTCATCCAAAGCGATTGAATAATATGTATTTTCTTTTTGAAGTATTGCATGAAGTTGTTCTCTTAAGTTGAAGGCTAATTCATGCTACCAACCAGTTATGGTTCTCTTTGAAAGAGACAGTTGTTTGTACTTTGAAACATTATGGGGCTCTAAGCAGCCTACAACTTTGACAATGCATTCTTTCACAATTTCTACATCACTGAATGGCTTCCCTTTTTTCCAGAGTATATAAGCTACTTTATAAGTTGCTTCAGTGGCACTATTGCCAGGTCTTATTGCTGCTTGAAAGAATTGTCTTTGCTTTTGCTTTTCATCTTTTAATTTCTGCAATATAGCCTTTCACACCTCTCCCTCTAATTTAAAATATTTGTGGTCCTTATGACTGTTGTAATGCTGAGAAGCATTGAATTTCTTTAATGTTGATATTGCAGTATCACAAAGCAAGCAAATCATCTTATCTTTAGCAGAAACAAGATAATATTGCAATTCCCAATCCTCATTAAAAAATCTGTTTTCTCCCTTCAGCGTTCTGTTGGTCTTCCTTGGCATGATGAGCTGTTAAGCAGACAGAATTAAAAAATACTATGGAGCTGTGCAACTGTTCACAAATTCCACTTCAAACAGAAACAGAAACACCGTGCACTGTTGTCAAAAGCTGAGAACAGACTGGCGTACTCAATGCCCATAAACTCTCACCAACCAGCCTCGTGCGGTAGTGGCACCAGTCAGGCAGGGGAAGTTAGAACTAAATCATGAGCGTAGCAGTCATCAATTTATTTCTTATGACTTACTAATGTTCCAATTGTGCCAGTCAATCTGGGAGGATTATTTTGTTGAAACTTATTTTATTCTTTGGTATTTTGAATACGTTTATTTTAACAATAAAATAAAAATATAAAAGACGAACAAAAATGTATTAATAAAAACAAAAGGATTTGTTCCATACAATTTGGATTCAGTCAAAAGACTGCACATAAGGACCTAGAAGGCCACATGTGGCCTTAAGGGCACAGATTCTCTACCCCTGGTTTAGATAAATGGATTTGAGGAGGGAGGACATTCTAATCATGGGTGTGGGAAGGAAACCATAAGCAAAGATGGAAAGGCCAAAATGAATAATGGTGAGGCTTCAGGTCTATGAAAAGAACAGTCTGGTTGAAGCAAAGGATTAATTTAGGAAATTGACAGGAGACAAGTTCAGGGAAGCACAGTCAAGCTAGATTATGGTGGACATTGAAAGGCCCTCTAAAGATTTGAACTTACTGATACACCACAGTTAAAAATGTTCCCTAGCTGGCTTACCATGGATCCCTTTTTAAATCAAGTAGATACCTATGTCATAGTAACTAGAGAAATTCTATGAGAATGGAACTAGGAAGGCAGTTTTTCAAAAGTTATAGTGCATTTTCCACTGGAACCCTTTAGAGTCCTAACATTAAACCTAACCCTGGAAAAGACAGGAAACTCTAGGTAACTGCTAGGACACATCTTTGCTCCTCAGGTAGGACTGTAGGGGCTGCCTCAGCCTTTCCTGTCTATTTTCTTTAAACTCCTATTAATTTAACAGGCCTGGGAAAAGGGTGAGTCATAAAGGTGGAAAAATATTTTGGCTGCAGCTTTGGTAAAAGGTGAAATGCATTAACCTTGCGATGAGTCACCATCACCTTGGGCAGCTTAAACGAAAAAAGCCCTTAACCACTGCGATTACTGATCTCTGGGAGTGTGTCTGACAGAGCGTCGGGATTTGGTAACTGCTGGTCTGTGTGGGTGCAGCCTGATTGGAGTTCAGTTTCTCCAGAAGAAGGCCTGAAATACCTGGTTTCCAACAGACAGCTATAAGCCTGGCTCCCCCACCTCCCACACCCCAGCGGGAGGCGCAGCTGCAACCCACCTGGTTCCGAGTAGCCGGTTTCGCTGCATTGTGAAGGGAGGACTAGCTGCTAGTGCCAGGGGAGGCCCTGAAATACACATATTTTGAAAATCATGCATAGCCAATTAAATCCTAAGAAAATTACATTGGTAATAAAATCACGTGGAATTTACTTCCCTGAACTGTGACTCCAGATCATTTGAAGTAAACCCCAACAACTCATTAGTAGGTTTAAAATGAACAAAATTAGCCATTTCACCATCATGTAGTTTTAGAAAAATAATCCCAAATCCTTTACCTCATTAAAAAAAAAAAAAAAAAAAAGAAAAACCGCCTGAATATTATGTTCAGGCCCCTATTGTTGTCAATGTTTGTAAAGAAACTAATGGCCTCTGACTAACCATTTGATGGTGGAAAGGGTTTTAAGGCCTCTCGAGCTGTACCAGTGAGTAAATCCCTGTTTACTTACCGTGATGGTGAGAGAATAGCTGTGAGCCTCCTCAAGGGGAGGCATTGTTCCTGCACGGGAGGCAGCTTTAAGCACTGCCCAGACCTAAATGTTAGTCTGAAACCAGTCACTTAACACGCGTGACCTAGGTCTAGCGACTTGGACTCACCAAGCCTCAGCTTTCGCAAAAGAGAAATGAGGTAATGATACCTACTGCAGGTGGGTTGGAGGACAAATGAGATGATATGGTACCGTCCTTTAGTACCCAGTAATGCCAGCTCCCTTCCCTTCCTTCCTGCCTAAAGACTCATTGCTTAACGCAGGGCTTCCAGTTCACAGAAGAAGGTCTGCAGGGGCAGCAGCCGGCTGGGCAGAGGGGGGAGAGGGCGCCCCTGACAGCAGGAGCAGCATGGGCTAAGGGTAAAGGACGAGACGGGGGGCAGTGAGGTGGGCACATGCTGATGGTGCTAGTACCATCCAGCTGCTGAGAGCAGGTCAGGCGTGGCTGGAGCAAGGGGCTCCTTGGGCATCGCGCTGAGGCATTTGGACTTTACGCCCTGAAGAATGATGTGTCCGTGGAGCTGGGAAATGACTTCATTCCAACCAACTCACGCTCTTTTCCGTGAGTCAGGGGGCCTCTTCTCCAGCACAGAGGAGGATTCCACCCTTCCCAGAACTGCCCTGTCACTCTCCCCGGTGCCTGGGTGTGACAGAGCCCCGGGCACGTCACAACAGTATGCCACAGATGAAGAAAGTAAGACGAGGAGGCGAGGTGGCTTGCACAGGTCAGCATCAGGAACTGAAATCCATGTTTGCTGACCCTAAACCTTGTACTTTTCCCACCACTTCTCACCAATGTGATGACAAATCTGTGAAAAGACATCAACATAATCAAATGCGAGAAAGGAAAAACACATGCAGCCTGCAACATATGCACACCACAGAATGAAATGAGGTTTTAGGATTCACTAGGTCCACATTATTCAGTTCTCTGCCTTAAAACTTAATCATGTCCCCAAACTATCAATATGTGGGGGATATAGTTCTTGGAGGTAGCTAATGGATCTCTGAAGGGAAGACGTCAACAGCTTTGATTGAATAGAAGCACACTTGTGTTGCCTGAACTCAGTGTTTTAGCAAAAGATTTCTCCCCTCAGGGAAGCAGCCCTGATGATTAGGGTGTTAGGACATGCCTGAGAAAGTCATGTCATGGTGCTAAAAGATGATTATGAAATTCACAGCCCAGTGTAGGAACCTTGATATCTGTTTGATCTGGGTAGACAGTTTACATACTTGGCTAGAGCTTCAATGCTTATATGACAAATAATCAACGTGCCCAAAGTAGCCATCCCAACAATAGGGCACTGGACAGAGAACCCTGACAAAGTGAAGAGTAGCCTACAAAGGGTATTTAACAGCCTTTCTGTAAAGACAGGGCTTTTGAGCTTCCCCAATTAGCTCACCCCTGAACCAAAGAGAAGCCTGACAGTTAACCATCCCTTGAATCAGTCTTTGTCTACCATCAAAAGAACCTTCAGACCACACTCTACCCTCCCACACCCACTAGGCTGCAGTGCTGCTCAGCTTACTTACATGAAAAAAACAGAAAAGGGGAACCTCTCCCCCACCCCCAGTAATTTGGCATCGAGTTTACATCTCAGCCTGAGAAATTTAGGATCAGCTAGAGGTCACCAAATAAAAGACAGACTATGCTACAGAGATGTGCTATTGCTGAGAGGAGGCAAACACCTCCCTAGACTAGGTAGACAGAGGAGAACAGTGCCCTTCATGCTTTTGGGTTATTTTTAAAATGCTTTAAAAAAAAGTACACACCTTGCCGTTTGTGGGGTACTCAAATCAACATTTGAGATGATTACCATAGATTATCAGAGTGCCCTGAACAAAGATGGTGTTGTTTCTGTTTTCTAATTTTCTCCTATTTTCTGCCTAACTGTAGGGGGAAAAAAATGTTCTTGAGTCAATATGGTCAGTAGGAAGAAAAATGGGAAAACAGATCAAGTTTCTCAAGAGAAAATTACATAGATGTGACAATAATATAATATAAGGCTACCTTGAACATGTTTTGAAACAAAGCAGATTTTTTTAAAAATAAAGGAAAAATAAAAGGACTATCAATGATCTTTACACAAGTTTTGACTTGTATAATGCTTTTCCAATTCTGGATGCATTTCAAGTCCTTCTTATGAAATGGGCCAAGGACAGTGCTTTTACCCATGAATCTGCTGGGATCCCATTCTGTGCTTGGCGTAAGAGCTAAGAAAGGTCTCCCAGAAATGGAATATTCTTCACAGAAACACCAGAGCAAAGGGGGTGTGCTGCTATTCTCCATTTCTCACTCCTTCCCTCCAAACTATTCTCAGTCTTTCTGTCTTGTGGCTCAACACCCGACCCGGCTCCCCTGCTGGTCACCTTATTTCCTGCTGGGACAATGGCTGTTAGGAAGTTCTAATTGTCCTACCTGCAGAGCTATGTTGGAGTTGTCAGCAAGGGTGACAATGATTGTAGAAATATCCTTAGCATTTCCTTTCACATACCAGCACCTTTGAGTGAGCTTAGTTTTGTTACCTTTAGTCTGTGCTCTCAGTCATTTGGAAAACAGGGACTTGAGAATTCTTCTAGCCCAACCCTCTCTTTTGTAATTCAGGGAACATTATTAACAGTCTCCCGATTAATAATGTTCACAGGGATCAACATTCTATAACCACTTGTTAAATCACCGACACTGCTTTAGGACCTTTGCAGCCATTTCATGTAATCCTCTGTGTTTATGGCAAAGAGACTTTAGTCCTCATTTTATTAGTCAAGAGCAGTAATGTGAAATGCCAGTGTCACACATCTCAGGCCAGTGGCTAAGTGACGTCCGTCTGTTCCCTGAGCCATTATGATCAGCTGCAGCTCAACCTAGCACCTCCAGGAGCTACGTGTGCAAGCAGCTGTTGAAGGACACGAGAAGACACACCAAGTAGTCGGGCCCCCGTCAAGCCGCCTGGGGAACAGTGGGCAGCTCAGAACCAGATGAAGCCCCACTAGAATGTTGGGCAATTTGGTAGCAGCTGACCCAGGAGAAGCAGAAGTGCAGGACACTGCATGTAATAAATGCCCCTCCTGGACCTCAATGAGAAAGACAGAGGGAATTGTCCCAGTTTAAGATTTCTCCAGTTCTCCAGGCTCAGTCTGTCTGCAGTGGAGGCTGAGAAGCTACATTTTAATAGTTACTCTAGTGATTTTTGAGGCAAACAGTCTGGATCCACACATCGAGAATCAGTGCTCAAAACCACCTGCTCCACCAGAGCAGAGGAAACGTCTGCCTCCATCGCTGTCACGTCCAAGGGCACAGTGAGTGCCAGTCGCTGCTTTGGAATGAATGAAGACGTCGCAAAAGCAAATCAATGCCTGAACTCCCTTCTCTACGAGGCCTTAATCGTGCACGCTGAAATGCTGTGTTCCTTCACTGTGAAGTGCTCCCGGCTGCTAAAATCATCCCAACATTCTGTGCTTCTGCTCTTGGGCACGGGGGCCTGGGCTGTGGTCAGTCCACTGGCCAGAGGGCCCACGTGAACGGCACGGTGAGCGTTTGGCAAGGCATCATTCTTTCTTCTCAGGATATTAAATCCTTTAACGCAATGCTTTCAAATCAGAATACTTCATAACTTTCCTTCCTCCATTTCTTCACCAGTGCTTATTAAGTATATTAGTCATTACCTGTCATGGGCCACGTGCCCCATAGGATATCAGGGGAACAAAATCCAACAAACCTCCATAAAAATATTATGTAATTTCACTTATATGAGGCATCTGGATTAGTCAAATTCATAGAGAAAGAAAGTAGAATTGTGGTTGCCAGGGACTTGGGGGAAGAGGAGAACGGGGAGTTAGTGTTTAGTGGGTGCAGAGGTTCAGTTTGGGATGATGGAAAAGTTCTGGAGAGGATAGTGGAGAATGTAACTGTGCATAATGTTGCTGAATCGTACACTCTGAAAAGGTGGACATGGTAAATTTTATGTTATGTCTATTTTATTAAAACAAAAACAAAACTGAATGAGGTTTTGAGATGATTATCTTACTTACCATACAAGGTAAGGTTTATAATTTATAATGCATTTTTAATTTTTAAAAAAAAAAACATAACATTTATAAAAGGTGATTTGATTCTTAAAAGAAAAAAAGTTCCTGTGCAGCTCACAAACCACAGAAGGAGACAGACATTAGCCACAACATCGTGGTGCTGACAACTGTGGCAGTACCACCGTGCTGTGCAAAGGAGAGAGAGTAGTGCCAAGAGAAGTACAGGCAGGGAAAGGGAGTCTAACCAGTGAGCAGAAGGCCCAAGAAAGATTCCCCTGAGGCAGAGACGAAGTTGCTGAAGGTATAAAGGACGAGAAGAAGGTGAGATGAGCAGAAAAGTCAGAAGCATCTCAGGCAGGGGGGGCAGCGACCTGGGGGCTCCCATCAGAGCTGGCCATAATTACAGCAGGCAGCACAGGCCAGTGCTTCTAGTGGGAGACATCGCTCCCAGAAAACTGTCACAATGGAGTGGGGTGCATTTGCTTGTTCCTGTCAACCTCCCAAAGTACTTTGCTGGTGTCACACAATAACAGGACTGATCATTTCTTTCAGGCAGCTAAGCTGGACAAAATATTTAATGTTCCTTTAAAGCATGATGTGATTATCTTGCTGAATTGGCAAAATTTCTTTACTTATTCCAAACAATTTCATAAATGACAAGTAGGCATAAGAAAAACACCAAGTAATTTTTAATATTCTAACTGCATTGTCTAAAGAGCCAAAAAAGCATTAAGCAAATGCATGAGAAAAATAAAGAATTGTTCATATTTTTAATGGTTTCTAAATCAGTCAAGGAAACTGACACACAAATTGTCAATTTCATAGTACTATGTCCATAGAATTATAAATAATGTTATGTCCCTGTTATATTGGATATTTAGGATAATTATACAATTCTATAGCAAAATATATATGTTTGTATTATTTATAAACAAATATACTTTGTTATGAATGAAGAGCAAAATATCATAGGTCTCTGTTAGCTCAAGCTATTTTAAAATCTAGAAAATTAGTATTTTTTATATTCACAAATTTCCATTTAGAATTTCCATTTTTTAAAGCATATAGAAACATTCTTGTAGATATTTCAAGGAGAAATACTGCAAAATTCTCAGCCTCTACAACCCCTACTTTCAGAATGATCCACCATCACTGCAAGTATTAAAGACACTAGATTGAATATAACCATTTTAGCAGTGCTTGTCTTAATTCTTGCTCAAGCCAAATGTCTTTGGCTAAATCCCAGACTCAGTGAGCAACTCTCATTAAACATTAAAGGTTGTGACACATGGCATAGGGATGTAAAAGGAGCCTTTTAATTGCCTTTCGAGTTTGCAAATTATTTTTAAATGCACAGCTTAATGAAACTGGATATTAAAAGGTCTGCCTTTTCTTTCAGTGCCCATGATTTTTAACTATTCATTTCATTTGCACGGGTAGTATGTCATGCTCTACATTTCAAGCTTTGTTTGGGAGCCCATTTCATCATGCATGCATATGCAAGGTGTAGAGAAGGATCTAGAATGAGATGGAGATCCCATTTCTCCCAGTTGCACCAGCTATACCTGTAGCCAGTTAATACTCTGCCACACTACTGGGTATAGTTTGGGTTCTTCATTATTTTTCATTTCTAAGGCAAATTTACTGCTTGAAAAAAAAGTCTCAAGGCTAATTACAGCTTTTCTCTTTTGATACAAACAATTGGATTACAAATCTGATTTGGTAGGTAAGTCTTTTGTCATGAAATGGTGCTTATGAGAAAGGCACAGTTTGTATGCAAGAGTCTACACTGCAGTGGGCTTGTGCTTCCAGGTCCAGCTGTAGTGACATTGTTAGGATGGGCTCCTCCCAGGCCATCCAACCTGCAGTAGCTCCAGGCCCTCCCTGCTCCTCAGCCTGTCTTAATGCTGATAGCATCCTGTCTGTTTGTTACCTGAAACACTGAAACACAGAAAGGTACTGTATTAGTTTGCTAGAACTGCCATCACAAAGCATCACAAACTAGGGGGACTTAAACTACAGAAATTTATTCTCTCACAGTTCTGGAGGCTGGAAGTCCAAGATTAAAATATCAGTGGGGTTGATTTCTTCTGAGAGTGGTGAGGGAAGGATCTGCTCCGTGTGTGTCCCCAGGTTCCAGTGGTTTGCTGGCAATCTTGGGCATTCCTTAGCTTGTAAAGAGTCACCCTGATTTCTGCCTTCCTCTTCTCCCTGTTTGTACATCCACTCTGTCCAGATTTCCCCAGATAAGGACATCAGCCACATGAGATTAGAGGTCCACCATACTCCAGCATGGCCTCATCTTAACCTAATTAATGACATCTGCAAAGACCCTGTTCCCAAATAAGGTCACATTCTGAGGTACTGGGGGTTAGGATGTCAACATATGAATTTGGGCAGAGTGGGACACAATTCAACTCGTAGCAGGTACAATATATTTTCTATGGGTACATAAATGTAGGTCAACACACAGAAAAAATTCTGGAATGATACATGCTTAAGAGTTGACCCTGGTTGCTTCTGAGAATGAGGGTTTGGTAAACCAGGGTGGGGGTCGAAGTCAAAGGGAATTTAATTTCATCTATAAAATCTTCACTTTTTAGAAGAAGAAGGCAATTGTACATTGCCTGTATGAGTAAAACTTAATATAAACAAATCAAGATTTTGCAGTGATTCCCAGCAGAAATGCTACCCATTGCCAACATATGTTTTGGAAACTTGTGAGGGTGTCTGCTGGCCAGTGCAATGCTTGGGGCACTGTTGGCAGTTAATGGGTGGAAACCAGGGTGCTGACATCCTGCAACGTGGGGGCACTCTCCCACAAGACAGAGAAGTGTTCTGCATCCTGCTCAATTTTCAAATATCCTGCTTGGCATTTGCATATGAAATCATTTGGCATGATTTTAATATATACTGAATTTTCCAGGAACTCAACCCTTGCGCCTATAAATTAAGGGGAGAATGTCCTTTGTTTGGGTCAGAAATTTACCATGAATTTTTACCTTATTGGAAAACTATAGCAGCATCACTGTTAATATTTGAGCCACTCACAGAACTCGCCTACAATGGGCTGCACTCGAAGCTTTCACATTTCTGCTGATTCTCCATATAGGTGCACTTGACCCTGTCATGCCAAGCCTTCATATACTGAAACACATATTATTCTATTATAAATATCTTTCACTGTACTTTTCTTTTACATCAAAGCTAGGGCTCAATATGAATTTTTAAAATATGTGTGTGGGTAGATTACATTATTTATGAATTTCGTTTCAGGGCAGTAAAGAGGGTATTACAAAATATTTCTTGTGAAAAGGGAGCATGTGTTCTCACAGTACTGAGCACTTAAGAGGCTTCTCTGATAGTCCAAGGAAGAGATGCTGAAGATCTAAGCTAAAGCTTTGGAAATGGAGGAAAGGAAATGTATTCAAGAGATATTTCAGAAGTAAAAGTTGGAAGCATGTGACTGAGATTTTTAATGTGGGCTAGTAGGAGGATTGGGAGCCCTTAACTGAAAGATGTAATTAGGAAGCAGAGGATGCCGGATGCAGCATAGGACATTTCAGCTCCAGGCACCTGCGGGGCAAGCGGGAGATGCCCACAGACATTGACTGGCAGATACACGGCTTTAGTGACCAAGAGATCTGGAGTCAAGAGTCACTGTCCCATTGGTGATTGCCAGAGCCCTGAAAACAGAGTATGCATACAGTAAGAAGCGGGGAGTCCGTAACAAAACCCAAGGACATGTCTCTGACGGGCAGATACAACTCAAGAAGGTCATGGAGGAGAATTTTCATTCTTCAATCTTATCTCCCTGTCGAACTGGAAGATTCTCAATATGAAAAGCAAAAAAAGAGCAAACAACACCAAAACCGAAACCTTGTCACTTGTATCGCCTTGGAATTTGCATTGCCTAGCTGGGTGCTGGGTACCCTGTCAACATCTAACAATACCAGTCACCTGGCATTCCATGGCTCTTTTCCTTCCTCAAACATACCTGACCAGGGCTGGGGCTCTGCTAAAGCGTGGATAATATACTCAGAAAACGCATTCGCAACGTAGGGAATTGATGACTTGTCACTTTTAGGCAGGCTATCTCCCCCCACATTGGACAAAACCATAACTAAATTTAACAGCACAGGAAGTGTCATTCCCAGAGCCCTCCTCCAGCCAGAATCCGGAAGAAATGCCACATGTGTTTTCCCAAAGCCCATGCTCTGCACCCCAGGGACCCTCCCTCTCCTGAGTGTGTGACGCAGAAACCTCAAGGGCACTCCCTCTGGCTTCCTCCCACGTCCCACTGCCTGCCAGAATGTACAACACGGAACAGAGCTGTCACCGAAGGCACATACCTGTGGTCACATAAACACATAAACACTTTCACTAGCAGCCACGTTCTCAGGCTCTGGCCCTGAGAGACAGCCGCCAGCCAGCCCGGACAGACTGCACCGAAGCTGACTGCTGTACTGCGTCCACCGTCCACCCCGGCAGGAAAGGGGTTCCAGATGTGTCCTCAGCTAGGCCTCTAGTGGGGTCAGAGTGTCATAAAGAGGCCCTCCAGTGCAGGTCCCCAGCCTTGATCAATCTTTCTGGATAACATGTAAGAATATTCTGCATCGTTGTATACAGTTTCGGCAGAAAGATGACAATATGTTTTGAGTTTCCATGTCCTGTTCTGTTTTGTTGTTTGGAGATACTGTGTGTGTGTGTGTGTGTGTGTGTGTGCGTGCGTGTGCGTGCATAAAGGGGAAGAACACAAAGGAAATGGGGGAAGGGAACAGGTGATCCCATTTTGGTTACAAGAAGGTTTTGTGTATTTTTTGCAAACTAAAATAATATTGCAATCCCATGTCAACCCAGGAAATTCAATAAATGTCAAAGAAGGATCAATATCCTATCATTATTTCATCTTGACTGTAAGTAGATACTTCAGAAATTGTGGGAACAGGGCACCTCACTCAAGATTGTTTTTTTTTATTAATAGGTATTCATGGAATAGCTTTACTTCTAAATTTCTACAATTTATGGACTTTTAACCTTAGAAATCTCTATTCTTGAATAGCTTAATTTCTTCCTTGTTCATAGGGACAGCGGCTTGAAAATCTCACTTGAAAGTAGAATTTAAACAGTATAAGGTCTTGACAATCTGAGAAAAGTAAACAATAAATAGTGTGTGGAATTCTTTATACGTTGACAGTGTTAGCTAGGGCTCTGAACCTACCCATCCCTGTCCAGAACTGATCGCACTCCAGAATTATCACAAGATTAGCAGGAGTCTTTAGATCAGTCCCTCCACCGAGCAGCAACTGAGGGGAAACCAGGCCCCAAGAGAGACTACCCTGGTCATTTACAGTCTATTCAGAGCCACTACGTACCTGAAATATGAGAAGAGTCACTACCCGCTGAGCAACCTTGGGCAAGATACTTAATCCCTCTGGTCCTCAGTTTTTTCCTTAGAAAGTGAAAGATTAGACTATAATCCCTTGCAATTCAGATTTTCAGTTAATCTTTAAAAACCTCACCAAGATTAAAATTCATCAGTCACTCAGTTTGTAGGCTAGGAGGCCTTCGCAGTATTTCATAATCCTAAAAGACGTTGACACCTGTTGTAGGGTCAGACTACTCATCCTATGCCTACTGGACTTGCACTTCCTGGCCAGGTGCCAGGGGCTGCTCCAAAGAAAAAGGTCGTTTCATCTGGGGGCGGGGGTAAGATGCACCTAGTGAAATAGGGAGCAAGGACTGTTCTAGACACTTCCACTCACCTTCTGCCGCTTAGAGCTGCCTACCGAAAATGCCTCCTGATTCAACTAAAAGGGGCATCAGTGTTCCCTTTGGTCAAAGAAGAGAGATTTTTCTCACTGTTGTCATTCATTTCACTCTAAAGTTTCTCCCTAAAGGCTGGAGTTAATTTTAAGTTTGCTTGGCACAATGTTCCACCAATAGATTTTGCTTTGTGTTAGCTTCATCCTTTAAGCTCAGAGAAGAATTTCATCATTGCATTAAAAGCCGTGATCTAATTAATCTAAACAGTGAAAATCAAATCACATTAAAAAATTCACCCATTAGTCAAATATATGATCATCTCTTTTTAAAAAGTTATTTTAATTACACAATTAAATATGGATTCATTCTTGATTTTAAGAAACTGAAATAATATATATACAAATAAAGTCACCCTGAAAACATTCCCTCCTGCCTCAGTTCTTTTACTATGTCACGAATTTAGTGAATGACCTGTCATGAATTTAGCGTGTATCTACTCAATTCCTTTTCTATTTACATAGAAAATTATACAAATAAAAACTTTTGTTTCAAGTCTTTTTTTACATAAATGGAGTAATTATTTACTTTTGTGAATGTTTTAATTAGCAAGACATCTTTAGATATTTCCATCAGTGTAAATATGGATTTCTTGCATTAAAAGACTGTTGTGTACTATTCCATAAGATGGATTACGGAAGTTTTAATTATTACCCTATTGATGGAAATTCAGGGTTTTTAAAAAAATTATTCCATAAAATGCCACAGGGAACAGTTTTGTACATGCTTTCTTGCACACATGTGGCTGTGTTTCTCTTGGGTAGATACCAAGAAGTGGGATTGTTGGCTCAAAGTACATGTGCAATTTTAAAAGGTTTGGCAAAGTGCCCTACAAAAATCCAATACAAACTT
Organism: Varecia variegata; assembly: GCA_028533085.1. Lineage (NCBI taxonomy): Eukaryota > Metazoa > Chordata > Mammalia > Primates > Lemuridae > Varecia > Varecia variegata. The sequence continues at coordinate 58,516,150 of CM052443.1, forward strand.
AAATCCTGACCAGAGATTTAATTAAGAGAGGAGAGGTACTTTTTCCCCATGCCCTCATCAATATAAAATGTTATTTAATTTTGGAGTATTTCCCAATCTCATAGATGAAAAATGAAAGCTGCTCATTTTAATTTGCATTTCTTTGTCGATTAGTAAAGTTGTGCATTTTAAAATGTATTTATTGGTCATTTCCACTTCATCTTCTGTGAATTCCCTATTCATACCCTTTCCCCTTTTTTTCTGATGAGTTTTTATTTTTTTTATCAAATTATAGGCACTCTTCATATAATCTAATGTTAATCCTTTCTCTACCTCATGTGTTAAAACTACTTTCTCCCAGTTTGATGACAGTTATTTAACTTTGTCCATGGGGTCTTTGGCTAAAGGAGATTTTCCTTTCTCTTCTTTAAGTTTTCTGTATACATACATCCAGATGCATGGATGGTATGTTGCATAAATTCTGTCCTATGGGTGCAGTGGTCTCCCTGAGCCATGGTTTTGCTTTCTGCAGTGTCAGTTACCCAATATTTCAACAGTAGTGTGAAAATATTAAAATATTTTGAGAGAGAGAGATCACATTCACATAACATTTATTACAGTCTAGTGTTATAATTATTCTATTTTTAGTTGCTTTTAATCTCTTACTGTGCCTAATTTATAAATTAAACTTTATCATAGGTATGTGTGCATAGGGAAGAACATAGTACTGCCCATAAAGGGTTCAGTACTATCTGTAGTTTCAGGCATTCACAGGAGTGGGGGGTCTTTGAATGTATCCCCTGAGAATAGGGGGGACTGCTATGCTTTTGGAAGTGCAGTCTGTTTTGTCCTTCCTCTCATGTGTCTCAGTCCCTCCCTCTCTTTGCTGAACTTCACCCACATTAGTCTCCTGTCCCCTCCCCTGCCTCCAACGTAGCTATATGGAAAGGAAAAGGAAAGACATGGAAAGATTGGAAAAATAAAAACGGAAAGAAAATACAAGGTAAATCCTATCAACTGAAAGAAAGGTGTTACAGCTATGTTACTATCAGACAGCATCGACTTTGAATAAAAAGTGTCATTAGGAGCAGAGAGGGTCACTATGTAGCAACGGATTCAGTTCACCAAGAAAGCATTCTGAACTTGTGTGCACCCAATAACCGCGTCTTAGAGTACACAGAGCAAAATGTTACCAGGTTAAAAGGAAAAACTGCTTTCTCCAGAGTTTCCTTTTCCATTATTGCCCTGGTACCACACAGTTGACGGTCCCAGCAGTGGCAAAATAGGGTAAGGACAAGGTTTGAGGTCTGTGAGAAGAAAAGCATGTGCCTAAAAATGTATATTACTGATAGGATAAATCGCATCCAGCTTTCTTGAGAAATGGTCCATTCTTCTTGAAAATCAAGAGGATCAGAAGAGATCATTTTGTTTGTGAAAGAGTAAAAGAAATCAGGATAGATTTAGGGGGAAGACTCTTGAAGGAAATGAGAGACTGAACTTTTGAGGAAAATTCCTGAAGATTTTTTTTTCTGGGTTTGGCAGTTTGTGTGTGTCGCATTTTAATTACAAAGTGCGGGGTTTCAACACTTGGTTAGGGAGTCATTGGTAATTGGGACCTTCCTGACCACAGTCAGCAAACCTTCGTTCACCTCCAAGAAGTCTGGCAAATGGAAACAGAACCCGTCTGCCAGCGCCCTGCGGTCCTCATCAAATACAGCGCGCACTGATGCTTAAGATGCGGCCGCCGCTACCAGATGCCCAAGATGAAAATCTCTCTCTGGGCTGGTTGGAAAGTGGGTAAACTCACAGTACAGACGCTGGCCTGTATGAAAACCCTTCCCTTGGAACCAGTCTGCGTGAGGCTTGTGGAAAGCAGAGAGGCTTAATTTTTACTTCCATCCCACATCACAAGCACAAAATTGCCGGTGAACATTTAGCTAGCGGTTCTCATACCTTCTCCACTCTGAGATGTGAAGGAGAGGTGTGTATGCTTCCAAAGATCACTCCGAGCAGGATTTCTCCAAGAGAGGAAGGAATACAGGCATTTGAGATAAGAAGAACTGTGAATTTATTTGTAAATCTTTTTACCAATAAATCCTTTTGTCATGTACAAAAGTATAGGTTTGCTGTTAACACCTGCATCTAACAACATGGGGGTACTAAAATAATTCTTTATTATTTTGTTTCTCACTCTACCATTACCAATGACTAAAGTGTCATAATCCAGAAATATATGGAAATTAAACAAAAAACCAGTAAAAGTTGGAGAAAGAAAAAGAATAAGTCAGTACGCAAAGATCACCAGGTCACAGGTTGAAGATTTTCATCCTCAAGAGCTTTTAGGCGACACCGGGTGCACCCTTAGAAAGCTGTCGTCACACAAATTCTTAGACATAGTCACACAGATTTTTGTTAATGTTTCTCTCTGGAACATTCCACAAAGTTTCTAATCTTCCTTAATGCTTTGAGTTCTCTTGTTGATTCTCATTAAGACATCTCAGGACCTTTGCTGGTGAGAATTTCTGCATGTGTCGTGGAAAACCAACACACAGACTCTGAAAAGAAAAACCTGCACTCTGGAAAGTCGTGATTTGATACAAGGGAGAGTGCGCAGAAATGCCAGGCGGGGCACTTGGCTTTCCTGAGCCTTGGTGGACCGCGCCACCCTCTCAGAATGACGAGGCTTGTGGTCGAAACATAAGCCACTGTGATTTTTGTCAGTCCTCATCCCCGACTCTGCCCTCGTCTCCTGACAGCTGGGGCCAGTACTCCGAAGAGGATTGGTCCCTGCCTCTAGCAAGAGGCGATGTGAAGAGCCTCAGACTCAGGTTAGCCTGGCTGCTAACCCAGTTCTGTCCTCTGCACCCAGAGCTGGAAATGGCTTCTCTTTTTCGTTCCTGAGACCAGCGCCTACTTTGACCCTTGATCTGGAAACTGGATCCCTGATCTCTCCTAAGCTGAACTGCATTTCCCTGCAACGTGCCCTCATAGCACCCTGTGCTTGCCCCCATCAGGGGACTCATGCACCAACAAATGGAAATTTTAATGGTGTGTGGCAGGTGACATGGTAAATACACAAGTGACAGATACTAGGAGTCTCACAGAGAAATTGTGATGGTGTTTTTTACAAGTTTCATTTCACAAATAGTCAGTTCTTTACAAAATAAGTGGAGAGAGAGAGAAAAGAATATGTTCTAGCAAGCAGAAAGACAGGGGCTAACAGAGGGACACTGTGAAAGGACAAAGTAGCAAATGGTGTAGCAACTCAGACATGATTAAAAAGAGAAATGATTCTGATTGTGACGGACACCGGACCGAGTTCTCCAAATTCCTGAGTTTTCCCTATTTATTGTTTCTTCCCTGTTCCCTATAGCATTTCCTATAGTCCTGTATTTGCATATATTACAGTCGTTTGTTGGAAAAGGTAAATACACACATAAATAAACAAAAAGTGCCTACAATTCCCAAACAATAAGAGGATATTAGAAACTTAGGCCACTAACATTTCTAAACACTAGCATCAAGCTCTTTGGGAACATGTTACTAGAAAAGCATATAAAACCGATACTGTATTCTATAAGCACACCAAAAGGGCAGAAAACACGGGAATGTTTGAATAAAAATACACCTTTCCCGCTACTTTGTCATGTCTCAAGATTTACTTATGATGTTTGGCTCAAGCAGGAGCTTTTGAGGAGACAGATTATGATTTTTCTCTTTGACCAGTGCTGCTGAAACTTTTTTCCATTATCTCCAAGGAGCATTTTTAGACATTTTTTTCTCTAATCACTCCTAGTGAAATTATAATACCACAGAGAGACTAAATATCTGTTTATGTACTAAATGTTTACAATTCCTTTATGCATAAAAAGAGTAATATTTTCTAAATCCCTCTGAGGAACTAATTTTTGTCCCCTGGGAGATGATACAGCCCCCTTGAGAATGGACGTTTTACGCCGTGGTAAGCAGGAGCGCCACATGCGCTGCTGAAAGATGGGAGGACGTAGACACCGGTGGGACCCACCCTTAATGAACCACTACAGACCAGAAAAAAATAACAGAGCACGGAGGCATGCCTTTTTGCATATTCTCCTAACTATGTGTACTTATTAAAGTAAAAAAAATAGAAAATCAGAAAATCAGCCAAGAAAACATCAAGCCAAAAAAAAAAAAAAAAACAGCAAAACAAAAAGAAAATATAACTGATATTAAAGGATGGGCTCCTAAAATTTCTTGGATTCCTTTCTTTAAAGGGAGAAGATGGAGAAAGAAGATGTAAAAGGAAAAATGGGGAAGGTGAAAAATAAGTAAACACAGTGTCTCGGAAGTTTTATTTACATCACGATTTTCAGAAGCGTATTTCTATATATGGAAGTTCTCCGTGGCTGCCAGTCAAAGAAGATCCAGCCCCAGCGGTGGAGTCCATTCTGTGACACGGATCAGTGGGGCGGCTGCTGAGAGAGGGGCACCACGCCTGGGGGGAGCTGAGGACAGGCGAGGGACAGAGACTGGGCGCTCCCAACACAGAGCGGACTTGCACATGGCGCTGTCTTGGCATGTTCCAGCTTTTAGAATACGGAAGAGACCAATGGCTCAGGGGAAACTTAAATTTTACTTGCTCCTATCAAATAACAGCACAAAACCAAGGAAATTTCCAGGGATGTTTCATAATATGCATAAACATTTAATAAAACAAAATGTTTGAGCATTAATTAATCTAATAGATGAGAACATGAAGGGACAGTCTAGAGTTCAGAAGAAATTCAAGGTAGAATTATTTACAAAGGCCCAGGGGTTGGGCACATTCTTCCACCTATTCTCTCTCCTATTTAATGACCTTTCCTTTTTGTCACCTGTGCTGGCTTGGTTCCACCCTCTGTCCCCTAAATGAGGCAGGTGCCAAGATCAATTTCTCTCCTCCTTTTGGCTCTGTGCCGTCCTCCTTGGCAAGCCCCTGCATCCTCAGGTCTTGAGCTGTCATCTCAAGGCAGACTTCTCCCTAAACCATTTCTCGGCCTGACATGTCTCCAATCTCCAAAGTTAATTTCCAAATGCCCACTGGATATTTCTACATGGGTTTCCTTTCAACACTGAAAAATCAAGATGAACAAGACAAAGCTCATCATCATAGAACCTTCTGGCTTTCTTATTTCTGTTAAATAAACCCCACAGAAATTTATGACGCACACACCTCTCTGTCCTCCCCCAGGTGCCGGCTGGTTACCAAGGCTGCTCCTCTCAACAGCTGTTTCCTCCACCCCTGTCGGACCCTGAGACCCTCACCTGGACCAAAGAAACTGCATTGTCATTGGTGTCCTCCAATCCTTCTCTCTCAGAACCATTCCGTATGCTCTTTTCAGAATAATCCTCTTAACTCATACATTTTATCTGGCCACCCAACTAAAAAATTTAAATAGCTCTCAATTTCTAACCATTTTGAGTTAATACGGAAGCCCTATCTACTCTCACTCCAAACTATTGTCCATCTGAGTTCCCACACTATCCCTTGCAAGGTTTCCAAAGTGAATTGTCCTAATCTGTCTCTCTCTGATACACACACTGATTCATAACAAATACTATCAATCCTCGACTTCCAGATGAGTTTCAATTTTATTGACTTCAGAGAAACGTGCGGAAATTAGCTCATCACTGAACCTCCAGGGTGACTGACTTTGCTTCAGCTAGCTGACAGCTGCATTGCGATGGAAATCTTGATCCTGTTTGAACTGGATGCAGGATAGAAGTGCTGTGTTTGTGCTGATAGTTTGACCGTCCGGGTGTTTCCTGGAGAGAACAGGTGACAGGGGAAAGTGCACATGGAAGCATGTGTAGAAACATATGCTCTTAGATGTCATCTGTGTACTCAGATGCTTCCAAGTTTATCTTCCAAAGCCCTAAGTACTTACTTCTGTAGTGATTGCTGTTCATGTGCTGTTTCTTGTCACCCTGGAGTAACAACAATGATGATGATGAAGATGATGATAGTGATGATGATGACAGCATATCTGCCTACTTCTCTACAATTTGCAGGTATGACTTGCAGAGTGATGTGACTGGCACAAAGAAAAATTAAATATGGACCAGGAATAGAGAAAACAGTCAGGGACACTCAAATTAAAAATGACAAAACTTCTGATGGGAAAAAGATCCTATACTGCATTGCAGGACTGGGGTCAGGAGCTATACCCCACTCCTCTAGAGCTGGATTCCAAGTTGATGGTGGGGCTCAGAAGGGAATGGGCATACACCACACGCTGGTATCCCATTTGTATGGGGGAGGCTAGAGTCAGTGCTAGAGGTTCTAAAGCATCAAATGTCTAGTGTTGATTTTAGACCTTTTATGACATTATTTCTCCCTCCCAGTGATGCTTTTCTTGAACAGAATTGTTTGCTTTTCCAGAAACCCCTTTACCTCACTCATTCCCCTGCAGCAATAAACTCCAGCTTTGCGCATGTCTGTGCTATTTTGCTGGACTATTTCTTTGGGAAAGGAAGTCAAGTTTTCATGGTGATGACAGAACAATTCCATGTGGTGTCTTCCAGCCTCTGGGGCACCAGTCATGGGGTGAAGCAGAGGACTGTCACTGGCACCGCAGCGTCTACTTGTCAGCGCCATCTGGATGGGTTTTATCACGTGAGGAGCCAATGAAGAGGACCAAGTCCCAGTGGTTGGGGTTGGAGTTGGGGACACAAATGTCTTTGTTATTTTCATTGACTTGCAACTTCAGATATTTATCTATTACAGCTTCTGATCTTTAGCCCAGACACCTAATCTTATAAGATGCTGACTAATGTATTTCCATCTCTAAATCATACAACCCCTTGAACTCTGAGGAAAATACTGTAGAATATTTTTTACTCAACCTTTTTCTATCCTAAATTAAGGTGTCCCAGGAAAATAAATAATGAAAACCAGATTTGGTAAAACAGATTTTATTCAGATACCTAAAAACCTGGAACATGCAGACAACAGAATTGTCTGTACAGGAGCTTTTTTGGAAATAGCTCATTTTGAAAATCACACCAACATGACTAATGCATGTGACACATGGTGTTAGCATCATAGGCCTGGCTGCAAACTAATGAGCGGGTGTCGCCGTGCCAGCCTGAGCAACCCTGTTAGAGATAGTGACGCAGACAGAGAACAGCCACGAAGCTGACTCTGCAAAGGAGCGAGGTTGTGATGTGAAAACTCCATCATTTTCACAGAAGACAAGGTATTTATTACTGAGTCAGAGACATTTGACATTGAAAGAGAATTCCAAAAAGTAAGATAAAACAAGAGCAAGCAGATAGCACTACAGTGTCCCTTCAAGAGAACGGTTGCATCAACCTCGCCTTCAGTTCTGCAGGGGCTGGTGCACAAATGCTTGCAGGAGGTTTTTGTTCTACCTCTGCCCACAGCCTAACAAGGAGTTCCTAAAGAGTAAAAGTTATATATACGTCAATAGAAAGATGTTTTCTCTTGTAATTTTTAAGGAAAAGAATGTGCATTACAAATCTATTTTTAAACTATCTGAACTGATAAGAAAAATTTACCCATTAGGCTTTTTATACTAATGTGTTTTTTTTTTTTTTCCATTTTCTGGTAAACATGGTCCCTTAAATTGCTAGAAACTTATAACAGAATCTTAATATATTTTTATATAGCACATTTATATTAAATATAATATCTCTTAAAACCAAGTTGCATCCTAGCATTTCCTTACATCTCACATTTGGTACGAGAGGACATTGTCACAAAACATGTGTCTCTTTGGGGCACTCTGCTTTTCTTGGAATAAAAGTATTTAAAGACCTTTAGATACCTAGGTCAGGTCCCAGATACTGCAATTTTCTTATTGCAGAGACATCAATTCTATCATTCTACTACTTGTCAGAATAAAAATGCTGATGTGTTTGTGCACACAAACTCTCACATTTGAGAGAGAGCTTATAATTCTAAGTCTAACAAATGTCAATTCCAGAAAACATGAGATTCCCTGTAGGTTGTGCACCCTCTTGTGCTTACACAGGTCTCTGTCATTGTATCTCTCAAGGTCTTTGTTGTGTTACTAAGAAATTAGGGCAATGACAACCTCCCAAACTCTGTCGGGTACTGTAGACAGTCAATTGACAATTTGTTTTGTTTTGTTTTGTTTTAGAAGAGCATATCTTCTGGACAAGAAAAATTCTCAGGCTGAGTTCTTGTCGCTGCAGATTCGGTTGTGAGAGAACTGTTACTATGTATTAGTGGCTTGCATTTTTCATTCCTAGGAGTAAATGTAAGGTATTTGCTTATTCTCTGAGTAACTTCTTATGCCAAGGAAAAAGTTCCAGAGAAAACAGGCATGATGGACCTCAAAAACATTCTGCTAAGTAAAAAAAACGTCAGACAAGAAAGACCACATACTGCAAGATTCCACTTATATAAAATGTCCGGAACAGGCAAATCTATAAAGACAGAGAGTCCATTTGCTTAAATCAGGAAGGGAACAGGGATTTACTGCAAATGGGCCCAAGGGATCTCTCTGGGGTGATGGAAACATTTTAAAACTGGATTGTGGTGATGGTTGAACAACTCTATAAATTTAGTAAAAGTAGTAGAATTATACACTTAAAACAGATGCATTTTATGGTATGTAAAAAATAGAATGAATATCTAACAACGTAATTATCACCTTCTAACATATGGACTATACTATGTTCAGAAAAAAGCAGTGAGTCACCCTATAATTGCACACCTGCATACAAATAAAATCCAAAGAATTTGCTAAGTTTTATATTTCAGTAAAAGCTATGAACTGAATACACAGTCATGTTGTACTTCAACTCTACGATAACTTCTCCCTCAGCCTGCAGTTTACTATATTTTCAATCTCTGATTATATGCAAAGACCGCAATCTCAGTGTTGTTGGGATTCCTAGGGAAATTCCAAGGAAATGTATTGGAATTATCCATTTTAAACATTGCCCAAGAATTACATGCTTTCAATGCTGTTATGCCTTTATTGTAACTTTTTATTCTGATATAATTTCAAACTTCCAGAAAAGTTTCAAGACTAGTACAAAGAATTCCATATGCCCCATTTTATTTATCATTTTTTTCTCTGTGTGTATTCCTAAGTCTGTTTTCTTTTTCAAATACAAATAGATTGCATGTGCATTGGAAAAATAACATGATTCAGGTAAGTATAACAGCTCCCCACGGCACCCGTACTCCCTAGAGAAAATCATTATTAACAATATCTTGAATATATGTCACAGTTTTTGAGAGAAGCAAATGAAATAATCTATATTAAAGTACCCTGCAAATTGTAGGGTGTGTATACAAATATGAGTTATTATCAAAACAAAACAAAACAAAAACAGTCAATTCTAGTTTCCTCGCAGTTGAGTTGGCAATGACCTTGTACACTATCGCATTTCATGTATGGAGTGACTTCTTTGGAAAGTACTGTGGAGGCTTGGGGTGGTCAGTAGCTGAACTGACCAATTATTGGATTCAATGAAATAGCTAAATCGAAAGTCCCAGCAAAAACAGGAGGAATGCCTAACAAAGCAATGGTCACACACTCCTATTGTTCGCATCATAAGACATTCAGAGAAAGGCAGAGTCACTTGTAACTTCAGAGATCTGTACAAGAGAAATGGAATGACGTTGCTTAGTGTGTTTTGTAACTGTTTTTCCTGGCCATCCATTCCTAAGCCCTTGGCCTCCCGTCAATGATCACATGTACTTGGAATCACAACAGAGAGCATGGCTGACGCCAATGCTACTCGGAGGCAGTTCATAGAAAGGACCCCTAACTGCAACCCTGCTGACAATGGACAGAGTGAAGTGAAAAAGAACAGTGAATGAAAAGGAGCTACACTAACAAAGAACATGTTAAAACAACAGCCACTGCAAGAAGTGCTCCCATTCCCATGTTTACAATGTGGTTTCTTTCCTACAGCCACCCTAGCCTGAAGTTTCTCACGGTGAACCCTCCTGGCTTTAGGGAACCTCGTGGATGCTGTGCAGATGCCCAGAGGGTGTGTAGGCTGCAAGGCAGTGGCTGTAAATCCAAACAGATCCTTAATTTCCTGGGATGTGGCTTGAGACAACTCTTCCAAAAGGGCGGGGTCTTTCCTTAGGGAAACCATGTTCGCAGAAGGAGTGTGATTATTTCCGTGGCTAAAACTATGTGCTAGTGCATTTGCAGGTGTGTGATGCAGTCAATGTCTAAACCATGACTGTCACGGAGATCACCTACACAACCTCAGCATTGGCCTCAGCCCTCGAGTCTCACCCTGCAGGCATCAGAATGGCTGAAGGAAGTGGGTGGGGAACATTCTAGGTCAGATCGACCTTTGGTACAGTCGAGGAAAGATGATAAATCTGATTTTCCTGGATAGAACTAGACTCACAAACAGATCCTCTGCCGCGTCCATCTCAATGCTTATTTGAGTGTCTGAAAGAGGCTATCGGTGGATGATGGCAGTATCTCAGTGCCAAGCCAGCCACGCAGGCTGGGCCACACTGGAGCTGGTCATCCCCTCCCTGATCTCTGTGATCATACCAGGGCAGCATTTTAGGTTCATTAGATCTTAGTTGAGTTTGATAATGGTTCCAATAGAGTGCATTCAAACAGTTACGTTATTATTTCTCCTCATTCTTGTCAATCTAGCATAGTGGTTAAGAGCTAAGACTCTAAACGCAAACCACCTAGTCTCACCTCCCAGCTTCTGGGCAACTTTGGGCAAGTGATAAACTTCCTTCTGCAACACGAGGATCCCAACAGTGTCCAGCCCGTGAGACAGAGGGTCAAAAGGATCAACATATCTGAAGGGTTTGGAACTATTTCTGGCATGTGTTAAGTGTTCTATAAATATTAACTACTGTCATTATAATTAATACCGTTATTTTATATATATAGCTTCCTTACTTCCCTAGATAAAACACAGTTGGGGAAAGGCGTCTAATGGAATGGAAAAGGGAACACATGGCAATGAAAAGGAAATAGGAAAAGGGCTGTATGTTCTTCCCACATCCACTCATCTCTTCTCTGCTCTCCAGATACCACGTAGAGTGCTGTTTGAAAATTGCCAATCTGATCATCTCATTCCTATGATTAAAAAAACATGGCTTCCCACCACTTTTGGGCAAGGGTCAGAATGTTCAGTACAGACCACAAGACCCTGCCTGATAAGGTCTGGTCACTCTTGCCTTTTCACTTTGCTCCTCTCCACCCCTTGGCTCTTTTCACTTCAACCTCACAGTGTGTACGTACACATGGCCCCACTCTAGCTTCTCAGAGCCTTGAGTGTGTTCTCCCCTCAGCCAAGAACATTCTATTCCTCCCACCTCCCCTCCCTCGACTTCCTCCCACTCAACCTTTTATGTCACACAGACCTTTCTTGATGCTCCAGGCACGTTGGGCCCCCTCCAGTTTTCCTTCATAATACTGCAAAAATTGAAATTATTTGCCAAATATATCTTTTCCCCATTACACTGTCTGCATTCTTCACCATTGAATCCCATAAGCCTAGAATTTATTAGGTTGTTGAAAGAAGGAAATGGGAAGAAAGAATACATTTGATGGTTAATAGCAGAAATTTTAATATAGTGAAAGTTATTAATTTTCTATGTGCTTTTTATAGCTCATTTAAGGTCTTTTCCTAGCCCTAAGGTAATAAAAATATTCTTCTCTACTTTCTTCTAATAATCTTAATGTTTTATATTTCACTTTTAAACCCTTGCTTTACATGGAATTGATTTTTCATATAGTATGAGGTAAGGATCCATTTTAAGTTTTTTTGTAGATGCATATATTTTTCCAGGAGCATTTATTTAATAATTCCATTTTTCTTCATTGATTTGCAATGCCATCTCAGTCAAAAATAAGGTTTTCATATTTGTGTGGGTCTGTTTCTGGGTTCTCTATTCTATCTCATTCATCTAATTCTGCCCACTATCTCACCGTCTTATCTTCTATCACTGTATAATATGTCTTGATTTCTGGTAAAGCAAGCCCTGTCATGTTCTTCTTCATAAGGATTTTCTTGACTATTCTTGGATATTTGCTCTTTCATATAAATTCTAAAGTCAACTTTGTTTGAATTTTTATTGGAATTGCATTATAAAAATTGTGATAGATGCCCATAAACAGAAAAATGATATTTATTCATAAACATGCTATGACTCTTGTTATGGGTTGAATTGTGTTCCCCCAAAAAAGATATGTTGAAGTGTTATGCTCAAGTACCTCAGAATGTGAACTTATTTGGAAATAGAATCATTGCAGATATAATTAGTCAAGATGAGATCATACTGGAGCAGGGTAGGCCCTTAATCCAATATGACTAGTATCCATATAAGAAGAGAATATGAAGCTATAAGAAAAGAAAACCACATGAACATGGAGGCTGAGACTGGGGCTTTGCAAATACAAGTCCAGGACGGCCAAGCACTGCCAGCTCTGCCCCTGACACCTAGGGCACGACAAGAAAGGATTCTACACAGAGTCTCAGAGGGAGCATGGCCCTGATCACATCTGGATTTAGGGACTTCCAGCCTCCATAATCACGGGAGAATAAATTTCTGTTGTTTGAAACCCCCCATTTGTGGTACTCTGTTATGGCACCCCCAGGAAATGGAAACAATTCTCCATAGAACAAAGCATGTTCTAATAAATTTTAATAATATGTAAAATATATAAAATAATATATAAGATATATTATTTGCACTCCAGCCTGGGTGACAGAGTGGGACTTCTGTCTCTTAAAATAAAAAACCAAAAAGTCATTTTTGGAAATAATCTCAAAGGTTTTTATATGCACCAGATTCATTATCTTTCATATCTAAGAATTTCCTCATTTCCATTATGATTGCTTCTTTGGCCTATGAAGGATTTAGAACTTTTTCATAATTTCCAAACATAAGGAGCTGTTCTAGTTATCTTTCTGTCATTTATCTCTAAATTGTTGCAGTATGTTCTGAATAATAACCATCACTCAAATGTAATTAAGACTTCTTATGGTCTAGTGTATGGTCATTTTTCTGTAAATGTTCTATGTGTAGTTGAGAAGGTAATTTCAATATTTTATATATATCCATTAGTATTTTATATGATATATATGTATACATGTCCTCACTCATGATTACAACCACTTATTAATTGAGATATTTAAATCTGCTACCTTTTTATTATTTATTTTTATTTCAGCATATTACAGGGGTACAAATGTTTAGGTTACATATATTGCCTTTGCCCCGCCTGAGTCAGAGCTTCAAGCATGTCCATCCCCCAGACAGTGTGCACTGCACCCATTAGATGTGAATATATCCATCCCCTCCTTCCCCCTCTCATCTGCCTGACACCCAATGAATGTTACTACTATATGTGCACATAAGTGTTGATCAGTTAGTATCAATTTGATGGTGAGTGCAGTGGTGGTTGTTTTTCCATTCTTGTGGTACCTCACTTAGTAGAATGGGCTCCTGCTCTATCCAGGATACTACAAGAGGTGCTAGATCATCACTGTTTTTTGTGGCTGAGTAGTACTCCATGGTATACATATACCACAATCTGCTATCTTGCTTTATTTCATTTGTCTGTTGGTTAGCACTATGGTGGTTACTTTACAAATCTCTCTTTGTAATTCTATCAGTTTTAGCATTAAATATTAATATTTTAAATGCATGTAATGAAATGTATGTAATTATTTAAAATTTAACCATTGTCAATGTGCAGTGACTCTCTACTGATTTTTCTAGGCTTAAAGCTTATTTAGCCTTATGTTAATATGGCTGTTGCAGTTTTTGTGGGGTTGGTTTGTTTTGGGATTTTTTTAGGTTACTATTCATCTGTAACTAATTTTTTTCTGCATCTTATGACTCTCAGTCCCCCTGTATTCTTAAATTAGATTTGGAACTTTTATAAAAGACACAAAAATTGCTTTTTAAAAAATATTTCTGGTGATCTTTTAACTGGAGAGTTTATATATTCACATCAAATGTGATTTCTGATATATTTGAATTTATTGTGTTGTAGATTGGATTCACCAAAAATGCTGTTTTCCATCCCTCAAGGAGGATTCCCTGAGGGAGGGTGCACCTCCCGCCCACCTGAAGGAGTCCCCGTTCCTTTCCCTCTGTCGCGACAGCCCTCACATTCAGGACAGAGGCTGCTCTGTGACCCTGGAACTGAAGTGAACTCACAGTATGGACGTGGAGAGTGAGACAGAAATAAACATTTGTTATTGTGACCTAGTCCTACTGAGATAGATATGGGTAGTTTATGCTACAACCTGGCTTACTAAGACATATTTCTGTAATATTATTTTTCATTTTTTGTTTGTTCTTTCTTCATTGTCCATTTGTTCTTGTTCACTTTTATAGTAGTAGTTGTTTTGTTACTATTAATATCGTTACCTGTCTTGCCTTCCTTAGGTTATTTTAGATTGTTTTAGATTGTTTTTCTGCTTATCTCCTTGTTCTCCTGTGCTAATACAGAAATTAGACACTTTTGTTGCCATCCTTTCAGTGACTGCTCTAGAAATTTTAAACTGCATATTTGACTTCACAAAGTCTGAATTTATCAACGTCTGAATAACACAAGAAACTTAGTGTGTTCTCATTATAATCCCTCCACTCTCAATTTATATAAAATTGGTTTTCTATATTTTAGTGCTATCTTGAACTGTTAATCCAAAAATTAGACATTATTGTCACTGTTTTAGCCAGTGATTATTTAGCTTTATGCAGATGTTTAACATTTTTCTTTGCTTAGCATTCCTTCTTGCATCACCTACCTCTTTTCTGTCCATGGCATACGAAGAGGTTTTAATCATAAATGAGTGTTGAAATTTGTTTAATGCTTTTTCTGCATCAATTAATATGATCACTGATTTTTGTGCTTTACACTGTTTATATGTGAATCACATTAATTTTCAAGTATTGAACCAGCTTTGCACTCCTGGAATAAACCCCACTTGGTTGTGATGTTTTATTCTTTTCACATATTGCTGGATTTGATTTACTACTAGTATATTAAGTACTTTTGCATCTATGTTCCATAAAGATATTGGCCTGTGGTTTTCTTTTTTTGTACTGTCTTTGTTTACTTTTGCTATTAAAGTAAGTCAGGCATCATAAAATGAGTTAGAATGTTTTTCCTCCTTTTCTATTTTCTGGAAGAAATTATAAAATTTGTGCCACTTCCTCAGTGTTTGGAAGAAACCACCAGTGAAACCATCTGATCCTGAAGATTTATATTCCGGGATTTTGAACTGTGACTTCACTTTCTTTAAGAGTTATAGATTATCTATTTTATCTTGAGTGAGTGGTTTTATTTTGTGGTTTTTGAGGAATTGGTCCATTTCATCTAAGTTATTTATATGTGTATAGTGTTGTTTGTTGTATTCTGTTGTTATTTTTTTAACATCCGTGGATGCTTAGTGATTTTTAAATGTGGTTATTTTCCATGTACCTGCTGTACCCTCAGTCAAGAGCAAAGCAGTTACTCTAACATCTCCCTCTGCTGGGCCAGAACATTTTCTCTAGTTCTCACATGAAAGAAGTGGCCCTTTAGTGGTTTCTGATTGATGGAGGGTCTCGCTCTTTTCTTTTTTGTCTGGTCCCTGAGCATGTGACCCATTAAAACCCAAGCTGGAGGCCACCTATGCCTGAGACATACACCCAGAGAAAACACAAGCTCACTTACCCATGAGTTCACATTTTCTTTTTGTTTCTAGTCTCTAAAGAATTTTCTGATTTTCTTGGCAGTTCAGCCATGCATTCTTAAAGAGGTTTTTGGTTTTATTAGTTATAATATTTTTTCCAACATTCTGAAGTACGCTCTTCTAGAATTTCTCCAAAATTTTAATCTACCATATCTCTGGGAGCAATGATGAGATAGCAATTTATGTACTGGATTGGAAAAAAAATTTAAGTATGAAAATATCAAATATGATTGAAGAAAACCTAGACAATGATGTGGTGAGGACTGCGATTTGGCAGTATGTATTGAAATGTTTACAACCACATGTTCTATGACATAGCAGCTCCATTTCTCAGTATATGACCCGGGATGACTCCTACAGAAGTGAACAATGATGTTTATGACAGCCTCGTTTGTAATGATGAAATGTAGAAAATACTAAAATGTTTATTTATAGTAGGAAAGATTAAATAAATTAAGGCACATATTTATTGTGAGATATTCCAAATATACAGGCACGGATCGCTCTTAAGAGTTCTCGTATTAACAGAGATAGTGCAAGTAAGTGCTTAGCACAGACCATGTGTTCAATAAATGTTAGCAACTGTTACTTTCTAGGTGTTCCCTGTCTTCCTTATCTTTCTGGCTTACAGAAGTGGAATTGGGTTTATGTCAAATGGCATCAACTGAATCAGTCAATCTCACTCCCTCTGTCTCTCTCAAAAAAAACTATGGAACACAAGATGTAAGAAGCACACATTTTTATGCTCTATTTTATATGTTCTCCTCATTCACTAATCAGTTAGCAAAATCCTTTGATCTTTGAGAGAAAACAGAATATAGATAATAATATATTTCCCCCCAAAATGTACCAATTGTGTCAAGTGTCTCGGATGCATCCAGCATCTTTCTTTTAACAAAAAATGTTTCCCCTTTAACGTTTGGCAATAAAATTTGCACAAACTTGACCAGATTAATTGACAGTGCCTTGTAAATGATAAGTAATTAAGGCATTTTGTTTTTCCTTTCTACAGAACACATCTTTGGAACTCACATAAGCTTACTTTGATCAAAGCAAAGGTTGTAAAGGATTAGAGAGGAAGAAACACTGGACTTTGGTTCACACATGAGCGCAAAGGCAAGATCTCCTGATTATAACTCCTCACAGGGGAAATCATTAATTCCCTGAAAGCCAAGTTTCCTCCCTTTGTTTGAACTTAGATTCCAACACATGGAAGTAGATGATCCAGTGACATGTTGATAACGTACCTGCATATCCATTATAACTAAACTTGGGTGGCCACAAAATCCAAAATGTGTCTTAATGGAAAATTTTCCTGATAGAGTAAATATATGTCTGACTTTAAGTAGAGTATTTGTGTTGAGATTTCAGGTCCCACTAAACACTATTCTTCACAGACCTGTTTTATCATCCCATAAGAAACGTAAATTCAATATGTTCATGGCTTCTACAATACCTTCCAAACTCTTAGTTGTTAATATCCACAACTGTGCCTTCCAAACTAACACCACAGTGCTCTTCATCCATTTTTCCTGTCAAATGGATTCTATGGAATCTTCATCTTCCAAAAGAACTGAGAGAGATTATACCTGGTAGCAGCCATGGCCAAAAAATGGGAGGGGAGAGTTTACGTTGTTTAAACTCAAAGACCAACTTGCTTACAATGATGTCCACCCTTAGAGGGAGCTACCTGGGGAAACTAAGTTTGTCATGGTCCTGCCCAGTCCCCAGAGAATTTTAAGTATGGTAAATTTCCGACATTCTACCAGTGTCAGAAAAGATAATTCACAAGACTCAATTGGCCGAATCAAAGCGCCTGGTCCAGCGCCCTCTGCGGCACAGAGAAGTAGGCAGCATGGTTTCTGCCATCATGTGTCTTATAAGAAAACAGAAGGGCCAGGACACAGATGTGCTCAAATGGCACGGCTAGGATCATAAACAACAGGAATTCACACAAGGGAGGAGCAGTGCCAGGGGAAGCAGCGTGAAAAGAATCCACTGAGAAAGTGGGTTGTAAGCCAGTCTTTGAAAGATGGAAAGGATATAGACATTCCTGGATGGGAGACACTCGTGACCTTTTAAATGGTCCCCTTCTCCCAGCCTTGCTCCCTGCCATCCGTACTGCACGTCACAGCCGTTGCCGTGCCAGCAGACACTGGGTGGGACTCCGCAGTATCCATTACTTCCATCCCTTATGGAGGAAATTTATCTCTGCTCAAGGACAGCACTGATTGAGACCAAATTCTTGAAAATAAACCCCAGGAAGATTCTCTTTAGTCTTAAAACAAAACCAAGAACCCAAGATTTCTCTCTTGTTGGACAAAATAAGTAAGTATATAGCATGTTGAGAGAACTGGAAGACACTAGCCTTCAGGGGATGTCAAAACCATGGATGACGGGAGAAACTTGGGTTCCTAACAACATCTCTGAGCCACCAAATCCAACAACTCTGAGCCACACATGCCGATGGACTCTGGGTGTCTGGGCAATTCCATTCCACTCTGATCTGTGTCACTCCATTCTATTCCATTCCATTCCACTTTTTGTTGTTGTTTAAAAAAAAAATTCTGGTTGAAACCTACTAAATTTATTTCATAAATACACAAATGGGTCATGACCAGCAGTTTGAAAAACACTGCGCTGTAGCTTTGAAATGTCCAAAGAAATAAAGGACTGAATATATAACTGGGGATAAGGCTTGAATCAGTCATCTTCAAAAACACACTTTCTCTAAATTCTCCCATTCCACATTAAATAGTTATGTGACCATTACAAGATATTATATTAAGCCATCTTATATCTTATAATATTAAAGTTCCTTTCCTACATTTCGAAGTGAACACTGACGCTCGGTGATACTGTGTGCCATTTACCCTGTTGATTCTCTCACCCAGGGCTCTGCCTGGGTCCCAGGACACTCTCTCCCTCAGTGGGAAGCACAGGCCGGTGGGACAAAATCCAAGCTCCTTAGCAGGCCTGAGCAGCCTTGAGGACCAAGGCCCTCCTCGTAATGCTCAGGGGGACACTGGGAAACCAGAAAGGCGAATCCAGACTCAAAGTTGTAGAGACCAAAAAGCCACTGAAGGTTTTTATGCCTGGAAGCTACAGGTTGAAATCAGCACATGGGTAAGCAATGCATAGACGTAAGACCATGAAATCAAGGCTTTTGGAAATTTAGTTTGTCAAGGAAGGAGGAGTGGATGATTGGAGAAGACAAAAGTGGAAGATCAGGAATTGGGAACAAACATTTAAAAAAAACAAAACAGCTAGATGGTTACAGTAGTGCTCGGGGACTGAGAGGCGAGGCCTGGGCTAGGGCAGAGGAAACACAGGGGACAGCCTGTGACCTGGCATCCTGGGGCGCTAGTGTATTAGAGTGATTGATGCAACTAAAATAATAGGCAGGGACATACTGAATGTTGGCGCTGGAGATGGGGAAGGCCCTCAAAGCCAAGTCAAATTAGGGATGAGAAGAGAATCTCAGTATGTTTGCCTTGAAGAAGACAAATCTTAATGGGGAGAAAAAATGTCTCCAACTGTTAGGTGGCTCTTAAAGATGGATCTAATTAGCAGATATTATAGAAGGATTAATATTCAATATTAGGAAGATATTCGTATTATTGTTGTTATTTCACAATCAAATGGGTAACTACTGAAGGGACAGCGTCCTCTATCATTGAAGGTGGTCAAGGTTGACTCTTACCTGGGTTTATGTCACAGAAAAATGTTGGGCTGGAGTCCAATGACAAGCACCAGACAGCAGGAGAGGGGCTGCCTTTGTATCCCTCAGCCCAGTGCAGGTCCCCAATGTGGCAGACATTCAAACACCATGGGTTAAATGAGGTATGCCCAAGGTTTCTTTCCAACCAAGTATTTGATTCTGTGAGTCTTAGGAGGGGACGGGGATGTGAAAGTGCAAAGACACACTGGGAAGAAAAAACCACAGCCTGCTTTTAGGTAACATATAATTGATATATGTGTTTGAAAGTATTTTCAAATGTTGCAAGACAAAATTGCTATAGAGCACGTACAATAGCCAAGTCACCAGTTTCTATCGTAGGACATTACTAGCAGCTGCTGTAACGAACAAGCGCTAAAATGTCAATGACTTGGCACAGCAATGGTTGATTCTTGCAGATGTAACAGGCAACACCTGCAGGTCTGGTGAACATCAGCTCTCCTCCACCAGGCTCCTGCCATCTTAGAGTCCTGCTCTCCCTTACATCCAGCCAACAGGCATGAAAAAGGGCTGGAAGGTCCATAAACGTGAAAATTTTATGGGCCAAGTTCAGATATGGTGCACATTTGTTCTGTGCCAGTTCCATAGAGAGTTCTCAGTCACATGGCCACACCTAACTACAGGGAGGCTGGGAGCTGAGGTCTAACTGGCATAAAGATGGCCAAGACAAGTTTAGTGGACAGCTAGCAGTCTCTTCCATGCACCCATGTGCACCCCTCTCCCCACACAGGGATCACACTCTGTCCCTTCCAGAGAGAGACATCCCAAAGCGCCATCTATTTTAGCAACCATGAAAAAATTAGATTTAAGAAAAGTTATAGCTAGATCAAGTGGCTGATAATATGTTAATAAACTTTGTAGTGAGCCCAATACAACATTGAGAACACTGCCAAAGTAACATTCCAGGACTGTATTATATTCCAAGCAAGGGAGCTTATGACCTTGGCCGCTGGCATTCAGAAGCCAATGACTGCACTTAATATTTTCAGCTCTTCCTTTGAACATTGAAAGGGATGGTATTCAACCAGCAACTGAGATGATACATTCTAGTTTTTCAACAACTCATTGTTTAAAAGGTTCTTTAATACCTAGCCAACGTTTCCCTCTTGTTGGCATCGAGCCAAAACATTTTGCTCATGTCTGTCAGTGGGCTCTGCCTGCCATACCAATAAAAAGAACAACAAGATCAAGCATGAAAAGGGAGCAATACCTGTCTTTGCATACCTGTCTCCTGCCTTTTCTACTGCGGAGTGATGGATACATTCTTGCTCCGAGATAACCACCTGACGTTTAAATTACATGTAGCACTACAGTATCCTTCTGTGTTCCCAGGAAGTCTGCTGCACACCCCACGACTTACCTGACTCACCAAGAGAAGAACACTGCATCAACTAACTCGAGCCTAATAAGGCATCATTTTCTCTACATTAATGATCAATGACAGTTTTATTACTAATTTATCAACCACTTCTCTTCTATTAAAACTTCTTTATTTGCCTTTGCTCTTTGAAGTCTTTCTTTCATCTGATATTGAAGACCAATACTTCTTTTTCCTTAACAGTATTGTACTTTTTTCACTGATCTACTGAATTTGTAAATTTAAAAAATTAGTTTTCTCATTCTAAAATATCTCATTTTGTATTATTTTTATTGATCAAGTTGTAATTTATTTGTCTCCTCCAGCCACCTGTCCTTGGACTTCAACTTGTTCCTCCTCTAAGGAGTTACCCTGTAAATTTTCTTTGCCTGAATCTGTTTCTCTTCATCCTCAAGACTCAGGACAGATGGATGGGGAACCTTGAGCCGTAGCGACCTCACAAGTAGTTGGAGGTACAGGCTCCTGCTGGTGAGGTGTCAGTCTTATCTGTGGCACCAGAAGAAAGCCTCTCTTCCCCCAGGGGTGCTCAGCAGAAAGATCTGCTTTTGCCCAGCTTCGGGGGAGGTAGAAACTTAGTGCACTAGGTAGCTTCTCCCACAGTTCTGCCACCTGGGAGGCCCAGAGGTCCTCTTAGGATTATGCCCAAGGGAGGCACAACACACTGTCCGGGGCCACAGGTCTCCAAGGACTGTGGAAGTCTACTGCCCTCACCCAAACACCCAGGCGCCTACCCAGTGGGGCAAAGTCCTGCACTTGACCCTTGGCAGAGGCTAAGGGTCACACACATCTGGTCCTGCCCACTTGCAAACCCAAGACAGATGGCGGGTGATCGGAAGGGCATTAGACAAGAAGGGCATCAGAGGTGCCCACTCATGGCCGACTTCCCAGAATTACCTCTGCCAGATGCAATTTAAGAATCTTAAAACTCTCTCTGATAAAATTTCATTTTTCATCTACCTCTTTTAAAGAATGAAATTTGACTGTGACTCCAATAGTTTACCCAAGACTCTTGAGAACCAGAAGATAATCCCTCAGTTGGCTTGAGAGTTTGGGGAGAAAAGATCTTTTATTCTGGTAAATTGATTTTGTTTCAGAAATAAACAGGGCTCTCAGCTAGTCACTGATGTTTTTGCACTTCCACATCACTGTACTCACAGAGCTGGTTCCAGAACATTAATTGTTTGACCAGGGCCCATTAGAAAGAAAGAGTTATAAGAATGCCAATCTTGATTGCATGCAGAAATCTTACAGGGATCAATAATAATGCTCTTTCACATGTACTGTGACATACTTACTATATGCCAGACCTTCTGAGAAAGTATTTTCTATAAATAATGCCACTGAATTATCCATTCCAGCTGATGCAATAGCAAGTCTAAAGAATAGTAAGAAAAAAGATACTGTGGTGTTCTCCATGTTCTCAGCCTGGTGGTGGGAGTCATTGCAACTCCTCAGCCCTTGCTCTTAACAGCCTCATCACCTTGCCTCCTCCTTCTGCTGGAGCAGAGGTTCCAAGACTCCGGGATTTTCATGAACCAGTAGAATGTCAAAATAGGCATATTCTGGTAATGAACATTTTTGTTGCCAAGTATCTTTGCTCAAAAACATCTATAATCTATTCTTACTACCATTGCATAAAATAAAATATTAATTCCAAAAAAAGTAGGAAGGACAAAAATCTCATAACTTTTAAGTGAAAAAAATATGAATGTTATGAAAATCTCATTAAAATGTGAAAGTTCCATTCCTGGGCTTCCTTGATCCCCAGGCCAAAGTGGGTCTGAAGACCTTACCTGAAGACCCAACTCAGGGCCAGGGAGTGCTTCTGAGGCAAAGCAGCGGCCATCAAGGCCTCAGCACATTTACCTAAAGCTGTAATAAAAGGGATCACTTGGTTAAAGCTGGCTGAGGGGCACAGTGATCAGGCAGGGGTCCCTGTCCTTCCTCTTGAAAGGTGGGGCCTGGCAGTTGCTGCCAAGCATTGGCCTCCCAGGGGAGAGAAGGCGGGCATCAGACAGAGCACCGATTCTAGGTCCAGTTTTGTCATCGCCCAAACACGGGGACATTTAGGCTCACACCCATCCATAACAAGAAGTCCAAGTTTCTTCCCAGCAGTGAAATGCTACAGATTA
Organism: Varecia variegata; assembly: GCA_028533085.1. Taxonomy (NCBI): domain Eukaryota; kingdom Metazoa; phylum Chordata; class Mammalia; order Primates; family Lemuridae; genus Varecia; species Varecia variegata. Next base: position 58,539,083 of record CM052443.1, read on the forward strand.
TTTTGGAATCCACGTGGAAACCTAACAGTTCCAGGAACAGTAACTCTAACAGAGCACATGGCAACTTCTCAGCCTACTCCCAAACAATGGCCAAATGTACATGGCAGAGCTCGCGGGCTTCAGAAACGGCTAACCCAAGCCAAGTCCTGACTGTCATTAGTTGTTGTGTTGGCAACAATATGGCTATGAGAACTACGCTGACAGCTTGCCTCGGAGGGGCATTCTCTTACACTTTTTGTTTTCAATAAAATAAACACAGAAAGAGACGTCATTATCACTACTGCTTTCAGTGTGAATTTTCTCTTAACAACTTTCTGGCCGACTCAATGTCTCTCTGCCTCTTGTAGTATAACTAGACAGAAATAGCAGGAAGGTGCAGCTGTCGTTGCAAAGCTCTCTATTTGTATACTGGCAGATGCAAAACATGCTGCCAGAAGGTGCTAGAAAGTGCACTCCAAAGCCACAGCTCGATTCTCCAATCCTCTATGCCCCCGTTAGTGCAGGACGTGATAAAATGCCAGTGGCCACACTCACCACCGTGCTTCACTGGAAACAAAATTAAAAAGTAAATATCTGGGTTGGGATTTCCATGTCTCCCCCTGAGGGCAAAGGAAACTACAGACCTACAAGAGGGCGGAAAGCAGTGAGAGACTCTTCAGGGTCAGAGGAAAACAGGTTTTCCATGTCTCTTCTTCTCCCATTCTTCCCATCTCGAGTTCCTTCTTCTTGATGTCTACCTGGCTTTGAACCACGTGATGTCAACACTAAGAGTTTATAATACAGCAATAAAAAAGAGTGCACAAAAGCCCTCATTGGAAGCTGCCTGATCCAGTTGAATGTAAACAATTTGTCCGGTAGACAATGCTAGGAAATCGGTGACCTTTGGTCCTCTTGTTCCTGTCCCCTCCTTGCCCACCCAGCCCCTCTGGCACTAAGGCTCTGAAAGCAAACTGGCTTCTAGGAGGACCCTGGCTCCATCAGTCAACATCTCTGTGATTGTGGGCAGGTTAGTTAAGCTCTCATCACCTTTATTCCCCCTTCTATAAAATGGGGATAATAAACAGAAGTCACAAGTCACAGAGTTGTAGGCAATAAAATGGGATAATGGGTGCAAGAGAAATTAGCATGAGAGCATCTAGGAAGCTCCAAGGTTAACTATTAGTAATGCTGTTCTTTTTATTAACCACCCTATGCCTCCACTCAAATTGGAAAGGACTGATTAACCGGTACTTAGACCAGGGTAGAAGTTCATTAAAACTAATGTAAAAACTGATGATGTTTTCAAGTTCAACCTTGATTGTGAAATAAAAAGCTGTTCCCCAGGTTTCCTTTATTCAACAAATATTGATTGGAAACATACAAGATGCTGTGTACTATTACTATAAAGCATTCCCAGTACACAGGAGGTGCTCAGGAAATGTTTGATGAGTGAATGAAGGAATGAGTGACCTTCCCATAGATGCCCCTCCCAGATAAAACTGCAGAGGCCACTGGGCACAGAAAGGCCTGTCCCTCCCTTCATCCCCAGCCCCTTCCAGCCTGGATAGTCCCCATTCCAGCCCAGGGCTGCCAGCCTGCAGAGCCACTGGCTTTAGACCTTCTCCTATTTCCATGCTTGGCTTCCAACCAAGAAGTTCGGACAAAGAAGCAGTCATTAGAACACATCCTGTTTGTATTGCTATAGTCTGGGGTTCTAAAGGATGTTCAAAAGGAAGGTATCTCCCATGCATATGGAAAGTACCTTCACCCTTTACTCCAATCAAGGACTCATTCTTATTTTGTCCTGTATAACAGGGCCATCTCCCAAACTTTCAGTACCGAGTGAGAAAGGAATACTGTGTGCAGAGCTGGCCGGGGGGGGGGGGCATGGTCACGTGCGGCATCTGTACTTTGATAGGCTCTGGGAATAGTCTAGTTGTGCCCACATCTTTATCTTTACAGAGTGTATATCAATTGTTTTTAGACTCCAGTATCCATTCTCCCTTGTTTTGGTGACTTGGGACATGCCTGGTCCTCAGGAGTAGGACACGGGGTCGGGGGTGGGGTGGCACCCCCATTCTCTGAAATGGAACAAATGTCACAAGCCTGGCCCATCAGGGCACTCAACCTATAGAGCCACAGGGGCGGGTGAGGGAGGGCACCTGACCCAAGTTGGTCTACTTGGAATGGGTCCCAGGACTAGAGCAGGAGATTCTAGGAAGAAACATTCTCTTCTTTTACTTTCAATACGGACTGGGGAAGAGTCCATATTGTGACTTTGGATCCACAAGACGGTGTCTTGGAAAAAAGCAAACAGGAAAGGAGAGCTCTGGGCCACAGGAAAGGACAGCTTTGACGCGTTCACTGAAGCCCCTGAATCAACCCATGTTTGAATTCAGATTTCCTCTGGAGTTTTCAACTCTGTGAGTATATCAATTCCTTTATTCCTTGTTTAAGCCATCAAAGTTGGGCTTTTAATTACAACCAAAAGAGTTCTATGTTATCCACAGAACTTGTCACTGTGCCCAAAGTTTCCCATTACTATTCCTTTGCATTAATGGAGGAAATAAAGCTATAGGATTGCAAATGTGTTATCAGCCATCAGCCCAAGAAGTCTTGGTAGTTTGATAACTATCATTGTCATTTACCTTGTAGGACCCACAATCAGACTGTAAGGACCCCAAGGATCAAACTCAAAATGGTGTTGAACAGTGTGGCAAAGTCTACCGTGAAGTTGCATAGCCCAAACCAAGCCCCTTACGTGATCATCCTTAGAGTTCTGTGGACAGCAATAACTCAGACACTGGAAACTTCTTGAAAGTGTGGACCTCGCTCTAAGCTATGAATGGGTAAGATTATAGAGGCAGAGGAAACATATTTCTTGTGTTCAGTGGCCCTTTTGTTTCCAGTGAGCCCTAGAAGAAGAAAGCATTTTCTTTCTTGGATTCAGTTACTTTGCTAGGTTGTCTATGAGCCACTTTTTCAATGTCTTCATCCAAAGTTGGAAAATCAGGTGGAGCTTTGTAAGCCCATGAGCTTGAAATTCTTTGATTCCATCAATCGATGATATTTATGGAGCACCTACCATGTACCAGATGCTGCCAGAGTGACCGGGCCCTGGAGTGTCAAAGGTGAAAGAGCACACTTCCTTCACCGAGCAGCTTGGAGTCCAGTGGGTATCGCAGACAACTCCTTCCACAACTACAGGAGGCAAGATCAATGCCGTGACAGAGATGAGCATGTAGTGACACCAGGCAATGACAAGGGCACCTGCCCCAGGCAAAGTGATGGAGAAAAGGACTCAGGACAAGGTGATTTTTGAGCAGGAAAATGTGGGGGAGAGGAGGATTGCAAGAAGAGGGATTAGCCTCAGTGAACTTTAGGGCTTTTAGTGAACTGAGTTCATTTGGTAAACTGAGCTCAGGTGTGAGGGTGGGCAACTGTGAGAAGCAGCAAACCCGTCATCATAAAGGGCTCCTTCTGCCAAGCCAAGGACAGCTTTTGCCTCGGGATGTCATCTTCAGTGGCTCCCCATTTGCTACAGAATAAAATCTAGAATGCTGACTTCCTTGAATCAAGACCAGCAAGACTTTATTTTGCATTTTTACATCCTAGTAGCAAAGAGAACCAGATATATGATAAGTGCAGAATCTGAATATGGCGTTTTTGTTCAAATCAGCTGTATCCCGTCCTTATCTCCCCTGTCCCGGTAACACTGGGTCCAGGAGACGGGAGGAGCCACAAATACCCCCCGAGTCCCATGCTCCACCCCCGCCCCATGCGCACATGAGAATCATTTTTCATTTGCTATGAAGTCATTCTGAAAGTGCCTGCTTTTCATTAGGAAGGTAACACGATAGCCCGTCGGGGGCTGCGCGTGCAGCAGAAGTGAAACAGCCTTTTCCTTCCGACTGTGGCATTTTCTTTCCCGGCTCTCCTCCTCAACCTAAGTGTGGCGGAGTCTTTTGTCTTTTGTTCAGAAAACTACGCCTAAACCTCAGACTCCGTGGTGTTTTTGTTGTTGCTTTGTGTGTGTGGTTTTGTTTGCTTGTTTTGACATGCATCTTTGCATAAAATGGGCCCGGTTCAAAAGGCACGGGCTCTTTTTCCCACATGCTTAGCTGTCGTGGGTCAGATGCGTCCCAGGTGTGGCTCCGTCCACATTCCGTTTGCACGTGATTCTCATTACTCGATCCCCAAGGGTTGTGAAAACATTTGCTTGAGCCTCCCGCAAACAGCCACAGCTATGAACTGGCAAACACCGATTGTAAAAGCACTATTTATTTAAAATGTATCGCAAGCAGCCACCACCCTGATGCCTCCTCAGCTCCGCGCAGCCTCACTCCCCCCAGGCAGGTGACCCCCGCTGCCTCCTCTCTCCGTGTTCCTGGGCCCGCCCTGGACGTCCCCGCGCCCGGCTGGGGACACCAGCCCGGAGGGACCGGCTGGCGCAGGCGCGGTCAGGCCTCTGATGCCCACGCCTCGTTCCAGCCGCTGGCTCCTGGGACAGCGCGCACAGCCCCGACATGCTCGTGTGGCCTTTTGAGAAGTACTTTTCGCCCCTTCCTGTGGCCTTTTAAGGTCCACGTGGTGCTTCGAAGGGCCAAACCAAGTCTGCATAAAACCCAGAGAAGAGGGGGTACATCTCCTCTTTGCATCCTGTCTGGAGTCACAACTGGGAAAAAACAAAACGAAAAACGAAAAACGTTGATTCAATAATCCTTTAGCGGCCGGGCGCGGTGGCTCATGCCTGTATTCCTAGCACTCTGGGAGGCCGAGGCGGGTGGATCGCTCGAGGTCAGGAGTTCGAGACCAGCCTGAGCAAGAGCGAGACCCCATCTCTACTAAAAATAGAAAGAAATTATCTGGCCAACTAAAAATATATAGAAAAAATTAGCCGGGCATGGTGGCGCATGCCTGTAGTCCCAGCTACTCGGGAGGCTGAGGCAGGAGGATCGCTTGAGCCCAGGAGTTTGAGGTTGCTGTGAGGGAGGCTGACGCCAGGGCACTCACTCTAGCCCAAGCAACAAGGCAAGACTCTGTCTCAAAAATAATAATAATAATAATCCTTTAGCTAAATGCGGCATAGAAGGGAACTGACAAGATCCCTAAGGGACAGAGAAGGAGCTTCTTGTACAAAGAGCACAGGGCCGCGAGGAGGGCAGAGCATTTGTGAAGGACATTTTGGGGCAACTTTGGGCAAGTTACTTTTTCCACTCGGTACCTCAGTTTCCCCACTTGTAAAGGGATTAGACCGGATGATTTCTCAGCTACCTTCGCTGTTGAAATATGATTCTATTTTATTGAATATGGGTCATTTTTTTAAATGAAATAAAATTGTAAATTTAATTTGACTAATAACATTTTCTTTTTTATGAAGCAGAGGAGAAAAAGAAATCTCTCATTTGTCATCAATCAAAAGGAATCACCTTTAGAGTGGGAATGAAGGGAGAAAGCTTTAATCATGTAGAGTACATGGAGTAGGAATTAAGATGATGTGTTTCTTTTTCGCTCTTTTAAAGGACCGAGCGTGGAAAGTATTCTTGCCAAAGGCAAAAAAATGATCGAGCTGGTGAAGTCACCTCCTTTTCTGTCCCTGCAGGTTAGAGACCAGCCCCATCAGCGAGCAGCCAGGGACGCGAAAACGGGAAGAGCAACGTCAGCGCTGGCGATCAAAGGCCTGCAGAGGCCACGCCGGCCCCACGCCACCACCATGCCGCCTCCAGAATTTCAGGAGAGCCACCACCATGCGCAGGCGCACAGAGCCTGTCCCAAGGAAGTCCGTGGTGACAGAAGCAGCTCTCGGCCTCCTTCCCTGCTCAAGCTCCTCCGCGGAAAAGACAAAGAACCAAAGGGCAGCTCGATTTAGATCCCTGTTACACGAGCTTATGCTTGAGTCCATTTTTTTAAATTCTTTTGACAAATGAAAATGGCATATATTTATGATATACAACATGATGTTTTAATATATGTACACACTGAGATATTAAATCAAGCTAATTAACTTATCTGTCACCTCACATACTTACTGTTTTGTGGTGAGAACATTTAAAATTTACTCTCAGCAATTTTCAAGTTCGCATTATTATTAGCTATAGTCACCGTGTCGAACAGTAGATCTCTAGAACTTAGTCCTCTTAACTGAAACTTTGTACCCTTTAACTAACATCTCCCCGTTCCCCCACACACCACCTCCCCAGCCCCTGGCACACTCCCTTACCGCCACTATTCTACTCTCTGCTTGTATGAGTTCTACTTTCTTAGATTCCATATAAGTGATATTTTGTGGTATTTGTCTTTCTGTGCCTGCCTAATTTCACTAAGCATAATGTCTTCCAGCTTCATCCATGTTGTTGCAAATGACGGTATTTCCTTATTTTTTGAGGCTGAATAGTATTCCATTGTGCGTATACACCACTTTCCTGTATTTATCCATTAGGTACACTTAGGTTGATTCCATATCTTACCTATTGTGGATACGCTCTTCAATATCATGATTTTATTTCCTTTGGAATACATATGTTTAATTTGGGCCTTTGAGGAGGGCTGAGTTTGCAGACAAGGCCAGAGAAGATGACACAGACATGAAAGAAATCAGACTGGTTGGCAGCAACAAGCTTCTGGTAAGGCAACACTTTGGCCCTGGATGCCCCCCAGGGGCTGAAGGTATGGGAGAGAGGGTCTAGGATTCATGGAATGTAGGCGTGGTGTAGGGTCTTGGTCCCATGAAGAAAGTGGATTGCCAACTGTGAGATCCAGCCTGCTCTCTACGGGTAGATGGGATGGGGCCTTCTGAATAGAAGCTTTGGGACAGGATGGGCTCCAGAACTGGGTGGTGGCATTGGCCCTTAAAGCTGAGAGGGGCTGAGGAAGGAAAACTCTCTCACCTCCTCCCAGCCTGCTCCTACTCCATTCTTTTCTGAATACTTGAGCGCATCCCTTCAAAAGCAAACCTCACCTTAAGTTGTCTGACTACCCCTCCCCTGCACCCCTGTGAGGCTGCAGATGCTTAGACATAACCCAGTCCCACTGATTCACACGGGCAGGACTAATGAGAATGATACTAATATGCTCAGTCTGATTCCCATATGCATTCCCCTCCCTGTCTCGTGCTGGCCACGACTAGATTTCTGACTTAATTTTTCCAAAATAGTGGAGATCTTTGTAGGGATGAAACAACGATAAGGAAGGGAACAGAAAGGTACAGGTATCAAAGGTGATTCTGGCTTCCCAGTGGCCAGTAGGAAGGAAGTTCTCCCACCTTTTTATGATCCTTCTAGGCTGTCTGCTGAAGGCATCCTGGGCAAAAATGTCAGTGAAGAAGTTGACCCCAAAGCAATGCCAACCTTTGCCAGACTTTCCACCCAGCTTCCAACCACATGCACTTGAGTATTAGCGTGGATAATGATGGGGCTTCCTAGGTGTCCCTGCATGGTGTCCTATGTTAGTGGGATTCCTCCCTTTGTAATTCTTTAGGGGGATCAGGGCCCCCTCCTCCTACCAAGGTGAAAAAGTCTCGCTGTTCATTCTCCCAGCCCTCCCAGCATCTGGGACACGGCTGCATGACTTAAATGTGGTCAACAAATGGAACCCGCCCAGCACTTGGAATCTCAAGGGAGTGACATGCAGGCTAAGAGTCAGTGACAGTCACTCATGGTGGTTCAGAGAAACAAGCAGTGCTGTGGGGAAGGGCTGGTGCTGGCAAGGCCATTCCTGAGTGGGACCACGCTGCACCCCCCTTGTCCCCTCCGGAGCCTCTTCTTCAGCCCTGCTGTCAATTGTGCCATTGCCCGATAACATCCACATAAATCTTTCTTCTGTTCGAGTTAAATACAGCCCAATTCTATTGTCTGCAATCAAGAATGCTTACACAAACACAAATAAAATACAAATTATGTTGGAATAGGTCCATTTCCTGTCCCCCTTTGTTGAAGTCAAGGGGGTCCATGTGTCTTGCTTTAGTGCAGGAAATTTGAGCAGAAACGACCATGTGTCACTTCTGGGCAGAAGTTTTAAGAACCAGCCTGTAGTTCACTCCATCTCTTTTACTTCTGCGCAGATCACCTGTGTTTCAGGTAGACCAGGAATCATACAATTTTTTCGTAAAGGGTCAGAAAGTAAAGATTTTTGGCATTGTGGGCCATACTATCTCTGTTGCAACAACTTGATCTTGTAATGTGAAAGCAGTCAGAAACAGTTTGTAAATAAATGTGTATATGTTTCAATAAAACTTTATTTACAAAAACAGGTGGCAGGCCAGAGTGGATTCACAGCCCATAGTTTCCCAACCCTGAGATAGAGGCTGCTCTGTGTACCTCAGTCCTGGAGTAAGGAGAAAAGGAGCAGAAACTCAGGAACTTACAATAGGCATATAGCATGAGTAAAAATGCAATTTTGTTTTTGTAAGCCACTAAGTTTTGAGGGTCATTTGTTACCACAATATAACTCAGCCTGTGCTGACTGATACATGAGTATAAAGCAATAACCTCCATGCAAGTAAACAAAAGTTGATTTTATATGATTTGATGAGGTTAGATCTACAGAGTGAGGCAAACACTTCTTTCTTTAAGTCTCAAGGTCAAAAAGCAGAAACAAATCCCCTTTACCTCCGTGGCACAGTTCCGAATCAACTACTGGTGCCTGTAACCCCATTACCCTTATCGTCACAGAGCAGCGGTGTCACCTGTGTTATGAACACTGGAGCGGAAGACCAGAGAACCAGAGTCTAGTCTTCAATTCAACTCAAATTAATTCTTTGACTCTGAACCACTCATCTTGCTCTCTGGCTCTCAAGGTTTCCATGTGCAAAACAAAAAGATGTGCCGGCCCAGAGGCATCTTCTTCAACCTCTCCCATTTAGGGCTCTTCTGAGAGCGCAGCTTACCGGTGACTGACAGCAACAGGAGGTTCAAAAATGACAATGGGTAACAAAAATCTCCTTTTGAAATGAATCCTGCTGGGACATGCATGTTGAGCAAGGACACATCTCTGAGGAAAGCGGGGTCATTTTCCAGGCCCACAGGAAGCAGCACGATGGAGCCAGCGGAACAAAGCCGCGGGATGAAATGTGAGATTTGTGCCCACGTTTCTCTGCATCCCAACTGAGAACTTAACACTCAGCAGTTTAGTCACTCTTGGCCTTGGGAATAAATTCCTTCATGCTCCTTGGTTGTTTCCAAAGTATGTTCTCATCTCCGATCAAGGCTCAAAGCAGAAAACAGGGACCCCTTGTTTCTTTCTTTACTTTTATGCCCACAAAGGGGTTGAGGACTTCCTCAAGGCCAATGCCATGTGTGCTGGACCTGGCCCAGAGTCTGGTGCTGGTGGGATCGGTGCATGTGAGATTCCAATGTAATCCCCACGCCAGAGGCTTAATCTCTGCAGTCTGAATCAGCCCTTGGCAGAGAGAAGCCTCTCCTCCAGCTTGTAAATTTCCATCCTCCAAACCACCTCCGGTCAATCAACAGCTCAACCACCTCCAGGGTTCCACGGAGAGAGCCTCTCCACAGCCCTGCCCACGTCGCCGGGTGGAGACATTCCAGCACGGAAGGGCTTAAGAGAGGAGGCATGAAAACCCTCATCTGCTCTAAAACTCTGTCCGGGTCACCTGCCACAAACTGTGAGATTGTCACCACCACTGTCATTCTTCTGTCTGTGGCAGAGGTCGCCAAACTATAGGCCCAAAATACAGGCCAAATCGAGCCCATCATCCATTTCTGCAAATAAAGTTTTATTGGAACACAGCCATGCCCAGTTACTTATGTGTTGTCTGTGGCTGCTTTTACGTTGCAACAGCAGAGCTGAGCAGTTGCAACAGAGACCATGTGGCCTACAAGGCTTAAGATATTTACCAACTGGCCCTTGACAGAAAAAGTTGGCTGACTCCTAGTCTACAGTATTCTCTACCAAAGCTAATTTCATGTTGCATCAACCCCAGCAGCAGCTCTGAATATATCATCAGGCTGTTCTCCAGGATAAAGAATCCAGAGCAAGACCCTAAAGATTATGGAACAAGTTGAAGGGGGGACGTGTGTGTGTGTGTGTGTGCGCGCGCGCGCGCGCGCGCACGTGGCAGCTTGTGTGCATGAATTAGGGATGGAGCCTGGTAAGGCAAAGCTGAAACACCTTGCATATTTAACAGGTTTAAGCACAACATTTTAAGGGAGGAGTCTGAGAAGGCAGCAAGCAGACAGCAGGAGAACGCTGGGCCCTGGGGCAGGCAAGATGGGCGGAGGAAGAAACTCTATCATTGCTATTACTGATATTATTATTAGAGTAGACAAAGTGTTTTCACACATGTTATTTAATTTCCCATCTGAAACCACGTGAAGTATATGAGGATGTAAACTTTATATCAGAGGGATCCAAGCTCTGAAATGGCTCACCCAGGATGACCCAGTGAATGGGGCTAGGACCCATTTCTTCTACTTCTGAGTCCAGTGCTCTTTTACCAGGGACATTTAGACTTACTTCAAGATTTGCCTCGGGCTAAACACACACCAGAAAGGATATACCCTTGACAGAGGAACCAAAAGCCTGTTAGCACCTGATCAGGAGCCCAGCCACCATGGGGCCAACACAGGGCGAAGGAGGGCGTGCAGGGGTGAGGTCAGGCGCGGGCTCATCCCCAGCTCGCCTGCCACACCTAGCACCACGCCAAGCCTCAACAGACTCCAAACACGATGCCCCTGGGGCCTCGGCTTTCTTTCCAACTTTGGACTCACACTCAAGATTTAAAATTATAGTAATAATCAAAACCACTGAGTATCTACCATAAGCAAGATACCTGATGAACTCTGGGCATTTTACATACAATATTTGAGTTAATTCTAACAGCCCTGGGAGGCTTTTATCATGTCCTCTTTTTATAATAAGAACACTGAGACTCAGAGAGGTTAAGTAACTTGCCTAAGGTTACACAGCTAGTAAGAGACAGAAGCAGAATGCAGGCCAGCTCTGGTCATTGCTCTGCCCAGGAGCACACCAACACCTTCGGGCCAACTGAGAAACAACGTGAGTGTCTAGAGGGGACATGGAGGGAAGGGAAGTTGTTACCAGAAGAGAGAGCACAAACCCCTACCTCCCCTACATAAACAGCTGCATTCCTGGTCACTTGGAAAACTCCTAGGCTGAGAGAACAACAGGGAAAGAAGTCGACTCTTCCTGCCTAAAGCCCAAACCTTTCCTCATCTCTTTTTCTTTCTTCACACAATCTGTCTTCAATTTCAAATCAACAGCGTTTTAGTTATGAACATAATAGCTCTTTAGTACACGTGAGCGTGCTATAATTAAACAGGATTTATAGTCAGAAGGTTTGTAAAAGTCAAAGAACCGTGAAAGAGAGATTTGAACGTCAAAACCAAACAATAGGAGAGAAAGTTTTAAAACCAAACATACAATTTTCTGCACTTTTCTCCTGATTTCCAAGTCTTAAACCAACATTATCTGTATTGCAACAAGGAAAAAGTATTGTTCTGAAAAACATCTTTTAGGGTCCATTAAATTTCTTACAGGTGAATTTAAAAACTCAGAATAAAAACCTCAATCTTTCAAATTTTCCGTATAGCTTTTATAATACTTGTCACCTCTGGCTCTAATTAATTAGAACATGTTATGTTTCCCCTATAGGAAAAGATCTCTCTCATTCTTAGGCAGGCTTGAAAGAAATTGTGAGACCACCTCAGTCTCTCGATGCTGTCTATATACCCGGCAAGGCACTCAGAGTACATCCAGGCCGCAGAGGCCCAAGCCGGCGCTGAACACAAGGGGCAAGAACAAGGAAAAGGACAAAAATGGAAAGGAGAGGAAACGTGAGTCATTCTGTGCACTTGCTCGGAATGTGTGCACAATGCCTTCGCTCTACTCTGAGCAGAAGGGAGATCTCACACAGACAAAAAGAATTCCAGACTAGGAGCATTTTTGTCTATTTCTTAGCAGTATTTTTCAAGCATATTTTATGATGCACACCCTGGCTAGTAACAGTCTTCTCGTGTGCATGTGCATATGTGCACGAATGTGCGTGTGTGTGCATATGCGTGCCCAAGAGCATCCTGATGGCAGACACTGCCCTCTTTCAACGACATCGACCTGCTGTGCCCCATTATCTCTGGCCTTTGTGGCTTAGAAGGTCAGAGACACTGTTCCTTGGATAAGACCCAGGGAAGGAAGGAAGCAGAAACAAAAATGTTTTTGCAGTGAAGTGACCTGATTACACACAGAGTGACTATTTCTCAGCCATCCCATAACTACCCCCATTCAGCACTGGAGCAAAGCCACAAAAGCAGCAGAGGCCTCCTCCAGCGTGTGGTACTGGCTCAGCAAAAACTGCAACTGCAAGGGACAGAGCTGGGCCTTCTTCCTGGGCGGTTGTGGGTGCTGGTGGGGATGGAGAGTTTGCAGGGAGGGGGGGCGCCTTCATGGGCCAAGGGGCTTTGCTCAGTTAAGTGCAGTTGAGGACAAGTGCGGATTCTGCACCGTTTGAATCTGGGCTCTACCCTGCAAGCTGTGTGACTTGAAACACTACTTACGAAAGCCTCTCTGTCTCAACATCCTTATCTGTAAAATGGGTAACTGTGAAGATGGAGGTAATGAAATAAGTGACGTGCCAGAAGGTAGCATTAGGTGTTGCCCTTATGGTCCGTGGTGCCTTCTGAACCCCACAATGCCCTTACCTCTCCCTCCCTTTCTCCAGAACATTCCATTTTGCTCACTGGAGTCATCCTGGTCACGTTCTGTTTCTCAAACAGGCCACACTCCCCAGGTTTCCATCCTCCTCATCCGTCTCCACTGGAGTGTGAATGTGACCTGCTCAGAGCCCTCCTCAGACCACCAGCGCCACCCCCACTGAGGCTCTCCTACAGAACACTTGTCACTCTCAGAAATTACCTCCTTCACTGTTTTAAAACTCATTTATGCTCGGTGTCTCCTACTTAGAGTGACCAACTCGTCCCAGTTTGCCCGAGGCTTTCCCAGCTTTGGCAGGAAGCCCCTCAGTCCAGAGCAATCCAGGACAGTGGGTCCCCCTACAGCTCACAGCGGGGCCAAGGGCAGTGGCCACCTCATTCATCCCTCTGTCACATAGCAAGAGCCTAAACAACATGGACTGCAGGAACGGAGGAATTAACGTTTTTCTGTGAAAAATTATAAATAAGTCAGTTTATCCAATCACAAAAGACTCACAACTCCTTTCATTTCTAATCTACAAAACAGAGGGCATAGAAATAGAAGTTACCTGGCTGAGCGCTGACCCACACCTGTAATCTTAGCACTCTGGGAGGCCGCGGGAGGAGGATCGCTTGCGGTCAGGAGTTTGAGACCAACTTGAGCAAGAGCGAGACCTCATCTCTACTAAAAATAGAAAAATGAGCCAGGTGCCATGGTGCTGGCCTGTAGTCCCAGCTACTTGGGAGGCTGAGGCAGGACGATCAATTGAGACCCTACCTTTGAGGTTGCAGAGAGGCATGATGATGCCACTGCACTCTGGCCAGGGTGGGGCAACAGAGCAAGATTCTGTGTCAAAAAATAAATTTAAAAAGTAGAAGTTACCAGAGTTGTAGATTTTAGGGGCCAGAACAAGCTTTGCTGGACAGATGATCCCCAGGCCACCCCTCTCACCCTCCCAAAGTGGAAAAATTGAGGCCCACAAGCCCGGAGGTCATTGCCAAGGTCATCAGCTGGTTTGTAGCTGAGACAAGATCTCTCAAGGTATGATTTGTCCAAAAGCATTGTTGAACTATAAAGCAACACTTTGACGTAAGGCAGCAGTCCTCAACATTTTTGGCACCAGGGATCAGTTTCACCGAAGACAATTTTCCACCAACAGGGGTAGAAGCTCAGATGGTGATGTGAGTGCTGGGGGGTGGCTGTAAATACAGATGAAGCCTTCGCTCACTTGTGCGCGTTCACCTCCTGCTGTGCGGCCCCGGGTTCCTAAGTTTCATGGAAGATGAGGGTGGGGGGAGGGAATTGAGGGAGCCAGAATGGGGAGTTGCTGTTTAATGAATATAGAGTTTCTGTTTTACAAGATGAACAGAGTTTGGGAGATGGATGATGGTGATGGCTGCATAATGTTATGAATGTATCAAATGCCACTGAACTATACACTTAAAATGGTCAGGATGGTAAATTTTATGTTTTGTGTGAATTGTACCTCAATAAAATAAAAATGACAAATTAAAAAAAAAAACAGAGAGGCAGAGTTGAATAATTACAGAACTTTTCATAACTAGGAAGTACCTAAGTCACTACAAATGACTTTCATTTCTAATCAATCTTCAACTGGTACTAAAGTTCCTAACACTTCAAATTACTCCTTCTCTGCTAATGATCTTTACATGATAGAACACTAATCTCTAAAAGGGAATGAAATGTGAAAGTTCACTAAGTGAAAAGAAAATGAGGAAAGCAAGCTGACTTCCCCAAGTCTGCCCAGCTACGACGGTGGGCAGTGGGATTTGAAGTCAGGCCAGCATATCTGTAAGTCTGTGTGTAGCACACACATAAAGTGGGCCCCCATATGTGCATTTTGTTACCCAATTTTCTATTGTCAGTGCTGCCTTGGGAAGAAGATAGAGGACAAGGAAGCTAAGACCTCAGACCAATGTATATTTTTTTTGCAAAATGCACACCCAATGCAAATTACACAGTACACAGTAAAGTTAGCTGAGGGGCATAATTTGTTACACAAATAAACAAACACTATTTGGTTCCGTCTGTGGCTACTGCAGTTATAATGAAAATCTAAAAACAACTGTAATGCTTCTAACCATAAAATTATAAGGCAAGAAAGTGGATTTAGATAACCGTAAGAGCCTTAATTGTATGTTTGTAAACTCACAGACAAAGCTTTTACTCAAATTTAGCTCCATCTCAAATAGCACACCCAAAGCACAATTTTTATTTTGCCTTTTCTTCTGCCATGTGGGTCTAAGACCCTGGGCATCAGAAACTCTATCCATGCAGAAGAGTATATGTTGGGCGTGGAGAGGAGGGAGGAGAAAACTGCAATTTCACATGGCACAGGTAGCAAGAGAGACAGGATCTATTAAAAAACAGAGTGCTCCCACGCACCTTAACTGTATTTGTTCAATTCCACCTGATCAGAGAATTCCATCAGAATCCAGAATGTCAGAACTACGAGAAACAGACGTCCGATGTCCTCATCCTACAGAGGTTCAGAGAGGGCAAATGATTTCTCAGGGTCACACAGGAAATTGGAACTCAAATTCCCAGCGCCATAGGCCGAGCTTTCTTGCACTCCACCTCAGCCAGCACTCGGTGACTGGTGGCACCTGTTTCCCAGCCAACCCGGGAGATGAGGGACCCAGTAACCAGTTGTGGGGAACCCATGCTGTCTGTTTAGGGCTCTAATCACTTCCCCTGCTCCAACACCCAGGTGTGGAGAGGACAGCCAGCCACCTCTGTTCCTGCCCCCAGCCCCTAATCGTAACCTGGCACAGGCCTGGAAGCTGAGGAAGCAGCAGGGCCAGACAAAGGTCCTGCCCTGGTGGAGCAGGGACTACGGACAGGAGACAAATAGGACGTGTGGGGGGTGATGGGGCTGCAAGGACACCCGAGCAGGGAGAAGAGAGTAACAGACAGAGTGGGGTTCCAGGTGAGGGAAAAGTGCTCAGCTCTTTGGAGGCAACATTTGGGCACGAACCTGAATCACAACAGGGGAGTGAGCCAATATCTGGGGTAAGAACATTCCAGAGAGAGGAAATAGCAAGATGGAAAGGTGACCAAAATCCTCAATGACGGTTGAATAACTGTGAATGAACATACTTTGAAACCATTCCTTTGTATACTTTAAGTGGGTAAATTGTATAGTGTGGGAATTACATCTCAATAAAGTTGTTAGTAAAAAAATTAAAAGTAAATTTTAAACAATGAAATAAAGGCACTCATGGTTTTTCATGTGCGTATTTTCACAAACCCTGTCCGCGCTCTTTTAGGACAACACAAGGGAAAATCATGTGACAAGTGCTCCCTTTCCCTGTTTCTCATATTACCCTGCTCCCTGGGCCATCCTACGAGACTGAGGCTGGTCGGCACGTGGATCCCCAGGAAGGCCACAGAGGCTGCTTTTGATGTCCTCCACCCATAACACGATTAGCGTTTCCACAGAAGCCTGTAACACCTTAACGCAGTTGTCACTATTCTTGGCCAAAGGGTTTGTGTCTGGAAAAGAGGTAGACACACTTAAAAGTTGGAACCGTTCAATGGCCCTCTGTGGATTTAATTTCGGCTCCTAGAAACCCACATGCCACAATTGAGAGAGTGTGGTCTAAAAGACTGGAGTTTTTAGGTGCCCCAGCAGGGCAGGCCAACAGGACAGAAATGTTTCATTCATTCAGGGCAACTCTTCTGTTACCCTGAACCAAACCATGGTGATAACTGTCTGCTTTCTCTTTTTAGGCATTTGTATACCAAAAGAGCAGTGGGCAAAACGAAAGAGAAATTTGCAAAGAAGTTTTCTTTTAATATTTACCCAGGTTTCCTGTGTTCTGAGTCAGATCACAGAAACTGACAAATATGTGCAGAACACCTTAGAAGAATAATACAGTCATTAAACACTGTGTATTAGTACAATAGAAATGCAGCTGAGGATCTTCCTTAAGGCTCACTTTAACACAAATAACGTTTAATTCCAAACATCATCAATAAGACCCAACTTCCTAGAAAACCATTCCCCGTGGATTCCTGTGGGCCATGCTGCTGGACGACAGATAATTTGGCAGCTGTGTTGACTCCAAACAGCAGGACTTTTTTAAGGTTTTAGATATTGTATCTCTCTGATGTGATTACCATAAAGTTAATTTTTCTCTTCTCTTAGTTTGTAGACCAGTTTCAAGTTGTTGAAACCCAGGATTGCTAAAAAAGAAAAGCAAATTATCTCAATTCAAGAAAAAGCAAATGACAGCATCAAGCTTACATAGCTCAACTCGCCTAAAATCAGAACGTAGCCGTGGCTAGTGAGCCTCCAGGGGAATACTCGGGGGTGAGCTTACCACGAAAAAATGCAGGTCCAGGCTTGATATGTCTATAAAACTAATTGAAACAAAAAAGTCTAGTTTTTTTCAGAACACACCAGGAAGAGCTGCAATCAGACAACTGTCGTCCAACTGCGGTGGTTCCCGGCAGCTGCCGTGGATGAGTTGTCACCTTATTTCTTTGTTACAAGCTAACTGGGAGATGGAGGGAAATAATATGTCAAGATTCAGGATGACATTATATATAGCAAGAGAAAAATATACTGGCAATGATGCTTTAAACAACTTGGCTGCAAGCATGTATCTCTTGTGGGTGCTGCTGCTATTGTTTTGATTGTGGAAATCGCAGTTTCTCACACATGAATTAAAAAAACTAATGACGAATTGCAACTCACGTTACAACATGTTACTCAGGTCAACGGACAGGGGGCGAAACTCCTCGGCCAATGTTTCTTTGCAATGGAAGAAGCCAAGTCCTCTGCATGACCATGAGAGAAATAATTGTATGACCCAACTGAATGTACGAGCCAAACCCTTCCAAGGCTTTGCCTTTGGTTAGATCTCGCTCTCCCTGCAGGAGGAGGAAGTCAGAACCAAGTTGTCTAACTTGTACAGCACAAAGACAAAGTTAAGATAATTAAGAAGCAGCTACAAAACAGTAGATCAGTAGACATCCAGACTGACCAAAAAACAAACAAAAACAAAACCTAAAAAAAATCTAATAGGTTTCTTTAACTTCTCTAT
Organism: Varecia variegata; assembly: GCA_028533085.1. NCBI lineage: Eukaryota > Metazoa > Chordata > Mammalia > Primates > Lemuridae > Varecia > Varecia variegata. The sequence continues at coordinate 58,556,797 of CM052443.1, forward strand.
TCCTACTTCATCCTTGCTACAAGTTCCTATCACTCCTCTTCATAATGATATCTAAATGTTTCCATTGCAAGCATTACATTTGTTTTGTGTCAAATACTTTTTTTTTACTTCTGGATTCTTTAAAATTACGGGATACAATGTGCTCATAAACACTGAGCAGTCCAACAGGACTGATCTCTTTCATGAAAATGCATGACCAAAACTTGAATTTATGTTGCTGCAAAGCCATCTGCTAACCCGAACTCTTTCCCCAGATGGTGCACCTTGAATTTGAGAGCAACTCTGGGAACTTTTTTGGAGGTGCTTCCCAAGTTCTGTTTAACTAAGGTGATCATATAATTTAATGTCTAAACAAGATAGTTGGAGAATAAAAAGAGGGTGCTATAAATAATTATTCCTGAACAGTAGGTATAAACTCGGACATCTGGTCACCCTGCGATTGCCTCACGCCCTGTGACATTTTCCTACTCTGTTTTCTGTGTATCTGTGATTTCCTATCAGTCTGGGGGACTTGGAAAGCCTCTATTTCTTGCAATTTATTTTGTGAAAAAATAATTATATTGAATATAGTTTTTACCCTGCAAACACTCCTCCAGAGATTCCCCCATTTCTCCCGTGAAGAGGTATATGTGTCCCCAGTGAATCTTGTTCAACTGAAAATCTCTGTCTTAGGCAGAAATTCACCAGTTCTCTGAAACCCCACCAAGCTGGGAGGGAGGAGATCGTGCAATGTTTCTGTCCCAGTGAGCAAGAATTGCTCAGAGAATAAAAGGTCACTTTAGGGCAGGGGGTTTAAAGGATGGCTTCAAATGTAGGGTCTGAGTTGGGTCTAGAAAAATTTAAAATATTTGGAAGATTTCAATGAATTCACTTTCAATGACTGACCATCAGACAAATCCATTCCCTTCTGTCCTAGACCTGGCTACTAAATCAGCTACTCCAAGTCTAATGGAAATATAATCAAGGCTAGTAAAAATGTCCTCTGCAATGTGGGAGACAATTGCACTTGGTTATTGGTAATTACTTAGTTATTTGGAGGCAACTGGGCTTTGAAGGAGCAGAGATATAAAGCCTTTATGTGAGAGAACAGGAATAATATTTCCACAATGCAGCCCTGGGAGAGAGAAAGGATCAAACACCACCAGGTCCTTGAGTCTGGTTCTTGTCTGGAACTGTCACTGACAGGGTATGGAGGCACAGGAGTGCCCAGTTTTGCTATGTGTTGTGCCCTGGAATGCAGCTGTCCTAGACAGAGTTGCCTTTGGCAAAGATAAAAAAATACTCAGTTTAATAAGATGAGTTGCCCTGCAGCAGAGCCATCAGACAAGACACACCAAGGTCATTGTTATTCATTGAACAGAAAGGAGTCAGCAGAAGATGGAAAATTTTTGGTGTCCCACAGGAGACAGGATGGAAGCTCTAAGTCATTGATTTGGGAATTCTGGAAGAAGCCTTCTAAACAACTTCTAGTCCACTCGTTCTCCTTTAATCACAATATTGCCAAATAGATAATCCACCTAAGTTTGAGCACCTATATTCTAGACTTAGCAGTTTTCAGAGCTTGTTGTGTTGGATAACTGGGCCTGGGTAAAATTTTTACCAGAACACCATTTCTGGAACCTACTTGATCATATGAATTATGTAGGATGGTTGGGGAGGAGAAAAGAGGTAAGGTATTTGGACCTTCAGGAAGCCCCAGAACTTGGAGAGTTGATAGGCAGCCATGCAAGAAAAAAGTGTTTTCTAACCTAAAAAAAAAAAAAAACCCACCAAGGCCAAGGGAAGCTCAGAAGTGCTAGAGACACACATTTGGAAAATCTCAGTGAAAAACCTCACCACATTGCTCAGGTGTTGGAAAGGCAGTGAAGTTGATCGTTGATCGCCTGGAAGTTTTTCTGCTGCCCACAATTACAGATGTGTCTGCCGTTTACAAGATCCAGTTTGGCTAATGTTCCTTTCAGAGCAGATTCTTGGTGTGTTCTTTCATCTACAGGAAGTGAATGGACAGGAGTATGTAGTTTCCACAAATCCTCATCGCTCTACTCCCGACTTATGAATGAGGGCAGGAAGGAAAACCCTCCTCTACCACACAAGGCTTAGTTACCACTGCCAGATGCTTCGATTTCACTGTTCGTGGTTAGCAACCAACCTCGAAAGGGCAAAATCAGCGAGATACTCAGGGTGATGTGTTCCTCTGTCTGCAAGTGGCCACATTAATAACCTTTTGAAGGACATTTTTTCATTTCTACTCTCTGGGAAGGTTTTCTAACCACTCAAGCCACGCAGTCTGTTTGAACAAGAAATTTTTTTACACTCCTGAATAACACATTCCTCTCCAACTATTTCTACATAACTTCCAGGATATGAAAACCGCCCAAGGCTCTCCAACATGGCTGCTTTCTTTCCTCTCATAAACAAACTCAGCAGCAATCATGCCATTGTGGTCACTCAGCTTTGTATTGTTTCAGCTTTTCCCCTTGGTCTTTTGTTCTGCCAGACCCTGATTATGACAGCTCACCCCAAATCTGGAGAGCAGGAAGGCTCTCCTCTGCTGGCCCTTTGCCTATAGCCTTTTCCTTTGTCCTTCGTGAAGATATGATATCAACAGGATGGATCCAGGCTCAGTATGATAGGATGAATAATGGCCCAAGGAAATGCCAGGCTCTAATCCCTGGAACCTGTAAATGTCACCTTATAAGGAAAATGGTTCTTTGTAGATGTGGTTAAGTTAAGAATTATATGTGGAGTGATCAGCTTGGATTATCTGGATGGGCCCTAAATGCAATCATATGTACCCTTTTCAGAGAGCGGCAGAAGGAAATTTGACACAGACAGAAAAGGAGAAGGTAATGTGACTAAGGAGGCAGAGAGGGGAGTGATGTGGCCACAAGCCAAGGCATGTTGGCAGCCACCAGGAGCTGGAAGAGGCACGAAACAGATTCTCCCCTAGAGCCTTGGGAGAGACCACGGCCCTGCCAACACTCTGATGTCAGTTCAGAGAAACTGATTTTAGACTTCTTGTCTCCAGAACTGCGAGAGAACTAATTTCTGTTGTTTTAAGCCATTTCTGTTGTTACAGAAGATAACAGCAGATCTAGATCAGACTTTCCACATGCCCAGCTTCATGCAGTCAGGCTGTGGTGCCAAGAGCACCTCTGCACACTAACTTCCATGACATCTCTGACGAACAGCTGATTGTTTTTTCCTTCCTCAACTGACCCGGGGAACTTACAATCTCCTGCGCCATTCTGACCTTTTGAGGGCAAACTTGAGGAAACAAAAGCCCCAAGGGAATATTCAAACGTGAATTTCCAAGCTCCACTGCAGGCTCCCAATAGAACTATCCTTCCACTGAGCTCCTCTTTTCTCATCTAAGCTGAACGGCCACAAAAAATGTTTTCCGAGCCACTCAACAGTCAAAATGATTTTAGTTTATCTGTTTGAATTTTGGCAAGTTACTTAATTTTTCTGGGCTTCAATTTTTTCAACTGAAAATGAGAAATGTAAAACACATACCTCATTCAAAAGAGAAAAGAAACTTCTTTAGCAGTAGCTATATCTGAAATTCATCACCAAACTTTTCTTCCACCAGGATAAAAATTACCACCTTAATCCTTTCTTCAGTGCCTTGTGGCTTTGGCTTGGTGGATTCAGATATACTGGGATTTTTCTCCCAGAACAATGTCTCCAAAAAAAAGGGAGGAAGTAGGGGGAATCTCCTAAGAGATCTAATGTAAAAGAAGTTTAATTATAACCAGCTCCTTAAGCGCTATTTCAGCTTACGTTATACCATGATTTCCAAAGGGATTTTCAACTCAGCCATGAAAACTATGTTCTATTAAAGCTCAGGCAACAAGGCTCAATAATGGGAAAAAAATAGTTATATTTATAAATCTTAAATAAGAAATGTCATATTGAGTTTGAAATCTTAAGAAAACCAAGGGGAAAGAGAGAATTTTTTTTTTTCTTTCTGGACTTAGCATTCCATGCGACTCTGTAAAGGGCAAAAGCTTTGTAATGCTATTTCATGGTTTAAATATGCTTCAGAGCTTCAGGGCATTTTAAAAATATCATTAATATAAGCCAGGCTGGGGGGAAAAAGTGGCACTTTCTGGAGTCTAAATTAAATTGGTTACTGTCCAAGATTTTTTGCATTAGGAGATGCCAGTAGTGTGGGGTAGGGAGACCATTAATCACTTTCTGCAGGTATTTGGAATCTCCTACACACCCAGGCATGAAAGTGTTTTGGAAACAGCCTACACAGCCTCAGAGAGCACAGCTGTGCTCTCATACTTACCAGGAGGGCCAAATGGCAAGGCAGGAAGCTCTGGCCCCGAGACGAGATGGCCTGGATACCAGGACAGGTTGACCGCTCACCCCCCAAATAGTACCTCTCTGGGCTTCTTCTGTTTTGTTGCCTGCAAAACAATGGAGTTGAATCAAATGATCTTGATTCCTTCAAGCTCAAATACTCTGACTGCACTGAGGCCCAGGAAAATTGGAGGGATTGAAGGGTCTGTTTACAGAGGACTAACATGTAAAGTGCTCGCAAGGTGACCAGCTCTTGGCAAGACCCAAAAAAAGGGGAAAATCACTGCCTCTAGGAAAGACAATCTCACCTCCTCAGAAAGCCCTGCCCTGAAAAATCCAATAGAACTAGAAATAGTAGTGCACCCATGCTGTCCACTGGATTCCTTTTGGTTGATTTATTTTTCACTGTACTTATTTGCTATTGGAACTTATCTTTCCTGGCTTGTCTAGTATCTGTCCTCACCCGCTAGACTATGAATTCTGGGCGGACAGGGATTCTCTCACCACTGTGGAGAGAAAAGGCCCTGGCCCATGGTTGGGGCCCAATAAACATTTCTTGAATAAATGGGTGAATGAATCCACTCTGGCCTTTTGAAAATCTGTTCTCTGCACTAAAACAGGAGTGATCTTTTCAAAATGCAGATTGAATTGTGTCATTTCCCCACATAGAACCCAACAGTAGCTCCAAGGATAAAGACTAAACCTCTCCTCCAGGCCTATCGCCGGACTCTGGCCACCCGTCAGGCCCCAGTTGCTGCACTCACCCCATCACACACTCCGAAACCCAGGCTCTCTGGCTGAGGTCCGCTGCCCCTCATTGCACTGTGCTAATTCTTCCGTGCGGCCTCTGTGCACATCCTTTCCTCTGTTAGGAACGGGACTATGCTCCCCTAAAAGCCCACCCAAAACCCACTCCCAACCACCACCCACTCTCCCACCCTCCATATCTTGGCTACAAGTCTCTGCTAAGCAGCAAGCCTCCTCTGACGCACACACAGCACGCACACGCTGCAGCCCTCCTCTCCCGCCATGCACCCAGCTCACTGTGCAGGTGTTCACTTATACGTGTGATTATTCGCTTAATACCTGCCACCCCCACTTTGTTGTAAGATGTGAGCAAGCAGGGCCCTGTCTGTTTTGCTGCCCTGGAGCCCCCAGGGCCCCGCACCGTGCAGCCACATGGTCAACATTTGCAGGATGAATGAACGAATGAACAAATGAACTGCTAGCAGCTTCACATTTGCATAAAGCTAAAACCTCTATTATGTCTCCAAAATATTCCGAGAAATTGTTTTTAAAACCCACTGTCCTGGGTAACAAGAGTAGACTTCCTTTCAAAACCAATCTCCTCCAACTACAAAGCCATGCTCCTTTTGGCTGATTAATCATATCAGAGACGGGCGAGGAGGGCCTCCGCTAGATATAATCCCTCCGCACAGCCGGAGCTCCCTGCTGCCCTGTCTCTTTATGCTCACTCATTCCAACCAGAACGTTTTAATTTGGAGAAAATAATGAACCTCAAGAGGAAAGGAGAAACAGGGAAGGCGGCACCGAGGGCCTCGGAATTTGAGTCCGTGTCTGGTTACCATTTAGGGCCTAAAAGGAAATAACAAGAGCCAAGAGCTGAGGAACTGGCAGTTGCAACTGCTCTTTGTTCTGTTTTTAAAAAGAAAATTCCACAGAACACGGTTCTCGGGCTCGGAGCAAAAATGTTTTCTGTGCTGTAGAGCAGCTAAAGGAAGCGTTCCTCCAAATGTTTGAAACCTCGCAGGAAAACATCTGCCATCGGGCGAGAAGGGACAGACCACGAGCTCCGGCTGCAGAGGCTAGAGGAAGAAGTGTTTTTATCAAGGGAGAGAGAGGATCGCAAATGCTGATCCCCAGTACGGACAACCATTTAGGAGATAATCTCAGCACTAACCAGAAAACAAAAGTAGGAGAATTACACAAATAGCCATCCTGGCACAAGTCATGTAACTGATACCAAAGAAAGGTGCAGAGAGACAGAGAAGGTGAAGGGACAGTGGTGTGGACAACGGAAAGAACTGAATGGCAAAATCTTATCTGGACAGAGCAGACCAAGGAGCTATAGACCAGAATGATGCTGTCTGAGATAAAAGAAAAATGTAAACACAGCCTGGTAATCCACCAGCGTTTGTTCCAGCCCAGGAGAAAACATCTGTAAGTCTTGTAGAAATGTGATATATTGGAAACTGGGAAAATGGATCTAATCCCGATCTTATCCTGACTTAGGTTGCAGAGCCAGAAAACGAAAAAAAAAAATGAAGGTGAAATATTGGCAAACTGTTAGTTTTCTTCTGCGTCCGCCCCTCTCACACCGTCTCTCAAGGTGGACGCCTGGGCTGGAGTTCTGACTCCTGCTGTGACCGGAGCAGCCAGCCTACTCGCTCTGGACTTGCGTTTTTCTCACACGTAGAAGGAGGGTGTTCCCTGTCCCTCCAGGGCCCACGAGGTCCCTGACACCTGGGCAGGATAACGGGGTGTGGGAAAGAGGAGGCTGCCAGACTCCACTCAGCTCTTCTCTGGGCCAGCTCTGTGACCTCGGGCAGGTAGGTGGCTTCACTCCTTTCAGACTCAGTTTACTCGTACGAAAAACAAGAATAAAATGGAGAATCATTAGCTGTGGTTGAGAGACATTTAATAATGTGCTCAGAGTTACACGGTCAGGATTCAGACTCCAGTCTAATTGATACCAACAGCCCTATTCTTCCCACTTCAGCACGATGCTTACCAGTGAAGCACATACCGACGTCGAGTTTCGTAGCCATGACTGACAGCTGTTAACCAGGACTAAAGACGATAATAAACCACATAAAGTCCCGGTACTTAAAAACGTCCAGCAAATAGGATCTACTGTCACACTCACTCTTCACAGTGGGAAGTCCCTTGCACCCAGCGTCTTGACAAATAAAAGAAGGAAAATGAATAACAATTTCTCACAAGGAAAAGTGTCTGTACTTTTCCATCCCTCTCTACGCAAAGTGCTTCTTCTAAATATTCATTTCATGTCATGATTCATAAATAATATATATTTAACAATCTCAAATTTGCTGCTCATTTGCAAGTCCTCACCGTGGACCAAGTTCATGCAGAGGTGACTCAGGAAAGATGTCCTGAAGGGCTCGGGTCTGGCGTGGGTGCTTTCCTGTTGTAAATAATCCACTGACTTTGACTATTTTCAAGTACGTGTTCTCACATCTGTAGTACATATGAAACTAGCGACGGGGACTAGAGTCACAGCTCCATTTCTTTTCAGTTTTTAGGGTCTTTGTGTCCCCAAACCCATCCTGTATACTGGAGAAGTACAACTTTTTCCACACGGGATTTCAAGATTTCAGTCCGGCTTCTAAACACTCCCTCTGTCGGCCAGACCCATCTCTAGCCCTCATGTCTGGTACAGAATGAAAATCACCAACCACCATGCCACTAAGATTGCAACTTGGTTTCTTAATTGAAACCCTGCACTGAAGCTCTGAAACCCACTCCTCCCTGGTTAGTGCCAATGAACTAAATGGATCAAGTGTTAGTCCTTCCGACACCCAGCCCTGAAGTCATTAATTCCATCCCAGGAAAACTCAGAGAGTCAAAGAACTGAACCCCCAACACAGTCCTGGCATATAGTAGATGTTCAATAAACATTTGTTAGATGAAAGAGTGGGAAACAAGACACAAACGCAGGGAAATGATCACATATGCTACGAGGTACTCCACTGGTTCCCTTTGCTATGCTATTTTGCAGATTATTCCTTTTGAACCTGAGGCCTTCCACATTTTATAGATCAGAAAAGTAAGGCTGAAAAAATACAATATTGGGCTTAGAATTACATTCAAAGTCAAGTTTGCCAGATGCCAAAGTCCCTACTCTTTGCACTAAACTACATCCCCCGCCTCCCAGTGGGAGGGGAAACCTGCTAACATCAGCTTTCACATGCATATAATGACAAGTAAGCCAAAGAGAAGGGATTTTTTCCCCTAGGCCTTCTTGATGCTACGTAGGATTTATAAAGAAATAGGACATGCCTCTCCTCAATGTTTAAAGTTAGAATTTTACCAAAAATATTTTTTTGCCAAAAAAAGTTTTCATGTCAGACATTCAATTTTTCTGTTTTATTGCTAAGTAAAGCAATCTGAAGAGTGAGTATTTTATCACTTAGAGATTTAGTTTTGATTCATGTAAGAGAAAACACAAATAACAGTGGCTTAAAAGGAGTCTAAAGATGAGGAAATTGACGGCTGGCACGGAATTTCTACAATGTCATCAGGTCGCAGGCTCCTTCTGCCATTAGCAGCTCTCAAACTTACAGTGTTCTTTTCTTCATGGCCCCAAGATGTTGCTGGATCACCAACAATGATTGGTGAACAGTGGCCAGTCCAGGCAAGAGGAAGACATAAGGACAGGAGCAAAGGCATGCATGCCAAGTTGAGACAATTTCCTTTAAATTCCCCTCCCAGACACCCCACCCAGTTATTTCTGTTAACATCTCTTTGGCTGAAACTGTATCACCGGACCACCCCCACCCACAAGAAGAACTAAGAAATGTAGACACATGAGGTACTTTGGCCACCAAATGTGATTCCGTTAATAAGAAAAAGGACAGAATGTTAGGTAAGCAACTACCAAGTCTGACACAAATGCCTTGAGTATTATTTAAATAATCTGGCATTTAAAGAGTGTGTTTTAGTTCCATGAAACCAGGCACTCGGAGGCACCTATATGTAGAAGGCAGAATCCTTGCTTCTGTGGAGTGTAACAAAACCATACGGTAGCCCATGGCCCCAAATATCAGATAACACAGAGGTTTAAGTTATTCAGGTTAGGGTGTAGGCCAGTGGCACAAGTGATAAAGTTATCCAGGTTATTTTTTAATCAGAAAGAAAGCATAATTTTTATCAAGAATATCAACAAGCCATTAAATACCTTTGGCTTCAAAGTCCCTGAACTGCTGATCTCTAAGGTTTAAATTTTCATTCCATATTCCCCTAAATAAACCTAAAGGCACATGTGCCTGATCTTATGGCTAAAAGCAGAGGACCTCTAACTAGAGGAAGACACTACCATACTCAGGAAAACCAAAGATTTCCCCTTCTCCTTCCACAGGGCCCAGGAAGTTGCTGGGACTGTCCCCCTGCCCAGGGTCAGAGAGGCTCAGAGAATTCAGCACTTGTGCAACTGGCAAGAATCCTGGGCTCTTCACCTTGGAAGCAGCCTTTACAGATGCTTAAGAAAGCACAAGAAGGAGGAGAAAGAGGGGCCACACCGAAGGAAAATGTAGGCAAGTTAGCACAGGGGACAGAGCCTGAGACCAAAGACTTCCAGCCCAGAGTGAAGGTGCCCCTCTCCTGATTGTGGTGCTCTTGGGGAATGGATCTTGGAGACACTGCAGCAATGTTGCAACCTTAAGTTACTTCCGTGTGCTTCTATGGTATATTAAGGCCGAATCAAAGAGTAGCAGCCCTCTAAGAACAGGAGCCGTCACGATCCTGTCCGTTGTGTTCACAGGCCCAATGCTCACATCAACGTCTGCTCTTACCAGGTGCTTTATTCCAGATGGCGTTCATTCTTTCTTTTTTTGATTCATGAAGATATCCCAGAAAGTATTGACTTATCTACTCTTCCAGAGAATGACGCATTACAGAGACAGAATAGCTGGATGAGAAATATATGGAAAACCATATTATGAACAGCATAAAGACAAGAAAGCCTGAAGACCATGTCAACTCTTAGATTGTTCTTATTCACACATCCTTGATATTGATGTGCTGTGGACATTTAAAAAGTACAGATCATTATTTGTAAGCACAGGAATATGAATCAACATGAAATCCTTAGATTTTCTTTGTGTATTTGGCTATCTCATTTCTTATATGCCATGTAGAAATCACAACAGGAAGGGAATAAAAGGTGGAAGGAACCAGAAATGATTTCTGGAAAACTGAAACGTTTTTTGTCTCCTTGTGTGTGAACTTACACATGTCCAAGTGTTACAGACATCTGCAGGGCCATACCTGATCTTCAGGAATAGTCCAGTCTATAGTAGCATCTCACAACTCTAAACTTTTGATGTAACTGCAGTCTTCCCCATATCAAAAAACCCTTACTTATGTGCCATCTTCAGCTGATTTTAACTTTCATGCAAGTTTGTCCCCTCCGGCAAGGAGTTTGGATATACTTGAGAAGACTCAGAAATACCTTAGTTCTTTTCAAGTCACATACAGCCTCCAGTGCAATTTTGCACACAGCAGGGATGCTATAGGTGTGTATCACAGGCAGTATATTAGCAGTGCAGCTGTTAGGATCTAAGGAGTCAATAAATATTTCCATTGTCCATTCCCCCCCCCACACACACACTCCAAGTTCAGAACCGGTTGAACCAGGAGCATGGAGATGAAGACGGAAGTGTGAGCTTTCTTCCTAATCAAAGCTGTTCTGGAGGGTAAGGCTCAGATGGCCAGTCTCAGCTGGCTTCCCAACAGTTCCCTTCAGAACCGGACAGACTTGTCCCCAGGTCACTGGTGCAGCTGGCCACCCCCAGCCCTCCCACAGCGTTGCCAGCTGACAGCCCAGCACCCTTTTGTGGGCAGAAAGATCTGAAAATGAGAAGATCTAGGGGGCAAACCAAACTTGCACAGCTCCTTTTCCAAATCATGGAGCAGATAAATCACTCCTCCCGCAAGGAGGAGTTAGGAAGGGACTTAAACACGAAGATCATAGCTCTATCTCCCAGGGCTTGAAAGCTCTTTGCTCTCTGAGAAGAGTAGAGCATCTTCCCATTTAAATTCCACAGATGCCTGATTTTTTTTTTCCTCCTGGATGTTAATCTACTGTCCTGTGAGGATCATTTATATTTATTATGTGCCAAGCCCAACACCCAACACATAATTCAAGATAACCCCCTCGTAAATTCTATGTATAGGATTTATATATCCCAGATGGGTAGGAGTTTTGATCTTTAGAACTAAACATATTTTTATAATTCTCAAAATGCCCGGCAATGCACATAGCTCTGTTCCTCATGTTTCCTACGGAGCCTCCTATGTGCTGGGAGATTATGGAGCAAAGACGGTGAAATAAATCCTAATCTTGAAGAATTTGTTCTAAGGATGTTGATAAATGTTTTCAGATATAGGAGATCTATTCCATGAGAATGTCCTCTCTGACTTTTCAGCTAAATAAGATATATAAGCTGAGGAAAAATCTGTTTTTAGACTGCTTGGAGGTAACCAACATGTGTGCCGGCCCTGCACACAGGGGCGCTAGTTTAAAGGAAACAGGTTTCTTAATTCTTGGTCTTGGGCAAGTGGCCCAAGACACTTTAATAAAAAAGACAATGCACAATTAGAGTTCTCCATACCTTAGAAGTATTCACAATTATGGGCTTTCAAAGAGTGTGCTAGGAGGAAAGGCAAATAAGACTAGCTGCCGTAGTGGACGATTCCTAAATCTCAGCGAGTAGTTTACTGTTTAGCACAGTACACATTCGTTCATAGCCCACGGTGCAGCTCACAGGGTCAGGAGAGGGCTCTGTGCCTCGTTTAGGGGCCCACCTTACGCTTTCACCTTCCTCTAGGTCTTCTGAATTCCCCACTTTCAGCCCGTGCATGAGAAAAGAGCGAGGATGGGGGCTGGGGTGTTTGCTTTGCTTTGGTTTTCAAGGAGCCAGGCCTAGACACGGCACCCACGTCACTCCTGCCACTCAGTCACACGCCACACCGAACTGCAAGGAGCACCGGAAATGCAGCCCGCAGAGTGCCCGGGAGGAACGGGACAGGAGGGTCAGCGATTGCAAGTAGTCTTAGCCCATGAGAGTTAAAAACAGCTGGGACTGAAAGCAGCCAGTCGCAAAACACCACATATTGTATGACTCAGTCCATATGCGATACCCAGAACAGATGAATCTGTGGAGACTGAAGCAGAGTGGCTGGCAGGAGTTAGAGGGGCATGGAGAGGTGCTGTTAACTAAAGGGTATAGGGCTTCTTTCGAGGTGATAGAAATGTTCTAAAATGGATGGTGGTGATGGTCGTACATCACATATATGTGAATGTACCAAAAACTATTGAATTGTACATTGCAAATTACAAATAGGTGAACTGTATATGAATTATATCTCAATAAAGCTGTTTAAATAAATAAACAGGACAAATGGGTATATAGGCACTCTCTGCACTATCTTAGCACCTTTTCTATAAATATACAACTATAATCAAGTAAAAGTTTGGTTTTTTTAAAAACTATTTTAAAAAAAATCCAGGACCAATTTCAAGGATAGTGATTTTTCTCCAGCAATCTCTTCCCTGTACCTTTTTCTCAGGTAACAACTGGTGAAAATGAATGCCACAAGCCCTATTCTTCAAGTCAGAAAGCTTCAGCTTTGAGGATGATTTAAGCTGTGTGAACCTCGGTTTCCTATTCTGTAAAATGGAAGTGATATGTTGACTTCAACAGTTTGTTGTATCCATTAAGTAAGATATTAAATTTAAAAGCCTGTGGCCATCCAGGTATCCAGTTGGCTCTTGAATAAAACATACATTAATCAGTTAAACTCTTCAACGGGAAATAAAATATTAAAAACACAATCCAACGAAAAATTTGTTAAAGACGTGAACGACACTTCACAAAAGAATATATTCAATTGGTCAATAAGCATATGAAAAAATCCTCAACATCATTAGTCACCAAGGAAATGCAAAGCAAAACCACAGTGAGATACCTCTACACACTTGCCAGAAAGGCTAAAAATGACAACTGACTCTACTAAGTGTTAGCAAGGATGTGAAGCAACTGGAACTCCCACACATTGCTGGAGGATGTTTAAAATTGTACAATAATTTTGAAAACAAATTGGCACTCTCTGAATAATTTGAATGTTCACCTACCTTATGACCTAGCAATAATACTACCAGACATGGCCTGGTGTGGTGGCTCACACCTGTAATCCTAGCACTTTTAGGAGGCCAAGGTGGGAGTGTCACTTGAGGCCAGGAGTTCAAGACCAGCCTGAGCACTAGTGAGAGCCCATCTCTACAAAAAAGTAGAAAAAATTGCCAGGCATGGTGGCACGTGCCTGTTGTCCCAGCTACTCGGGAGACTGAGGCAGGAGGTTCTCTTGAGCCCAGGAATTTGAGGTTCCTGTGAGATATGATGACACCACTACACTGTAGCCCTGGCAACAGAGCAAGACCCTGTCTCAAAAAACAAAACAAACACACAAACAAAAAATACTCCCAGGCATATACCAAGAGAAATGAATGTATATGTTCACAAAAACACCTATACATAAATAGCAGCTTTATTCATAATATGCAAAAACTGGAAACAGCTCAGATATCCATCAATAGGAAAATGGATAAACAAATTGTAGTATAGTCATACAATGGAATAGTACACATGATACACATAACCAAACAGATTAATTCAAAAAAAATAGACTGAATAAAATAAATCTTAAAGAATACATATGTATGATTCCATTTCTATTAAGTTCTTAAACATAGAAAACTAATCTATAGGGACAGAAAGGAGGTCAGTGGTTACCTGGAGCTGGTTTTAGAATAGTACTTGACTGGAAAGAAATATGAGTTAACTTTCTAGGAAGATGGAATTGTTTTATTTACTTTATTTATTTTATTTTATTTTTGAGATAAATAAAATAAATAGCCACCACACCTGGCTAATTTTTCTATTTTTTGTACAGACACACCCTTGCTGAGTTGCCCAGGCTGGTCTCAAACTCCTGGCTGTCAGCGTTGCCAGCTGACAGCCCAGCACCCTTTTGTGGGCAGAAAGATCTGAAAATGAGAAGATCTAGGGGGCAAACCAAACTTGCCCCCAAGTTTGCTCCCACCTCAGCCTCCCAATATATTTTAATCAGGGCATATACATTTGTCAAAATTCATTGTGCTAAACACTTAAGATGTATACATTTTATTGACTATAAGAAAGTACTATTAATATGAAAAATAAGGAAATGAAGCTAATGAAAGGACAGAAGAAATTATTTCATCCTTTTTGCCTTGGAAATGAGTATACACTAATTGTCTACACCTGTGTCCCACTAGCTGCCTTCCTGAGTCACCAAGGGGCAAAGCCCTGGAAAATCACCTCCAGCCAATGTCCTCTAAAGAAGACGCTGCAAATAGCCACGCCCAGTGTCCACTCTGCAAGCCAATATACTCCATGTTGCAGTAAACAAAAAGATAAATAAATAACCTCTAACCCAGACATGTCTTGGATCACATTTTTTTTAAGTTATATAAAGCTCATGAAAACAGGAAATAAAAGCAATAGAAAGTATTGCCGAAAAAAATCCAAAATAGACTAAAATGTAAATGAAGGCTTTGAGAAAAAAGACAGACGATGCATATTTCTTTTTAAGTTCCAAAATTACACAGGCCAAAGCTCAGGAGAGGAGGAAATGAGCACGCTGGGATGGAATGGCACTCAGAGGCAAGGAAAGCAGAACACGTGCAGCCCTGTGCCCAGCACGGAGGGGAGAGGCCGGTAGGCCTGCGGATTCACTTACAGCCCGTGACCAGTTAAAATGGGAATTTAATGACTCTTAAGGCTTGCGTCTTATATGAGAACAGGAATTGAAGCAAAGTTGGATGCAGAATCCTATTAAATTACTGGAGCAGATTTTATTCCTTGACTTTTAGACTTTAAGACTGCAGCTTTGGTGTGAGAGAACCAGTCCACAACTTGTCAATAAACTGAATTGTCTTCAAATCGTGGATAGGACTTGAGTTCTGTTAGCTGTTTTTTGCAATATACATACTCAGTAGCTACTTTTCAGAAATGTCCTTAGATTCTAAACTAAGAGCAAACTACATATGCATGCATAGTGTCTTTGCACAAATAAGTGTGCTTATAACTGCTGTGTATGAACTGTGACCATTACGGTATCTGACTTCTTACTGTTCGCCACTGTGATTGTGAATTTGTTTGTTTCTCTCAATATTTTGACTTTTGTATATTTCAAATTTGCTTTGTTAAGAACCTAAAAATTATTACATCTTTGTGGACTGTCAACTAGAAATCACTCTTTTTCTCATGGAATGCTTTTTCTTCAGATGTTATTTTTACCAGCAATTCATACTGTTATATTTGGTTTTCTTTGGGCCAGAATTTGCCTGTTTTTTTTTTTTATCTTTAGTATTTTGGAGTTATTTTGTTTTAGGTGTATTTCTGTAAAAATATATATGACTGTGTTCTAGTAGGGGTGGTAACAAATTTTGTGGTCATTTGACCTGGGCTTTTTGTTTTATTCAGGGTTCCTAGTCCTCCAACTCCACAATGATACTCCCTCCACCCCCTACAAACAGCACCTCCCTGGTCACATTCTGGACCTCGTCATGACCTGTAGCTGCACCACCGTCAACATCCCGCCTGTAAGCGCCTCACTCCCTATCTCTGACCACCTCCTCCCCAAGGATGTCTTCAGCAGTTCCTCGTCCCCCCAGGCCCTCCAGCCCACTGAACACACCCTTTTGTCACTTCTCTCCCTTTGCAAACTAGACCCCAGAGCTGGTCATGCTCCTCATTCTGTGCACACACTGTCACCTCTCCTGCCCCACTCACCTCTCCTGTCTCCTGTCTCAAGTCGGAGTCACCTGGCAAATCCTATCCTGGTTAAAGGCAACACTCCACCTGGTCTTCACCTGCACCCACGCAGTTGAACGCAGATGAGCTTGGGGTACCTCTGGACCAGCGGTTAACTCTCCAGTGATCTCTCCTGGGTGTGCTTGGGCCCTACATTTTCTACCCTACGTCTCCAAAAACCCAACCTTATGCTCTTTCATATTGCAGGAGTTTATCAAAATTTCTGCTCCCTGGTGAAGGAATCTTTTCATGTATCAAAGGACTTAGTCTTTTTAGCAACTTTTTCTATCACTTCAAGGGCTAAAAGGGTGATAAATCTATATGTTCAACCCATTCCCTCAATCCAATCTTGTATCTAAATCATATGATTGCTAATAATATACTCAGAACAAACCAAAAGCTTTTTCATTTTAATGAAAGAGGATGGCGCCAGTGCTGAGCAGACAGGGCTGACCCAGATATGTGAGGGCTGGCTGAGGGATTTGCTTCATCTCCCTGAGGTCCTCCTGGTGACAGAATCAAAGAGAGGTCGGTCTAGAAGAAGGACCAGCAAGAGCTCTGTGCCTATTCCCCCGAGAGCCAGCACTATTGCTCCCAGGGGAAACAGAAAAGTACTTAGGCCTCTGAAGAAAAATAGTGCAGAAAAACACATTACGCAGGCATACTAAGAAAGTTTCTCTTTTGAATGATCAGTCCCTGGAATAAACATTAAATTTAAGAGGTCTTACTATTTTACTTGGTTTCACTACCTCAAAATATATCTGCTAAATAGATCTACTGCATCCTTTATTGCAAGCCTAATGGAATTTTGGCATTGAAAATCTGATCCATTTTTGGTTTTTACCTTATAAAACTTCATGTCTATCAGATCCCTTAATATACAGAGAAGATCATTAAAACTCCAGGCATTTCTACAGCCACGGCCTAGAAAGTGGCAAAGCCCTTTTTTTTTTTTTTCAATTTAGTGATGGGCAGTGTTTTACAAGCTGACTTCTATTAATAATGAGGTATAATTTGACTGAGAAACTCCAAGGTGGCTGAAGGCCTTATGAACCTGCCTCTGTAATTCGTGGTTCAGGAAGGCAGGCCCCAAGCCTGATGGGGGGTTTTAGTAATAAGGAGGAAAAATGGTTAACCATCTCCCAGCCGAAGAAGGGTCACTCTTCTGAGCAGGCTGGGCAGAGTCCGAGAGGTAGTTTCTACAGCCTTGCTCAGCTGACTCAGCACACAGAGCACTGTGTCTGAACATTCTTCTGCAGCACTATAATTCTTCAGGTAGCTGGGATAAGATTGGCAAGATCCACGTGACCACAGAAATGCTATAAAACAGCAGTAAAATTTAAAAGATCATTGAGTTTGAGATGAGTTGGTGATTCGAGGTGTAGCCTCACAGTTTATTTACTGGACAGTAAGACAAAGAGACTTGGGAATCATTACAATATGCTACAATAAGCTTTGGAGCCAGACGTGCATACCCTCCAGTTCTGCCACTTATTAGCCATGTGACTTCAGGCAAGACACCTCACCTCTCTGAGTTTCAGTGAAATAGAAATAGTAGCACTCATCTTGTGGGTCGTTGAATGAGATCACAATTGAAAGTCCCTGGCACATAGTATGTGCTAAATAAATCTTGTGTTAAATAAGAAAAAACTCTATGTTGACAATATGACCCTTTCCAAGGACTTGTCCTCATTTCTCTCCACTTTTTTCTGTGCCATTGCCTGCAAAAATGTGATAAAAGTAAGGGATTTGCATATAGCTTTGCACACAGTAGACGCTCAGGAAATATTTCTCAGCTTGGTTTAATTTAACTGCATCCTCAACACTGATTAAACTACCATTATTACTTCAAGACACAACAGAAAACCCCCCTCCGCAGCCCCCAGAAAGACCAGAGTGATCCTAGAGCTTTCAAAACTAATCCAGACATAGGAAGTTAGGGCAGAGGGAGTCCAGATCAGTGCAGTAAAGTGAGTGGACTGCTCGCCAGGTCTGGAGTGATGGAGAGTAATCAGTGTCCTGAACACATGGACCACAGTTAGCACCACACTGGTGTTGGCCACTGCTCTAGGAAGTTCCCCATAGCCCACTGTAAGTCAGGCTTCTCAGTTTCTAAAATTATCCCAGGATTTAGAAACCAAACTTTCATCACCCCATTGGTCAGCCAGTCACCTGAAATAACACAGCCTCTTGGTCATCCTACCAGTGTGCTGGTCATCTGAACTTTGAGGGTCTCTTTTCTGCTGAGATTTGGGAGTAAATGGTACATCTTGGGGTAGACATTTTTTCATATTTTGACCTACAACAGCAGACACATGATACCATCCTATTCACCCACTCCAATCTATTAGTAATACTTTTTCAACTACGTTATTGTCAATCATTCCTGTGGAGGTCATGCGGGACTCCAAGCCAGGTCACTTACTTCTCTTTACCTAGTCTGGTCAGCTGAGTTCAACTTACATGAAAACTAGAGCCTTGATGTCTTGCAGAGCCCTACTCATGGAAGGTTAGGCAATTAGTGGAGACATTTAACTTTGCATAAATGTTTTGCTCTATTGTAGTAGTTAGGTTTGGGATACAAGTGAAAATGAAATGGAAAGTTACTCACAGGTTCTCATCAGCTCCACTTTCACTTTAAAGATCCTGACAGGTAGCCAGGAGTCCAGGCCAGGTGGACACTGCCCTGCTGGGAACACAGGCACAGCTTTATAAGGCTCTAGGGGACTGGCTGCAGCCCATGCCTGGAGCTCAGCTTACAAGCATTAGAATTCACACTTGCTGTTCAAATGACCAGAAAGCAGGGTTAATTCAATCCCACAAAGAAGAGCTTGTGAGAACAGTTATGCTCCTACTTGTTAAAAAAAATTTAATTGACACACAATAATTATACATACTCATGGAGTACAAAATGATGCTTCAATACATGTATACATTGTGTAATGAGCAAATCAGAGTAATTAGCACATCCATCAACGCAAACATTTATCATTTCGCTATAGTGAGAACATTCAAAATTCTCTCTTCTAGCTCTTTTAAATATATAATACTCTATTGTTAACTATAGTCATCCTACTGTGGAATTGGACACAAGAACTTACTCCTATCTAATTGTAACTTTGTGCCCATCGACCAATCTCTCCCCAATACCTCCTTCTACCTCCCTGCCCAGAGTCTGGTAACTACTGTGCTATTCTCTACTTCTGTGAGATCAACTTTTTAGATTCCTCATATGAGTGAATTTATGCAGTGTTTGTCTTTCTGTGTCTGGCTTATTTCACTTAACATAATGTCTTCCAGGTTCACCCATGTCACAAATCACAGGATTTCATTCTTTTTTACGGTTGAATAGTATTCTACTGTGTATATATACAAATTTTTTTATCCATTCTTCCACTGATGGACATTTAGGTGGATTCCATCCATATCTTGGCTATTGTGAATAGTGCTCCAATAAACATGGGAGTGCAGATATTTCTTAGACATACTGATTTCATTTCCTTTGGACATATACCCAGTAGTGGCATTGCTGGATTATATGGTAGCTCTATTTTTAATTTTCTGAGGAAGGTCCATACTGTTTTCCACAATGGCTGTACTAATTTACATTCCCTCCAGCAGTATGTAACGGTTCCCTTTTCTCCACATCCTCACCACCACTTGTTACCTTTTGTCTTTTTTACAACAGTCCTTCTAACTAGAGTAAGGTGATTTCTCATTGTGGTTTGGATATGACTCTAGAAGGACAAGCAGCAAAAGCAAAAATAGACAACTGAGATCACATCAAGCTAAAAGGCTTCTTCACAGCAAAGGAAACAATCAACAAAGTGAAGAGACAACCTACAGAGTGAAACAAAATATTAGCAAATTATAGAATCCAACAAGGTATTAATAACTAGACTATATGAGGAACTCAAACAACTCAATAGCAAAAAGAAACAGAAAACCATTGAAAAAATGGACAAAAGATCTTAACAGATATTGCTCAAAAGAAGTCATACAAATGGCCAAGAATATGAAAAAAATGCTTAACATTACTAATCATTAGAGAAATGCTCCTCCTTCTTGAGTTATAAGTATAGCTCAGCAGTGACCAAACATCAGCTTGGGCACAAAGAGTGGCCTTTGGCCACATTTACCCTATTCCTGTCTTAAAATAAAGAAAGGTAGGAAAATATAGAGAGTAGTACATAGAGCCAAATTCAGGCTATTCAAAGGACATTAAAATAGTTGTAAATGTCCTTCTTTTATGAGAAGTGCTGACATCAGATAGTGGTTATAGCTTCTTAATATCTTTACTTGCTAAAACAAAAAGTTGGCAATCATATGTTTTATTCCTCCTGCTCACTCCCCTTTATAAAAAATTTTTGCTGGTCCTTAAAAATGCAGAAATATGGAACATCTGGAGAAGGAAAATAGCATGATGTCTGTGCTATAAACCAGCTGTGGGATCTCAGGCAAATCACTCAGAGTCTTTGCACTTTATTTTCTTCATCAGGAAATTGGAGGAGGTGGGACAAGCATGCCTGCCAGAGGTGGGCTCGGTGTGGCTTTGTGGCATGAGCCAAGTCAAGCCTAGGCTCTCCTGTGTGTGACACACACGCTAAATGAAAACAAAGGACACATTTTTTACTGATGGAAACTAGTTACATAAATTTCAGATATCCATAACATTCTATAAGTCTAGATCAGGAATTTGTCACACTATACAAGTGTTGAAATTTTTTTCCTATTCTTTTTTTCTTTCTTTCTTTTTAGCAGTGACTATAGCAGCCCTCCACCCCCACCCCACTTTGCTATCCCTAGTCTTCTTATGTTTTTTAAATGTGAAAAGTAGAGGTGTTGGCACCAAAAGGAGCCTGAGCCCTGAGCTGCAGCCCTGGCCTAAGCTTCCTGACTGTCCCACTCTCTCACCCAAGTGTCACTTGGGAGGGAGCTCATGATTAATGCACCCCAGTGGAGTGGCTCACAGCATGCTGGCCAGCTCCCCTCTGCTGCAGCCATAAATCTAACGAGATATAACACATAGGGCAGCCAACAACTCCTTTTTTGAAAGAGCTGGGAGTGTCAAGGCCAGATCTCTGAGAATGTCTCAATCCTGGTCTCAGTCTTTTGTTCCAATCAAGCGGCTAGAGATTCATAATCTAAAATTGGCTTCTGCATGTATTCTCAGAGCATACCTTAGACTTTAGGCTCCTCAGATCCCAAGGCAAGGGATCACTGCAAAGTTTAATATCCTTTGAATTGTTAAGATGCAGAATCTTAAGACACAGGAAACAAGATGCCCAGAAAACAAGATGCCATGGGTTCAAATCCTAGCTCTGCCATTTACCAGCCATAGGACCCTAGGCAATTTACCCAACTCCTCTCGGAGTCAGATTACTCATCACCAAAGGGTGATCCAATAACGATTTGTCAACAGGCTTCATGAGATGATGCAAGGACAGCACTTCATACATTGTTGAGCATATATTAAAGAAAGTGCTCAAAAAATATGTTGTTATCACTGTTATCCAAAGTTTGTCTATTACAGAAGTTCTCAAACTTTTTGGTCTCAGAACTCTTTACATTTTAAAAATTATTGAGGACCCCAAAAACATTTGTTCATAAAGGTTATTTTTATTGATATTTATAATATTTGATATTAAAACTAAAAACGATGTCTAAAACACAAGAAGATAGAAACATACATTCCATTAGCCTTCAGAACAATGACATCATCACTTGTTACCCAGCCACTGGAAAACTCCACTGTATGCTGCTGGAGAGTGAGAGTGGAAAAGGCAGACGATAGATTACTATGAGACCTTTGACCTCACAGAGCTCAGATCACACATTAAAAACCATAGGCCTCTTATAGTCTCTTTGCAGGCAGTAGCATCTGCTACAATACCCCCGCACTCTGTCCCGTTCACTTAGACTCCATCAGGTAAAGAACCAAGTCTTCTTTTAGTAAGATATTCACACTTTAGCATCAAGCATTCTCCTTTACATTATATGTACATCATCTCATTTCTTCTAATTCTTTTCTTAACAGAAGAGGGGAATATTTAATAACAATCAAAATCACTACTATATACGGGGCAGCAATGTGCCAGCCACTGTGCTTAGAAACAAGTTCCCTGATCTGATCCTTACGAGGAACTTTATGCTACAATGTACTTCTGTTATTATTTCAAGTTTACAGATGAGGAACCAGAAAAGTTACCGGAAATCTTACTAGTGATTGGGGCACCCTGAAGGAGCCCAGACCCCCAATCCTATTTTAATTGCTGTATAATTTACTTTGCTTCTCCAACTCACCACACTCACACTCAACAATCGTTTTGTCTTCTTCTTTTTTGTTGTTTGTTTGTTTTATTTCATGATATTACAGGGGTACAAAAGTTTAGGTTACATATATTGCCTTTGCCCCACCCAAGTCAGAGCTTCAAGCATGTCCATCCCCCAGACGGTTCATTTTGTTTTCTTATTGTTTAAGATAAGTGTAATGGCAGTGATTGAGTCATGATCTCTCTGTATGATTCTTCTCTTACAACAAATCTTTTTTCATGACCAAATTCCCAGCTGCCTTTTTTTTTTGCAGAAATTGACAAGCTCATCCTAAAATTCATATAGAAATGCAACAGATTCAGAGTAAAGAAGGATAAAAGATGGAGGACTTGCACTTTACAATTTCAAAACTACAGTAATCACAACAGGGAGGTACTGCTACAAAGACAGACAAATAGGTTAATGGAATGAAATCAAGAGTCCAGAAATAAACTTTGATTTCAACAATGATGCCAAGACCATTTAATGGGAAACAATAGTCTTTTCAACAAATGGTGCTGGGACAATGAATAGTCACTGCAAAAGAATGAAAGTGGACCCTTGCCTCACACCATATACAAAAATTAATGCCAGATGGATCAAAGACTTACATGTAAGAGCTAAAACTGTAAAACCTTTAGAATAAAACATAAGAGTAAATATTTTTGACCTTAGGTTTCTTAGATATGATACCAAAAGCACAAGTGACAAAAGAAAAAATAGATAAATTGGACATCATCAAAATTAAAAGTTTTGTGCTTCAACAGATACCACCAAGAAAGTGAAAAGACAACCCACAAGATGACAGAAAATACTTATAAATCATATATAAGGGACTCATATCCAGAATATGTAAAGAACTCTTACCACTCAACAATAAAAAGGCAAGGGGCCCAATTTAAAAATGGGTAAATGATTTGTATAAACATTTCTCCAAAGAAGATATACAAATGGCAAACGTACATGAAAAGATGTTCAGTGTCATCAATCATTAGAGAAATGCCAATCAAAACCACAATGAGATACCATTTCACACCGACTATGGTAACTAAAATTAAGAAGACAGATAATAACAAGTGTTAGCAAGGATGTGGGAAAATTAGAACTTTCATATATTCCCACTGCTAGTGGGAATATAATGGGAAACAACAGCACAGCTATTTCCAAAATAGCACAGCTAGTTTAGAAAACAATTAGGCAATTCTTCAAAAGGTTAAACGTAGAGTTACCGTATGACGCAACAATTCCACTTCTAAGTGTATACCCAAGAGAAGTAGAAACATATGGCCACACAAAAACTTGCCCACAAATGTTCATAGCAACATTATTCATAACAGCCAAAAACTGTCCCCAAATGTCCGTCAACTGAAAAATGAACAGTAAAATGTGGTACATCCGTAAAATGGAATATGGTTCAGCAATTAAAAAGGAGTAAAGTTCTGATTCATGCTACAACATGGATGAACCTTGAAAACATTTTAGTAAATGCAAAAAGCCAGTCACATATTATATGATTCCATTTACATGAACTGTCCATAATAGGCAAATCCACAGGGATGAAAATAGATTCATGGTTGGCAGAGGTTGGGGGAGGGGGGATGGAAGATCGCCCCTAAGGAGTACTGGGTTTCTTTTGGTGTGACGGAACATTCTGGAATTAGTGGTGAATTATACACTTGAAAAGGGTGAATCTTATGGTATGAAAAATTTACCTCAATAAAGCTGTTATTTTAAAAAATCAAATCCTTGTTCTTGAAATGGATTTTATATAATTTGCATTCCTTCTGCTTTTGTTGACCTTCCAACCTGCCCCAGGCAGTGAATCTGGACACCAAACAAGTTATTAATTTATTTCATTGAAGTAATGTGCATTGCTAAAGGCTGAAGAAAATACAGTTTAAACCCAGGCAAACTGTATCATAAATTAAAGCTAGAAAGTACATGTAAATCAAACCAGTAATGGTTCAGGATTTGAGCTTGCGTGTGTAGGCGTCATCCAGAGGAAATGTGTTCCATGGGTGGGGGAACAAGGCGCCTGTTTTTCATGGAAAGGATTTGATCATTTTAAGCAAAGAAGAAATTCCATATCCCCATTTTTTGCTCTCTTAGTTTTTTCCCCCAGATCCCAATTCCCACCTGAATTCACCAACATTGCTGTAAGCTGCTGGAGAAGTTGTGGAGACAGCTGATGCCCAAGAGCAAGTTCCAGAATCCCGCCTTCTGCAGAGGAAGGCTGTCAGCGGGCCTCCCCTGCAGGGGCCTGGGCTCCTCCGAAGAGCCGTGGACCTGCCCCGGTCTCCTCGAATGCCAGCTGTCCTCCCACGGGCCCCTGCTGAGAACAGCGCTCCAACCCTGACAAGTTGTCAGAGTCACGAAATCTGGAAGAGCCAAGCAAGTTCACTTAGGAAGGCAGAATGATGGGAGAACTAGATTAAATAAGGCATTTAGAACTAAAGACGGAAAATAAGCTAAACTGCCCAACAGACTTTCATACTATCTCAATGTTGACAGATCATAAATACTCTTGTTACTTTCTTAACCCATGAAAAATAGTTCAGATTCTTGAAACTTGTGACTTTAGCGCTATTTGTTTTTAAAGTAACCACTAGAGATTGTGTTTGAGAAGGGGAGCAGGGGCTAGTAAGAATGAGGGGGTTGCTTTTGTTCTTGTTTGTGTCTGACCATTATACGCAACACCAAGGCAGCCATATTAGCTTTAAGAAACACCATGAAAAAAGCGAGACAAGAAATAGAAGAAGTAGTGAGAGGTTTCCAAGCCCCACCTCCAGCTTCTAAACAACCCAGCATTCCTTATGGGAAATGCATCGTGTCCCACTTTGGGAATATTGATGTTCTGACAAAATTTGAGCCTCTCAAAATGCAAATATTTTATTGTCCATGAAAAGAACATTTATTAAATTAAAGCCAAAGAAAGGAAATGGGAAAAAATTCATGAGGTTCAATGAAAATTAAAGAGATGAAAAAATAAATAATTCTTACCAAACACCATTTTGCTGAGTTATATATAAATAATCAGAAACATATTGTGCAGATTAAACCTCCCTTGGACTACACTTAGATTTTGAAGTTAATAAGCAAAGTATTCAGCAAAAACTAAACCAAAAACAGCAAACATATTTGGAATTTTGCCAGACCTCAAAATAGTTAAAAAAAAAAAAAAAGAAAGAAAAGCTTAAGATTTTGTTTTACCTAAAATATCTAGATGCCTTCAGGATAACAATTTCCTCTGCCAATGGTGACTAAAATAGGAGAAACTGAGAAGCCAAGCATCCTTCCTTTATCTGAGTCTGGATTTATTTACTCTGAAACTTTTCATTAACCTTATTTAAACTATTTAAACATGTGCTTATAAGGTTAATGCTTTTTTTAAAAAAAGAGAAACTTCTTTTATGAAATAATACCAAATATAAGTCAACACAAAAAGATGGTATACGTTTCTCTTCCAGATAAGAAAAAAAAACATTATTTGAAAGAAGTGGAATAAAGACCACACGAGCACTCTTTGTCAATGTTCACTTTGCCAGCAGTCCTTGCAAATTCCCTTGGCCTCAATCATAACCAGCTCATGCCACATAAAAACACAATCCAGTCAGTTCTGCCACAATGCATATTCCTATAACATAAACTCTTTCCGATGTAATTATAAATAATAGAATCATTGGATGTATAACCCAGGAGTTACATGGATTAATACATGATTTGTCCCAGTGTGTTAAAGTCAAACATGATTGAATGCCAAGTACTATATGCTCACAGGCTGAATGCTGGAAGCCACGAAGGAATACAAGACTGTACAAGATGCCCATTTCCCCCATGTTTTTCCTCTCTGCGGAGTTTGGATGCATGCTCTGAGTAGCAAGAGCGCATTGCTCGGTTCTCCCCAAACTTTGCACATCACACTCTGGTATCCAGGATTCAGCAGGCTCTGTCTGCCTTACATCCCCTTCAATCCAGCTGCTCTCATCATTGTGGGTTTTTTTTTTTTTTTTTTTTTGAGACAAAGTCTCGCTATATTGTTGCCTGGGGCTACAGTGCCCTGGCGTCAGCCTAGGTCACAGCAACCTCAAACTCCTGGGCTCAAGTGATCCTCCAGCCTCAGCCTCCTGAGTAGCTGGGACTACAGGTGCGTACCACCATGCCTGGCTAATGTTTTCTATATTTAGTAGAGATGGGGTCTCGCTCTTGCTCAGGCTGGTCTCGAACTCCTGAGCTCAAGTGATCCTCCCACCTCGGCCTCCCAGAGCGCTAGGATTACACGCTTGGGCCACCGTGCCTGGCCTCTCATCATTGTTTTAAAGGTCAAGTCCTATATTATAGCAGTATTTATGTTTAGAAACATAACGTCTTTTTATTAATAAATGTGTTAGCATTTTATTATGATTGTTTATCTGTGTTGTCTGGTTACAAGGTCCGAAAAGTAAAAATAAGCCTTGTAATTTTCAGAGCACAATTTTGCAGAACTCAGCATTTTTTTGGAATGCCTATCTCACATGACAGCAGAAATAGCTGTGACTGAAGTGCAATGATCATTTGTCTATTTTTCTAGGATGGTGACTAATATAGAGATCCACGACTTGTTGGGACTGTTTGGTTTGACACCTCAAACCTCTACATTGATGAAATAAACCAAATTATTCCCCTTTCCCCAGTTCATTTCATAGTGCACATTTATTCAGGTGAAAGATGGCAAAATGAATAGATAAAATGTTCTCTCTCCCCTTTTTCTGCCAAAAGAATTACTAAAGCGCTGGGGAAGAAAAGACAGATCAGCCGCAAAGACAATCGTTGACATTGCAAGTTATCCTGATGACTTTGGAATTTTCCTAAGTACAATTGTCTAGAATGCTGACCATCTTGCATCCAAACTTCTAAACTGCCTCAGCTATTAAAAGACACTGGCAAGTTTTCTCCGTGAGTCCTAGTTTAGTGTAGTTAAGCTAATAATCTGCGATTCTGCCTGGTTGGGGTAAATACTGCCTCCAGCTCCTTCACTGACTTCCAAGTCTAAAGTGGATTGGGAGTTTGCCGATAACCATGAATCTAAATTAAAACACACCCAATAACCCAGCCTGACCTCGGCCTCCAAAAACACCTTTTCTTTTTTTTGTCAAAGCAACACAGCTAACGCAAACTGAAAGGTGAGAGCTGTATTCATTTCTAACAAAAGTTGGTGCTCCAGGGCTAGCAGTGAAATTTTCGTTAAAGTATCAGTTTTCACTCTGATTGCAGGAAAAAAAAGTGCTAGTTGGTCCTTCTGGAAATGAAAATCACGGAGATGGAGGAACTACCCAAGTATTATCTGGTTGGCAGCCTACATTCAGAGAGAAGCAGCCCTGAAGCTTCTGGCAGGGGACCTTCTGCCTGGGCCTTGGACTGCCTGGGTACCACTGGCACACCCTCCCCCCTGCTTCTCTGCTCTCATCTCCCTCCAGCACACATAACAGAGCTCACAACAGGGAAGCAGTTAAGGACCATGTCTATCAGAACTCCAAAAAGTCATTAGACACACAAATATCATGATATCAAGCTTAGTGAGAGTAGAATGCAAAATAATTGTCATAAAATGATTAAGTGAATGCTGTGGCTCATTGTAGTTTCCAAAGTTGGCTGCAAAATGTCTCCCATTCAGGTGCCCTGCTGAAATGTGACTTTTGACACTGCTCCCAGTGAGAGATGGGGTCTTTTCCCCTTCTCCTTGAATCTGGACAGGCTTGTAACTTACATATAATCAAAGGAATGCAGCAAAGCGATGCTGCCTGACTCCAAGGCTGGTCATGGTAGACTCACCTTGATTGCTGGAACACCTGCGGTCAGAGCCAACACATAAGAAGCCCAGTAGCCATGCCACAAAGCAGCCCAAGCCACTTGAAAAGGCCACTTGTGTGTACTCCAGCCTGCAGTCCTAGTGTTCGAGACCTCCTACCCAGGAGCCAGACGCGTGTGTATATGGGCCTTCCAAGACAAAGAAAGACCGACCATTTCCATGGTGCCCTTTCTGAATTCCTGACCTGCAGAAACCGGGAACATCATAAAATGGTTATTTTAAGCTCATAAGCTTCGGTGTGA
>CM052443.1:58585624-58621272 GCA_028533085.1 Varecia variegata
GAAATAAACGTCCCCTTCCCCACAAAGCCGGGCATCGAGGGAGTCAGCACCAGGAAATGGAGCCGCCAACTCCCAGGCTCTGTCCCTCCACCAAAGCACCTCCAGGAAGATGTGAGCTCTGAACTGTTTCCAGGAGACTGTGGGAAGCAACCCACCATGATTTACCACAGGAAAGATAAACCAAAATGCTGCATCGTCCCAAGTCATTGGCAATAGCAGAGTGGTGGTGTGGGGAAGGACTTCTGGAAGTAATCCCCCCGGCCCGCCCCCTCTTCCTCACTGAGCGCTCTGGGGAAGGCCTCAGTTTCCTCCTGTGTGGAAGGAAGAAGTTGACCCACATGGCAGGTTCTCACTCTGTTCTCAGTGTCTTTTTTTTTTTTTTTTTTTTTTGAGACAGAGTCTCGCTTTGTTGCCCGGGCTAGAGTGAGTGCAGTGGCATCAGCCTAGCTCACAGCAACCTCAAACTCCTGGGCTCAAGCGATCCTACTGCCTCAGCCTCCTGAGTAGCTGGGACTACAGGCATGCACCACCATGCCCGGCTAATTTTTTCTATATATATTTTTGGTTGGCCAGATCATTTCTTTCTATTTTGAGTAGAGACAGGGTCTCGCTCTTGCTCAGGCTGGTCTCGAACTCCTGAGCTCAAACGATCCGCACACCTCGGCCTCCCAGAGTGCGCTCTCGGTGTCTTTATGAGGGTTGGGAGGACCTCCAGGAGGTATTAGTCCTTACACCCTACCCTTGGCAACTTCCATCTGACCTGCCCACATCTATGTGCCTTCCATATCATACCCCTGCCCCATGTTTCTTTTGAACAAAAGGCTCCACAGCTAAAATTAAGTTTGAAAACTATTAAACTCATAATCTCTAAGGTCACGCCTTTCTAGTCTTCAGTCTCTATGTATCCCAAACTCCACATGGGACAGCAGCAACCAATCCACCATCAGTGTTTGCCCGAAGATGGGGTCCCAGCAAGCAAGACAGGGGCCTTCCTGGGAGTCTGAAAGCACGCAGCAGGGGTTAACTGCAAAGTCTGTGTCCACGTCATGTAGGAGAACTCCTCTGTTCACAGGCCCTGGGTCATGGCTATTTTATCATAAAAATGCCCTGAGCCAGCCCTCATCAGTGGGCACCTAATGCTCTGGCAGTGCACAGAACCACCAGATCTCCCCCAACACTCCTCCAGGGGCTGCAGGCTGCTGCGCTTACACAGGCCACCAACCGCTCCAACAAACGCGTGCTAAACCCAGAAAGCAAGCAGGCCAGGCAGAGAGCATCATCTCCTAGGGACCAGGCCTCTTGAGTAAAAGACAAGCTGTTCGGCTTTCCCTTTAAGTCATGGACCCTCACACCAAAGTGGCCATTCTCCCCAGTCCACTCAGACATTGGGGAGAAAATGTATTATTAAAAGTAATCAATGCATTATAGAAAAGAATTGGGCAAACTATAATTTTATTGGCTCTGAGGCCAAGTCATAAAAAGGTAAATGTGAACAGGTGTGCCAGTTAATGTCCTTGGGTAATTGATTAAGTATGGTAAGCTCCAGAATCCACCTCTGTTCAGCCCATACAACTTACATTGCAGTAAGTAGAAAGCGCAAAATATGCCCACTTTTTAAAACTCTTTATTAAAAAAAGAAAAGCTTATTATATGGTCCCCACCTGGGCCATGATTAAGCACTCATTATTGCCGTAACAATGGCTCCATTGTGGTTTTTTTTAATCCTAATAACCATATTTACATTACAGAAAGTTTTGAGAGCTATTGCCTTAATGAAACTGAAGCCCAGGAAGGTTGATTGGTTTTCCCAAGGTCACAGAGGAACAGAGCCAGAAAGCTGACCCAGAGCTCCAAATTCTCAATCCAATAATCACGCTAATACACGCAACAGAGAGTCACTCACTACTGTCCCAGCGCAGAAGGTCATGAGCTTACTCTGTCGGGCAACAGGAATAATAAACACAAGGAGCCTTACCATCTTGTTAGGCTTCTCCCAAGAAAAAGAACCAACAGGATGTGTGTGTATAGAGAGACAGAGATTGGAAGGAATTAGTTCACCCCATTGTGGAGTCTTAGTGAGTCCAAACTCTGATGGTGGAGAGCACCGGATTGCAGAGTTGCAGTTCAAGTCTGAGGGCAGCCCGAGGGCAGAATCTCTTATTTCTCGGCAATGGGGACTGGCAGAGGAGGAGTTCAGTCTTTACTCTGTTAAAGTCTTCAAATGATTGGATGAGGCCCACCCACATTATAAAGAGGAATCTAGTTTACTCAAAGTCCACGAATTTAATCATTAATCTCATCCAACAAACACCTTCACAGAAACATCCAGAACAATGTTTGACCAAATATCTGGGCACTGTGCCCCAGTCAAGTTGATACATAAAATGAACCATCACATCATCCCACCAAATGTCCACATCTTCAACCCCTCCACTTGTTTGGGCTTAGAGTGTCCCAAGCAGAGCGGCAGGGGGGTTGTCGATAGGAGGTGACCAAAAAGGATTTATGCAAAGTCTTTGGCATCACTGTGGCTAGGTGACTGGCAGGGAAGATGCAGGCACTGATGAAGCAAAGTTCTCACAAAGGTCCATGGAGCTGGGATTGAGGCAAGGGCTAGACCTGCAGCAAGGGAGCCCTCTTCTCTCTGCAGCTCCTGGACACACAAACAATGCTGTTTGAGTTATCCATTGCTGTGAAACGAAATACTCAAAATTTCGTGGCCGGCCTATCCCAACAGCCATGTTATCATTTCTCATGATTCTGTGCTCAGAAATTCAGACAGCACACAGGGGTATGGCTTGTCTCTGTCCCACATGATGTCTGCTGGGGCTGGAATGTCCAAGATGATGCCTTCACTTGTCCATCTGCTGCCTCGACTAGGAAGTCTGGAACAGCTGGAAGCTGGCCGAGCCACTTGATGGTCAGAAGTCGGTGGCCTCAATTCTCACCGTCACTGAGTTCTTTGGTCTCCTGCATGTAATCTCAGGGCTTCTCCCCCTTCACACGGCGCCTCTGTGGGTTCAAGTCTCCCAAGGACACAGAAGCAGAAACAGCCAAACCTTCTTAAAGCTGAAGCCCACACCTGGCATTGGGTCACCTTGGTAGCGTTCTATCAGTTAAAGCAACTCACAGGCCCAGATCAGAGTCAAGAGGGGGAGGCAGCACAAGTGTGTGAATGCCAGGAGGCACGGTCCACGGAAGGACACAAGAGTAGCAGCTTACTCCATCACTCATGCCAGCCTTCGGCTACGTCCACACACCCACCCAAGTCTTGCCAGAACAAGAACCCTCTAGTTCTCTGGGCAACTTCTTTTGCATCAGCCCCAAGCTCCAAGGTGCCCCCTGTGTAATTGCCCCCTGTGTCTCCCCCTCCTCTCACCTCATTTGGTCTTGGAGATCCCTTCCTACTTCCAAAGCTTTTGCATCTTAAACTCACTTTTCTTCTAGTCCTTTCACACTAGAGTTGATGGCCCATTAGACGCAGAAACCTCCCCCAAAGCAAAACTAGTTTCCCCTTCCTTGAGTCAAGAAGATTTAATATCCAAGTTTTCCAGGAGGTTTGGGGAAAGAGAAATATTGTATTCCATTCTATTCTCCTAGCACAAAAAAAGAGGGGAAAAAATAAATGAATTGCTTTTCCATTTGGAGAGACAGGCTGGTAAGTGGTTAAGACAGCTGACCCCAGAGCCAGCCTGGCACTTACTAGCTATCTCAGTGTCTCATCTGGGTATTATGGGTATAAAACGGGTATTATACACCTCCTAGAGCAGTAGTAAGTGTTAAATGAGAAAAAGTATATAAACTAGCTAGGACAAAGCACAGGAAGTGTTCACCACCATCAAATAAACAGTTGTATCCTGTAACATACATCATACATCTTCCTCAAGTTCCCAGTGTGATGAGTGGGTAATCCAAGTTAGTATAATCTCTACAATATCCATGTTAATCATCTTTCTTGGAAAAGGAATTTCCATTAAGATGCAAAAAATGCTAGGATCCTTGTCCTGGTAAAGGAATGTGGATCAGTATCAGGCTTCCCAATACATCCAAGTACTGGATTCCCAAAGGAAATAGATTTTGGGGTATTTTCTACCAAAAACTTATATAGAGAGATATAGATGTATGATATATATTCATGTATGATACAAATAAAGCATGTGTTATTGATACATGTATATATAACATATATGATCGATTCCCACACTTGCCCACAGAAGCCTGGTCAAAACCATTGTGTGCCTACAATGTAAGAGTATGAAAGAAGTATCATCATCATCTTTACTACCATGTTTGGGATCCCCCAGCCCCTCCTCCCAGCCCCCCAGTCATGGGCCCTGGGATACTCTGGTTCTGAGTCACTCAAATGAGGGGGGCAAGGAGGTGAGGGCGGATCTGCTGGGGCCATGAGAAGGCAAACAAGGGGGAGGCTTTGCCACCCAAAGTCCTCTCTGCCCAGCCCCTTCCTCTCCCTCCAAAGACCTAGGGTTAATCTTTTTAAAGACAGTGTCTTGACTTTTTCTTAAAACACCATTTACCAGGCAAACTTTTTTCTAAAGTAGTCATATACTTTTTTTAAAAACACACAGATATGTCCTTTTTTTTTCCTTGCCTTGGTGGTTTCCGGCCAACCGTGTACTTAAACCAACATGACCTAGCTATAGAACATGTGGCAAGTACACAACCCTACAAGCAGTGGCCCTTTCTGTGCTTGTGGCTGCACAGATCCTGCTCTGGGTGACTTTTCTCACCCTTCCCAAACCCCCTGTGCCTTCGGAACTTGCTGACAGATGTGGTTCTCTGGTTACGATTCTTGGTATTCTGCGGCTACCCGCTGCCCTCCCCCACCTCCACTCCCCCCCCCACACCACGCCCCTCTTCTCTGGGATCCAACTGAGCTCTAGCCCCACTCTCCTGGGCTCCCATTGGCCCCCCGGCCTGTGTCCCTATCTGGCTATTCAAGCCCTTCATGAAGTTAAATCAAACTGTACCCATTAGCCCAGTAGCCAAGCAGTGACCATAACTCAGAGATTGACTGTCTCTCTTATTCTGAACTGAAATGAAGCACAAGAGTAGGTTCAGAAAGGCTTCTAGCCAAACAGTCAATACCAGAAAACAGGCAGAGCTTCAATGGCAATGTCTTTTTTTACACTG
Source organism: Varecia variegata (assembly GCA_028533085.1). Classification (NCBI taxonomy): domain Eukaryota; kingdom Metazoa; phylum Chordata; class Mammalia; order Primates; family Lemuridae; genus Varecia; species Varecia variegata. The sequence goes on from CM052443.1 coordinate 58,590,776, forward strand.
CCATATACAAAAGCACCATGGTGCCAAGATTACATTTAATTATGTGAATTAATTAATTTCTGTTTTATAAATGAATCACAAACCCTGGTTTTATTCCAAAGTAGTATTTGATGAGTTTCATAACAATCTTTTTACAGAACCAAGGAAAAGAGATGACTCACTAGGGTAATAAAATAGGGTTCTCTCATTTCCCTTGGCAAAGCAAACAGTCTCGGTAAGTCAGTTTTTCTAAATTACTTTTTATTTTTCAGCCAAGAAAATAATCCTAAAGTGAACAGAGCTATGGGTCAAGAGCTTCTCCAAGGGCCATGGAGCACCTCTCTCAGCCTCTGTGTTAGATATTCTTTCTCAGAACAGAAGAGTCTCTAAGAAGAGATTTTTTTCCCCTCTCTTTTGAATTATAAATGATTCATTTTTTCCATCCTTGATATTTTGCGTGTTGCACATAATATGGCTGAAGTCATTTTAAGGTGAAGAAAATTGTCTTAGTTTCTCTGTGAGACCTTTTTTATCACCAGGCTAATTGAGGGTCACATCTCATCAAAGCCAAGAAAATATAGCAAAGCCAAAGTGTTTGAAAACAGCTGCAAAAAAGAGAATAAAAAGTGGGAGAAAAAATCTTTTCAAGACAGTCCAGGAAGATGAGGCAAATTTTGAAATGTTAATAAAATATGGAGAGATGAAACCATAACAAAGTTCAATTTAGTACAACATAGCATGTTTTTCATGGAAACTGCATTTCTGATCCCTCGTTCACTTCGTCTGGGCCAAAACTTCCTGCTACTATCTCCAGCATCATTATCCCTAAGGTCTTTTGACGTAGTTTCCAATATTAAAATGCATCCAAAACAAGTTCATCTTCATCTGTTTTCTTTTGACATTTGCCCTGTGTTCATGCAACTGTTGGGAGGGCCATGTTCTCTACTTTGACTTTTCTGAGTTTCAAGTGAAGACACTTCTGGATCCAATACCTAAACTACCTCATTCCACTGTCTCATCCTCTCACTTTCTCTTTCTTTCACTCATTCATTCGTTCAGCTAAGGCCTGTGGACTAGACCATTGAAAGGCAGCAGAGTGAAGTACAAGGTTGTGGGTTCTAGAGCCGGACTACCTGCTTCCCACCAGCTCTGTGACCTTGGGTGGTTGCCTCGCCTCTCTGTGCCTCCATTTTCCATCTGCAAAATGGGGACAATGATCATTATTCCCAACATTATAGGATCATTGTGAGGATTAAATAAATCAATACTTACAACACACTTACCAATAGCAAGCCTTCAGTGAACATTTATATTACTATTGCTACTCACAACTTTTATTTATACTTGGTGCTGGATATTTCTGAAAGGAGTACAAAGAGGAAAAAAATAAAAATTTAAAAAAAAAGAGCTTTACCTCTCCCTGGGGAGATGTATCACCACTTAAACTCAACAGATTTTTATTTTAAATCAGTGCAGCTAATTGTTTGTATTGACTTTTTGAATGTGGTTTTGTCCGATTACTGTAAGATTACAGTGCTTTCAGAAATCTGAAGACCTTTTTGCATAAATAATTTTATCTTTATACACTAAATTTGAGGTTGGGTCCTGAACACAATTTCCACTTCGTTTTTGTCCTGTCTTTGCTGTGGAAATGGCTCCCCTCAGTGCACATGTTGAGTAATTACATGTCCTCACACCACGTTTTGAAGACCTGCTTGGCATGGTCACCGACATCAATAATTAATTATTTTATATTATTAAATTAGATTGTGTGTAAACTTATTATCCCAAAGATTTATTCCACGAACCCAAATCCCATCACAATCTTATAACATCGTGATGTCCCGTCAGAAAATAGAGTCAATGTTGAGCTGTTCCCAACAAAATTCAAAGACATATTCCCACCTAATTAAAATGATATGTATTCACCTAAAGGTCTTTGTGAGGGGCAAAGTGGTTTACACACGTGTTTAATTCCAAGTATGTTTTAAATGTTAATCTGAACCCTTTAAGAATCGCCCAAGTTCTGGTAGGATGAGTCTCTTGATCAGTCATCAGAGAATCTGGAGGAGCCACAAAAGGAGAACCAGCTATTGCACTTTCCCAAATGCCAAAGCAGTTCTGGAAACTCTTGAGATTTTTTCATATTTGATTTGGCATTTCATGGAGTATTTTCAAGGTCTTCCAATTGCTTGTCATGTGAGCTATGCCACTCGCCACATCACTTTATCTTCTTTTATAATATTTAACAAGTGGACTATATCCCTTTACAAATCTGGAATTACATTAAAACGAGTGAATTTTCTGAATGTGCACTAGTTGAATGTATACTGGTCAATGTACGCTTCTGTGGAATCCGGCCATGGATCAGATGATGATGCTGGTGAAGATGAACTAGGAACGATGATGACAGCTAGCACTTAGGCAGTAATTACTACGTGTCAGGCTTTGTTCATCCCGTGAACCACCTCATAGTATTCTCACAATAACTCTTTATAGTAGATGCTCTTCTCATCCTCACTTTGCAGGTGAGGAAACAGTCACAGAGCTTCAGAGCAACCTGCTGAAGCACACACAGCTAGTAAGTTCCTGAGCTGCAGCCTGCACCCTCCTCCTGTCCCTACCTGCCACACTATTCTACCTCTTCCATAATGATTAGAAGTAAAAAATTTGAATAGAATGTGAACATTCATTTGTAGAATTTGAATTAATTATATGTATTAATAAGCATCTGGTTAGTGAAAATAAAATATTATTTATAAGAAAACACTCCAAAGAAGATATACAGATAGCAAATAAACCCATGAAAACATGCCCAACCTCATTAGTCATTAGGGAAACGCATAGCAAAACCACTACACATCTATTAAATGGCTAAAGATTTTTTTAAAAACTGCAGAGAAGGATGCTGAGAAGGATGTAGAATAACTGGAAAAACTCTACATTGCTGGTGGAAATGCAAAATGGTGCTGCCTTTTTGAGAAAGCTGTTTCTTATAAAGTTAAATATTCGCTTATATGACCCAGCAATCCCACTCCCAGCTATTTACACAAGGTAATAAAAACATACATCCACACAAATACCTGTGGGCAAATATTTACAGCAGCTTTATTCATAATCACCAAAAACTGGAAATAATACAAATATCCATCCACTGGTAAATGAATAAACAAACTGATGTACATTCTCACAACAGAATGTTCCTCAGTCATAAACAGAAACGGCCAATACGTGCAACAGTGTGGATGAATCTCACATGCGTGACGCTGAGTGAGAGGCGGCCACTCAAAAGGCTGCCTCCTGAGTGATTCCATTCATGTGGCAGTCTCCAAACAGCGACACCACAGGCAAGGACAATAGATGAGTGGTTGCCAGAGGCTGGCAAAGGAGGAAGAGACACAGTGACCCTTCAGGGTGATGACAATTTCTCTGACTTGATGACGGGAGTGGTTACGTGACTATGTGTTTTCATAGAATTCATAGAACTGTGTACCTAAAAAGGGTAATTTTTACCATATGTTAACTATACCTCAACAATTCTGACATGAAAAGAAAAAGAGGAAGGGAGGAAGGGAGGGAGAAAGGAAGGAAGGAAGAGAAGGAAGGAGGGAGGAAGGATTAGCAAGAGAATCAGTGTAGACAGATGGTTAAATCCACCTAGGAGTGGACTTCATGGGTTCAAATACAGCCTGACCACTGTGGAGCCTCAGATAAGTTATTAAACCTCTCTGTTCCTCATTTTCTCATCCATAATATAAGATAATAATACCTCTTCAGAGAGTTGTTATGAGGATTAAATTAGTTAATGTTTCTAATGCACTTAGAATTGTATCTGGCATAGAATAGGTTCTCAATAAATATTTGTACCATGAAGGATCATATCATAGACTATAATGCAACAACACGCTCAATGCAAACATTACGTTAGCTGTAAAGTAGGCAGAATCGGGGTTGGCTGGGTCATCTGCCTGACGCTGGTGCTTATAATCCAGGCCAGTGGTGGGCATCCAAGTCACATCTGTTTAACCTCCCAATTCTGAATACACAGCTAGATCCCTAGTGGATTTTCATTCCTCCAATCCAGCCACTAAACTAGGATCTCTACCGGCACCAACCTTGTCTAGTCTGAACCCTAAGCCGATGTCCAGATTTTTATAAATTCCCAAGCACAAACTTCACAGTGTAACTTAAAGCACAAAAGCTCAACTGATTGTGAGCAGTTTCTCCACATGTCCTCCATGCTCCTTCTACCCAATGTAGACAGGAAGGCGTCAGAGCAGCTTCTCCGCGGCAGGAAGATATGCCCCGCGCAGACCCTGCTGGACTCCCCCCGGAGGTGGGCCATCCATCTCTCAGCAGTGATCAGAGTAAGACCCAGCAACAGGGAGGCAGGGAGGAGGGCAGGGACAGGGGACCAGCAGCAGAGGGTGCTCCTGGCTGCTGAATCGGATGAGATCACCCTCCAAGGAGCCAAACTGCACTGCAGGGCAGAGCACCGGCGGGTACAAAGGGGAAGAATTATCCCCTGGCTTGTATGTCCCAGTGTCAAATGTTTGCCCCGTGGGGCGCTGACTCCCCCACGCTTCGTGGTTGTGCATGCGTGGACACTGAGCATGGTCTGCAGTGTTCTGTGCCTCCTCCTGGGCCAAGGCAAGAGGTGAGCATTGCAGGAGGGGCGGACCAGATCATACGTGGGGAACATCCCTCGGAGCTCACTCAGAGCTGACTGCCACAGCAATAACTAGAAAAACAGGTCAGGCCGAGTGGCTGTGAATTGTGCCTCTGAGACTCCAGCTACACCAGTAGCTCCACTCCCTGGTATGTCTTGGAAAAGAAAAATCTCACACATGTCTTCAAGGAGAAGTACTATAATAGAATTTTATTTTGCATTATTATGTAAGAGAAAAGAAGGAGGAGAAGGAAGGGGAGGAGCAGGAGACTGCCTAAACTGTCTAAATGTCCATCAATATAAGAATAGGTGACTAATCTGTGGAATAATCAGCAAATGAAGCATTATATAACAATAGAATGAATTAGAGCTGCAGGTATCAATGTGCAAAATCTTACCAACAAGTAAAGAGTTAGAATTACCAAAGGATTAGCAAGGTGACTGGTTATAAGATCAAAACGTAAAAATAAATTGCATTCTCTGTAACAGCATCAAATGGTTAAAAATGCAGTGCTCCAAAAAGACACCACTAATAATAGTAACACAATTCTAAGGCAGAAATATTTTGTGTCTTTCCTTACCTTTTATAGCTGTGGCTGTCAGTGAATACAGCCTAAAGATGATGGATCAAGAAATAAACACATAACCATATTTTCATATGACTCCATGGCAAACATCAGAATTAAGGTATAGATAATTAAGAAAATCAGTAGATAAATGATGGAGAAGAAGAAGTAGTGCAAGTCAAAAAAATTTCTCATTCTTCATGACTGTGGCTCTCAGAGAACGATACCAACAGAAGTATCAGCATCACCTGGGAACTTGCTAGAAATAACATTTCTCAGGCCCCACCCCAGGCCCCAGAAACTCTGGAGATGTGGCCCAGCGAGTTTTGCTTTAAGAACCCCCCAAGAGGTTTCTCATGCATGTTAAATTTTGGGAACAACTGTTTTCTAATGAGGTCAGAATAAATACTGTTTAAATTTAGAGTATCAAAATCAAAAATCAGAGGTATAAATATATTGTATTAATTTCCAATGGCAACCACCAGAAATTGTTGACAGTGATTGCCTCTGGAGAGCAATGCTGAGTTTTTGAAGAAGGTGGGGTGTGAGCAAAAGGACTTTTTAAAGAAATATAAGTTATTCTGAACTATTTGAATTGTTATAGCATGTTAATCTGTGTTTTTGTTTTTTTTTTTAAGACAGATACTTTTTTTACATGAGTAGGGGAAAACTCTCTCTCTTCTCTGTCTTTAGGAAAGGCTGTAACCGTTGTAAAAGTTCCATTACTCAGATCATGACCAGCCAGAGAAACCTCAACAGTTTACATAGGTCATATTTAAAAAGAAAAGTGCCGTGGTGACTCTATATTGCACATCAATATTAAATCAAGACTTTGCTTCATGCCTCAATCCCTATTTCTACAACATTTTAGCAAGAATTACTGCCCAACAGAAAGAGACATCAAATGCATTTTCTTACCCTGGATTCTCAGTATATAGGGAGTAAAATATCCATTGTGCAAATGGTCAATGTTCATATGCTTTCAGTGTGCAGGATGATCAGAAGGAAAACAATTGTGAGGTTCTAGAAATGAGAGGTTTGTCTCCTCCCCACATGAAAAAGTAGCACCCAGTTCCATGTAAGTTCTTATTAGGAGAGGCAATCGCCACTCCCCAGCTGTGGTGTCTCCAAGATGACCACCATGCCACCAACTCTGTCCCTGCATGTCCGTACTCGTCACTCCTCCACTGACAGGGGGAGTCTATTTCCCTCCCTTTGAATCTGGGTTGGCCCCTTGATCTGTTGGATAAAATATGTCAGAAGTGAATTTCAAACCCAAACCTTAAGCTAGCAGTTTCTATCTTCTCACAACACTTATTCTTGGAACTCAGGGACCAAATTTTGAGGAAGCCTAAACAGCTACATGTGGAGGCCCATAAAGGGGAGAACCGAGGTCGTTGCTCAACAGCTAGCTGAGCTCCCAGACAACGGCCAGCACCAACTACCACAGATGTGAGTTAGCTCTCCTGGATCTCCCACCCCAGTTTAACCCTTTGGAGGATGGCAGACCCACCTGATACCACATGGAGCAAAATGGCCCCGCCAGATCCAACCCACCTACAGAACTATGAATAATAAAACGGCCACTACATTTTAAGGTGGTTTATTCTACAGCAATAGACAACTGAAACAGAACTTGGTATCTAGAAGTGGGGTATTGTAACAGAAACCTAAAATATGCAGCATTGGCTTTGGGACTTGGTGGCAAGCAGGGGCCAGAAAGTCCCCAAAAGAAAAAAAAAAGCATTAAAAGAGCCTGGAAGGAGAGTGAGGAAATTGTTATTGGAGGATGAAGAAAAGGCAGCCCAGGTCTTACACAGGCAGAAAGTTTAGCAGCACTGTAAAAAGTAGGCAGCCGTGTCTGCAGCAGTGTGGAAGACAGAAAGAGTAACTGATGAATATGCAGACCTGGTTAACATATTAACTCTCATGTGAGTTCTGTTTGACTCACACGAGGTTCGAGCCCGGGGCTTAGTGAAGCACATACACTGGCTTCACACGTCTCTTCACCTTGGGAGCCATGAGAACTAGTTTTCAAGTTGCGTATAGCTCACACACAGAAAACGATAAAAAATAACAAATTTTTCATTAAATTAGAAAGGATCATTTTGTTTTCAAAGTTTTTATGCTATTTTCATAATAAAACACCATGGCCTCAAGGAAAAAAATTTTTTGTCCTAGTATAGCAGTCAATGTGTTAAAGAGCCTTCCAGGCAGAATGTTAAAAGTGACAACTTGCTTCTTCTCGCTGCCTGTGAGAAAACAGAGATGAACAAAAAAAAAGAGGGAGGAGTGTGCAGATTGGGAGCAGAATTTAAAGAACACATAGAGACCTCAGGACCCAACAAGAGGTTCTCAAAGGAAGAAATGGCCTTAAGGTAAAGATTAAACCCAGGTAGCTGCAAGTAAAATGTAGTCTCAGAGAAAAGTTCAAACCAAAAGTGCAGGTATAAGGCCCTTCTAAGACCTCAGAAAGATGTAAGACACCGTCTCACAGGCCCCTTCACTTCCAAGACAAAAGGGCTCCCAAGAATCCTAAAGGAGTTACCCCGCGACACTCTGACTCCAGAATTCAGAGGCGCCTGTCTCAAAGAGACTTCTGGGTATGGCGTTTGTCTATGGGAGTGGAATAATGTGATGCAGAGGAAGCCAATGAAGTCTTTAAAGGAATTATACTAACGTGGACTAAAAGAGACAGAGATGGTTTAAAATGAGAAGAGATTTCTGGGTCTCTAACCTCTTACAGGGAGGAAGGAGATTAAGAAATCTCCTCAGTTACAGGCATAGATCATTCCTTATAGAAAAGAAAGGATGACCCAGAGAGTTGAGTCAAGAGCTATAGAGAAACACTTTCCAGAGGCAGAACTAGAGCCTGATTTGGAAAAAAAACAAAAACCAACAACACATACCTGGCTGGATTTCAAAATTCCTATGGACTAATAAAAACCAACTGCCTATTGTTTTTCCACTTTTTAAATGGGAGCACTTATTGTATGTATCTTACCCCTTTCTCACATTGTATGTAAGAGGTTGTATATGGGGCACATAACCTGCCTTTTCAGTTTGCAGGATTTTGCACTCAAGGAACCACACCAGAGAAGCTGCCCCAAGAATCCCCCCATCCATGCCTGCACCTGTTCATGAGATCCTGGACTTTGAGCCAATCCCATAATGCTAATGTTGGGGGAGGAGATGAGTATATTTGGCACATGGGAAGGATGTGAATTGTGGTGGCCAGAGGACAGACTGTGGTAGATAGCGTGCGATGACAGAGACTCCTGTGCTTTCACTCTCACACTGAATACAGTTCACCTCCCCTTCTCTTACGTCTGGGTCGGCCTTACGACTTCTTTAACCACCATGTTGGAGTAAGAATGAGTCTAGCCTTAAGCGGACTGGTAACCTCTGCTTCCTCCCTTATGGGTCCCTCTTCTTAGAATGGAGAAGTCATGCTGTGAGAAAGCCCGAGTTGCACTTGAGGGAAGCACACAAAGGAGAACTGAGCCCTCACTGAGGTGCCGTCAGCCCTTAGCACCATGCACAGCACTGCCCAGCTCTGCGAATGACCATTTTCGATATTTCAACCCAATCAAGCCCCCAAATGACTGCAGCCCCAGCCAAAATTATGTGAAGTAGAAGCTTCTTGAAAGTGAGTCTGGTCAACCTCTAGAATTGGGAAAGATAATAAAATGGTGGTTGTTTTGAGCCACTGAGTTTTGGGGTGGTTTGTTACTAGCATTAGATAGCCGAAACACAAACTTTGGGCAAGTCTCCAGCAATTAAGCAATTGTGTGTGTTTGATCCTGAAGAGCATCATTGTAAGCTCATTTGCATCATATAATTGTTTAATTCTTCCTTGGATATAATTGCAAATTATCCAAATCATGCTTGCAAGAGGATCAGGAAGGAAAAGAAATCTTAATTTTATTAACCGCTAATTTACCCACATCAATCTGATTTATACACCAACCCTTATTTAAATGCTTCTTCAGATGGGAAAAAATAAAAAACAAAGTCCAAACAGTTAAATAGAAACCACTAAATATTAGTTGAGTTCCTACTTCTTACTATCGGGGACACTTTGCTTGGTGCCAAGAGTAGAAGAATCCTGGACCTCACAGTTCTTACGCTACCATAGACAGGAACAGGCTTCACAGGCTAGTAGCGTGACTTTGCCATCACATTTCCTCCCATACGCCAATCTGCATTTTCTGAGCAGCCACTGTCTAATTGGCAGCGACCACTGACTATTTCCAGGAACATTTATGAGAGCACTTAGCATTGTATACAGAGAGCACCTGAGTGCCCCGGGGGCCCCCTCTAGGGGCTCTTGCTCACTCAGATTCTGAGCAGGTGGGAGCAGAGAGAGATTTTTAGAGAGGGCTCTGCAGGCCCAATGTTCCAGGTCCTCCACACTCACCAGCCTTCTGCCCTGGTGTGTGTTGTCACTGTCCTGGCCTTGGACTGTGATCCGTGCTGCTTTGATCCCCTGCAGACCCCCAACCTTCCTGTGCTGTGGGCCCGTGTCCACACCCCTGCCCATCTCCCCCAGCACCTGGCCTCTGTCAGTCCTCATGCCCAGCTTTCAGAGACAGATCCCACAGCCCTGTCATTTGGGTCCCTAGTAACATCGTCCTTTCTTTCATGGCCCAGGTCCTGTCCTCCACTGAGAGTCTCTGCACTCCAGGGTGAGGCTGCAGGCCCAGGAGGGGGTGATGTCGGGGTGCCCTGTCCTGCAGGAGGTATAGGCCCACACTGAAAGAGACCCACTCTGCCATCCTTCATCCAGGTCCCTGCTGCTTCACCTGGTGTATCTGCCATTCCTCAGAGCTCCCATCACTGTCTGAAATTGTCTTATGTACTTACTCATTCTCATTTTTATTGCCTTTATTGCTTGTTCCCTCTCATGCCCCGTGGAAATGGAGAAAGCCTGTTTATTTGTTGTCATGTATCTCCAATGCAGTGTCAGGCATATAGTAGGTGTTCAATAAGTGCAGTCGTGCATGTCTTAATGACAGGTATACATTCTGAGAAATTCATCGTTAGGTGATTTCAGCATTGCTCAAACATCACAGAGTGACTTACACAAACCTACGTGGGATAGCCTGCTCTACACCTAGGCTACATGATCTAGCCTGTTGCTCCTGGGCTACAATCCTGTACAGCACGTCACTGTACTGGACACTGCAGGCAATTGTAACATAATGATAAGCATTTGTGCATCTAGACATAGCTAAACATAGAAAAAGTACAGTAAAAATGTGGTATGAAAGATGAAAAAATGGTGCACCTGTATAGGGCAGCCCAATTATAATCTTACAGGACCACCATCATATGTAGTCCAGCATTGACTGGAAAGTCCTCATGTGATATGTGCCTGTATATATTTAATTAATTACTACTTCTTCCTCCTTTGTGGTGATTTTTCTTTCAGGAATGCAACAGTTTTAGCCTACAGACCATCAGGGGCTCTCTATATCTGAAATCCAATGGGGAAGAAAGCTCTTGTCCTTGCCTACCCTCTCCCTAGCCCCATGTAAACCCAGGGAAATGTCTGGGAATTTTAGTATCCCTTGGCATGCTGGAGTTCCCAGAACATTCCACAAATAAATAGAAGGCTGTTGTGTCCAGGAAATAGACCCCGGCAGTGTAATAGTTGATCTACCAGACCCTGCCAAGACACCTCATCACCCAAGAGAAGGTAACCGACGGCACAAAACAATAGATAGTAAGTGCCCAACAGAATGGATTAGAAGAGGATAGATTGTAAACTTCAGCCCTGATGCTTAACCAGGCATGTTCTCAGAACCATGTATTCAATAAAACCAGTCCCAGAGCAAGTGAATTAGAATCTCTGAGACTAGAACACACTTAGAAAATGCTTGCCAGATAATTCTGAGGCTCACTACAGGTTAAGAACTACAGGTCAAAAGAGATTCAAATTTCTTTTTGTTTAGAAAGAGCTAATATTACTTTGATATAGAGTTCATGTCAAGAAAACTATTTATACATGAACTCACCTCTTGGCAATGGGTCCCTATTGAAATGCACCAGCTTCTTGCTTTTACCTTCTGAGGAGGTTGTAACGCAAAACTAAACATTAGCTGATCTCAGTTTGGTCAAGTCAGGAAGAAAACATCAGAAGAAAATAATATAGAAGCTGCACTTTACTTTCCAAGTTTTTATCCAAACTATGAGATATTTGCATTCTTAAAACTAATAATAACATAATGAAATGAAGATAACATCTTCAATATTATTATTTTTCAATATCTTCTGTATTTGAAGGATATCAGTGCACTTTTCAATTTGCATTTCCAAATACATGCTCTCTCCCCCATCCAACCAGAAGCATACATTTGCCTCTAAGAGGACTTAGAATAATTACATTAGGAATGCACAAAAACAAAGAGTTGATTTTTCCGTTTTGATTATAAAAATTGTATTTTGAGCCCCTAGAAATAGTATCATTTTGATGATTCTGAGAGCATCTAAGCCAGGCTTGGCAAAACTGATTCTACAGCTTTACTACAAGTGAGTCACAGGATAGCAAGAATGCAAGATCTGATGAAAGGGCATCCTCTGATATGCAGAAAGGGAAAGAGCTTTCCTCTCCTAGCCCTGCTGGAATATGGAAAAAGAGAGAGAAAATAGAGTGAAAAGGTTGGTTGCCACTGTCCTTCATATCTATCCTTCTCTGCCACCTTGGGGAAGATCAATGTGGGGAAGCCTGACCACTCCCAAGCATGTCTGCGGGAAGTGGGTCACTGGTGTGCCACCACATCCAACATAGCAGGAATAAGAGTGGTGGGTAAGATGAGAAAATGTTGCTGGTGCCCCAGAGCCCATGCATGATCTGCAGAGGATCCAGAAATTTGCCCTTTCCTCAGGAGAGAGACTCGGAGGTTCTGAGATGGTCTGTGCTGATTAAGGTCACAAAGCTATGGGGTCTGTGGAGCATGGGGACCCAAGACCCACACCCAACAAGAAGCTAGAAAGAACCAGCTGCACATGGCACACTCCATGGAGAGACCAGAGAATGCCCCCGCCCATCTGCAACCAGAAGAGGTGGGGCTAGTGCTCAGAGACCTAAGATCTCCTTCTCACCACCCCAAGGACATGTCAGTTTTCTCATATAGCCAGATGCCATCTGCAGGGGAAGCAGCAAGAAGAAATCTGAAAGACTGAGATAGCTGGAAAGCAGGTGTTCTCTCATGCCTTTCCCCATCCCAGCACAGGGGGACTTGTAAGGAAATTCAGATGATTTATAATAAACTACAAAATCTGGATTATTTTCATATATTTCATAGTGATGAGTATATTTCCATATTCACCACAATTACTAGTTTTTCCTAGTAAAGATCAAAAATTACCTACCAGGTAGGATGTATACTATTCAGGTGACAGGTGCACTACAAGCCCTGATTTCACCACTCTACAATTCATCCATGTATCAAAAAACCACTTGTGCCCCCTAAATCTATTTAAAGAACAATAAATAAATAAATAAGAAAAAGAAGCTAAGTAATGGTTATTACACTCAGATTTTACAGCCATGAATTCCAAAGTTACATTGACAGCCTACTACACTTTCCAAATGAATCCATCCTTTACTTCCAATTTCTAAATAACAGCTGTCATCCACCAGGTGGCTCTAGAAGCAACAGAATACGGTTCACCTCCAGAACAGCCTGGCCACTAGAAGGAATTAAATTCTTTTTTATTTTCCCATTTGTAAACAATTAATTGAGCAGAAAGAAAGCATAATTAACATTGTGCTAACAAACTGATATGCATCTTCAGTGTTTGTTTTTACCAAACAGAGCAGAACTATAAATCATGTGAGTAGCCACACAGCACACCTCCACTGTGTGAGGCACCGAAGAATCTTGCATGGCCTGGAAGGATGTCTGCCAATTTTTAAACACACAAAACCAGAGCGGCAGTAAAAGAAAAGGCCCCAGACGACCAGCATTGGTGCAAATGGGGTTAAAAAAGAAAAAAAAAAAAAAAAACAAACAGTCTTCAGCCATCACAAAATTCCAGATTGCCAGATTTCTTGATTGTGGCTTTTAATCAAAACACAGCCAGCTGCCTGTATTTAACATTAATTGTTAAGCTCCAAGTCTCAGCCAATCATTTTACTTCTGAGCTGGCACAGTGACAACAACAACAAAAATATGAAACTCTCCCCCGACCCAGTTTAAAGCGGCAGGATGAGGGGAGGGGAGGGGGGGCTGCAAGGAAGACAAGAAAGAATTAACTCTAGGATTCAGTCAGCTTTCCCATGAAGAACACATTTCTAGCTTTCTAAAGCAAAACAACATCTGTGCCTGGAAACTTTTCTTGCACCTTCAAGATGAACTGATAGTGTGTTTATAAACCCTGCAAAATACCCCACTTCTTTCTTCCTCCCACCAAAGAGCAATGTTAGCAGTTCAAGGAGATCAGTATTTTGTCTGTGGTTCAGCTTACAGGGATGGTCCGAGAGGAACTACCTTTCTTAGGTTGTCCTTTGCTCCTTTGTTAACTGAGAACTCAATCTGCTCATCATTTCCCTACTCTTGATACTGCACAATTTGGAGAAAAAGTTTCTCTCTCCTCCTAGATTGCTAACAGCTCCAAATATCCAGTCTCCTATTTTTCCTCAGGGGATGGATACCTTAGCCTCCTTTCTCAATGAGGAATGCAAAGAATGCAGCTTCCTTTGAGTTAATGGAGAATTCCTGGTAGGGAAAAACAATCTCTCTCTCTCTCTCTCTCTGTCTCTCTGTCTCTCTCTCTCTCCTCCCTCTCTCATACTCCTGTCTTTCTCTCTCATAAACCATAAATGATGCGCAAGATGGAGGTCGTCCTGACAATGTCTTAAAAAGCAGCTGGGTTTCAGAATCACTCCAGGCACAGAACGGAGGAGGTGAAGTGTCCTCCTCCAGGGCACACAAAGCAACCTCCCACAACCAAGCTGACTTTGAGCCAGGCATTGAGATCTGACAAGGTTATCAGGAATTGGTCACGGTGCATAGCAACAGGTTTTCTTCTCTCTAGTCATTTACATATAGACAACAGCTGATATTCAAATCAGTGTAAGCAAACCCACGGTTGATTAAATTAAATCTCTTCTCTATCTTGATTTGCATAACTTGCAATAATCAGAATGGAGAACGAATGCATAATTGAAAGGAGAAAATATATACTGCAGCTATTTAGAATTAGGTATAGTTGAATTAAGCTTATAAATTCTGATATTACTGAATGCGCAAGTGTTTTAGGCTAATGTTAATTTTAAAATACTAAGAAATGTGAGTTGGTGTTAATCGAAGGTTTTCTAATATTAGAAACCCTTCGATTAACAACAACAAAATTTTTTAAGAGAAAAAATGTCAAGCAAATGGCCTGAAATGTTTGCTCACATTATTTTACAGGGCCATCAGAGGCAATCTCCACGTATCACATTTTATTCTAGCCCTTGGAAAGCAAATAACTCAGCCAGCATTTCTTTTATTTTATGGCAAAATCTGCTCACTGTAAGATCCTCCCCATTACTGCACCCAAACTCCCAGTTCTCTTTCTTTATGGCCCCTGTGGGACCCTTCCACCTCCACCCACTGCCCACATTGCCCTTATATAAGAGCAAAGCCTGAAAGAAAACCCCCACCCTGAACTGCAAAGACAGAGAGACCCCACTGCCAAGCAATGTCACTGCGTAGACCAGGCACACGCACTCCCTTATTTTCTTAATTTCACCTTTCCTTGTTGTTCCCATTACCTGGGGTCACAAAAGAGGAAAGGATAAAAGCAAGCAGGCATGGCAACAAGGACTCGGGCCCCCAAAGTGTACACCGTGTCCCACCCCTCTTACTTCCCAACCATTTCTCAAAGGCTGAGGCAGCGTCCCACCGAGGCCGTGCACCCCAACTGAAGCAATAGCAGAAAACACTGCAGATGGGAACTGTCTGAGGGACAGAGTCTCCATACCGGCCCAGAAGACATTATAAAACGTTTGCATCTTGGCAGATGTGGTCTGCTGCAAGGGCAACCACCGCTTCCTCCCACAGTGGTCAGGGAGCTCCTTTCTCCCAGCACCCCCAGCGCGCCCCGGCCTTCTTTAGGGTGACCACATTCCTTTGTCACCGAATTTCCATAAGAATGTGCAGTGTACATTTTTCAAGGTAAACATCCTAAATTTCTTGTTGAAATCAATATTTACAGGCTATCTATCAAAAATAAAAGTTACGATGCTCAAGGTTAAGTACACAAGGATTTTATAACATTGTTAAGCGCTTCCTGCAATAAATCAGACACAGAGATCATTTCAGTCAATATTCATCTCACATAAGGAGAGAGGAATAATTGCTCTTTCCTCTCTACAGATGAGAAAACCAAGGCTTAGGAGCTGAAGTAACTCGCCAAGGACTCACCACTGGGGAGACGTGCCCCGTGAGTCAACCCGGGCGATATGTTAAGGGAAACCCACCCCTACCTGCCCTGTCGTGCTGCTGTGCTGGGTACGTACAGACCGTTTTACTTTTGCAATCAATGGGGAGAAAACAGTCCAGAAATAGTTCCTGATGCCTATCTGGGGGACTTCCTGCCCTATCAACATTTGGTCCAGGTCCCTACGCCCTTCTTTGTTTTGACTCAGTTCTTCTTCCACAGCTGAAGTTCAGTGTAGGATGATCTTCCTTCAGAAAACTCCCACAAAGTTGTTTTTTCATCAATCTGAAATTCCAGGGAACCTGAGGGAAAAATCCTGAGAATCCCAGAACAAACCAAGCAGCTAAAACAGAGCCAGGAGGCAGGGAGCCCATGCTGATAAACAAGCGGTGCTGGCGCCGAGGAGCATTAGGTGTCCCCTCTGGCTCTGAGAACCAGGGCTCGCTCGTTCAGCAGATGCGAGTGGGGGCGCCATTGCAAGACACTTGGGAACAACCATACTCAGGGGCAAGAAGAAACCCAGATTTGTCCTAGAGACAAAGACTCCACCCTCCTCCTAAGACCCTCCGTGTGGCTGGGCTCGGGATCACGTGACCGAGTTCTAGCCGATCCCAGCCCTGTCTGTGGGACATGTCCCTTCAGCTCCAACTTCTCCAGTCTCAACATCTTGGGGACCACGTGGTCCAGACAGTACAGCTACAGGAAGCAGGAGGCAGCCCTACTTGTATTGGAATCTGCATGAGCAACAAATACGTATTGATTATGTAAGCCACCGAGATTTCTGGATGAGTTTGTTACAGGAGCATAACCTAATCTATACCGACTGCATGCTGGTATTCTCTTGGCAACACAGATTTCAGTCCTGACTTGAAACTATCAGGCGAACTAATTACCTGGGAGGTTATTGAAAAATATAGAGTCTTGGGATCTACTCCCTAAAATCCTGATGGATTTCTTGGGGTGTGGGGATGAGGGAATGGGTCATGTTTGAGACAGGTAACCTAGAGCCTGATGTGTCGGTACAAAATGGAATGAAAAATGTCTAAAGAAGAAGTTGTAGGATTTTTGTGATGGTTTGGAGGAGGCATTGGGGGGAAAAGAAAAAAAAAGCCAGAGATGACCCAAGGCTTCCAGCTTGAGAACCTGAAAATAATAACAATAATAATAATGATGTGACTGTGGGAGCCTACCGCGTTCATTTTCAGAGAAAGGTGAGTTTGGTCTTGGGATGCCACAGATGCCAGGGGTGCAGCCTGAGGTGTGTCCCTACAGTTGACAGTGCAGACTGGACGTGGGTTGAGCCAGGTCTGCAGTGAGGGGCTGGGCTGCGGCTCCTCCAGGGTGTCTCTGAGCTCCCCCAGCAGTGAGCACAGGGGAAAGGGGCAGGAGGTGAAAACCCCGGCACGGGGCGATAACTGCAGCCAGGACTCTGAGAAGGTACCAGAAAAGGAGCAGGAATGAGAGTATTTGGAGGGCAGCTGTGCCAGTGGTTACAGAAAGCGGCCACAGGGTAGCCGAGGGGCGTGCAGAGCCCCCTCCCTGCAGCTTTGGTCCAGCCCTCCCTGCTCTTTCTCCCCTGCTAACCTCATGTGCCTGTGCCCAGCCCCTGCCCTCAGTACCTGCTCCTTGCCTCCCCTCTCCCCAGCCAAAGCCCAGAACAAGCCCCGTCCCTTCCCTAAACTCTGGATAGTCCTAATGGTGCCTTCTTGGGGCAGATAAGGGTCCAGGGCTGTCTCGGGTGATTAACTCCTGTCTTTCCTGGTAGAGGGGGGAGGGAGACACCTTTACAAATTTATGTCCTGCTTTTTGGCAAGTAGGGTCAGGACAGAGAGCTTTTCTTGTATCTGCTTCTACTCAACTGCCTTCAGCTCACAATAATCCTTATGGCATAATTGGGAGTGGCATATTTTGCTACCCTACCCTGGGAAGGGTGTGCTCTTGGGCAGGGCCGCTCTCTGCAGCTGCAGCCACCCAGAAGGAACGGAGCGCCAAGAGCTGTCTGCTGACCTCACCCTGGTTCATCTCATGCCCACCATACGTCCCCTCCCTTTGTTGCCTGGGTGCTTTGAATTCTAGGATGTCAGCCCATAAAGAGGGAAGCTGATACTTTGTCCTGTTCCCAGAAAGTCA
Organism: Varecia variegata; assembly: GCA_028533085.1. Lineage (NCBI taxonomy): Eukaryota > Metazoa > Chordata > Mammalia > Primates > Lemuridae > Varecia > Varecia variegata. The sequence goes on from CM052443.1 coordinate 58,608,554, forward strand.
CCAGATTTGCCTCCATTCCTGGGTTGTGTGACCAATAACTGTGCTGGTCCAGTTCTGGCAAGCTCAGCACCCGCTTTCTCAGAGGGCTTCTGTCTTTATCCAGGGCAGCTCCCAGCTTACCCTCAGTAGTATCGGGCATGGATAATGGAACTGCAGGTTTGTCACCAAGTCCCAGGCTGCATGGTCTGGGGAGATGAAGCTGCTCGCTCAGTGGGGTTGGGTATATGAGAGAGATGAGGAGGTAACTTTCCCTCTTCCAAGCCTGAGCCCTAGGAGGGCTGAGCTGAACTAGAATTGACAAGCTCTCAGGTCATGTCTGAACTTGCACAGATGGAATTTTAAGCACGTGAAACACTAAAGCACTTGAGCCCGAAAGCTAGCTTCAGCAACAGATTTCTGCTGGCCCCATGCGGGCAACGGGAAGACATAGCTGATGCCTCAGCAAGATGACGTCTGTCTATTCTTGTACTTGGAGAAATATGGCTCCTTAGAAAGCACCTCTGGAAACTTCTTCATGCTGAGACAGGTGACATGGGTTAGGGGAGAGAAGCCTAAGGAACTCTGAACTTGGTTCCTCTCAGCCCATCCAAATGCAAGAGAGGGACTCTTATTTCCTCCACCGTGACCCTCTGCAGGCGTCTAGGACCCCACTCTCCACCTGGGAAAATGGGAGAAGAGATTCTACATGTGGGTTAAGTCAAATGAAGCCTAAAAAGACTCAGAGCCCAAACATGTGACGTGCCTTCTGGACTGTTGTCAAAATGAGTTGTGACCACTGTCAAATTGAGGTCCTCACTAGAAGCCAATGGTAAGTGTGATCAAATTGTTTCACTACACAGGCGGCTGTCAAGTGCTTCTTAGTTCCTACAGGGATGCTGGTAACTGATGATGCTGGCTCCAGGAGGAAGCTGGTGATGTTCCAGTTTTGATGTGTCACTCCTATGCTTGGGGTCCACTATGGTCCCATGCTCTCCCTACAGACCCTACAAAGTACTCTCCCTTTCCACTTCTTCTCTGTCCAGGAAGTTTTTTTCTCGTGGAAGGAAGGGGAGGAAAGCTTTGTTCTCATATTACTTGTGTTCTCCCAAATCTATTGTATTGCCTAAGGTGCACAGAGTGTTTTCCACTTTATTTTCTATGTCATTCTAAGAGCCTACTCAGGTAAAACTTGAAAGCCAAGGGAAAGAACTTCCTTGTTTCCCTCTGGCTGCTACCTCACCTTTTCCCTGCAGTGGAGAGTAGAGGATGCCCTGGCTGTTTCTCCAATCGGGCAGCAGTGCAGAAGGGGCCCATGGAGACAGAGACTCTCCGGGGAAGGACACAGCAGTTAACATTTGAAAACAGGATCCCATCACTTTGAAAATGTCTCAGAATCAATCATTTTCATGCACCTGTCTGCATAGTCATGAAATTAATCGTCATTCCAGGCCAGTCAAGGCTTCCCTAGCCTGATGAGAGCCTCCAAGAAGGGCTGCCACCCATTCAGTCACCAAGGTGACCCACTGACATCCTGAGGTTTCTCCAACAGGGAGTCTTCTGCCCCAGGTATGAGTGGATGAGGGCCACCGTGCTGGCCTTGCTGCCACATGAGAGAAGAGTAGCTCCAGGAGGGAGCTGACCCAAGGGGATCTGGGCCTAGTCGCAGACCTTCCAGTGAGATCACAGATGTTCTTTCTTTCTCCCCTCAGCTGAACACTATTGACCCTCTTCTCTTTAGCATTAAATAACAATAATAATAAATAAAATCGAAACCATTCTCAGTGGAAAGTGCACAGCCTAAGCTAAATTCAAATCCCAACTCTGCTCCCAACTTAACCTTGGTTAGCTTGCTTTAACTTTCTAAATCTGTCTTCTGCAAAATAGGGCTGCTGCTCCCTGCTACTCGGAGTCAATTCAAACAGCGAATGCAGCGCTGGCTCCTTCCCCCACGCATATGGGAGAGGACACATGGGTTGTTCTGTCAGACCAATGACTCTTAAATTAACCACTCACCAACTGCTGCCCCACTTTACAACCGAACAATGCCATCCACCCACGCCGTCAACCTTATGAGGGCAAACTCAAACCATAGCATAGCTCACAAACCAGGAAATAGCTCCTGATTCCTTTTCCAAGCTTAAAAAAATTACAGGCTTGCTTCCCCCCTCCTGCATGTCCCCAGACAGTGCACAATACAGTGGCTCTCGGTTGCCTGCCTCCCACTCCTCTGCGCCTCCAAGCACAGCCCCTGCCTCTTCCCCACTCTTCGTTCAAGCTGTTTCCCATTTTCCCTAAATTGTAGCATGCAATATATGGGGAGCAAAGGCCGTGCTCTGCTGTGCCACGCTAAGGGCCCAGAACACTGTAGAGAACTTCTTAAATTACAAAACCCAGAGTGATCCAGAAAAAGAGTACCAGAAATCCTGGTTGTATGGCAATATTTATGCATTTACCTTTCTCCAGGCTTCTTTCTTATCCTGCTGCATTTTTCAAAAGGCAGACACATTATGTGTATACAAGTATTTACGGGCGGAGGAAGTATCTGTCACCAGGTGATTCCTCTAAGTCTCCTGCCAAGTAATTCCAGGAACCTTGTTATATCGTTTCCCACTTACTGTCACCAGATTACCCCATGGGATTAGAGCCTTTAGGCCCTGTGAGGGCAGGCAGAGCATCTCACCCATCGTTGCATCCCTCTCCCATTGCACCGTGCCTGGCACACAGTGAGCACACAAAACACTGTGGTTGCATTGAACGAGCTGTAATGCAACCTGCCACAGTGCACGGTACTGAGTGTTCACATATGGATAGAGTGGCTGAGCACAGTTGGTAGAAATACTGTTATTGCTCTCCAGCTGGGAGCAGCTTTTAGTGGCCCAACTTGAGAAGTGATTTTGTGCTCTTGCTTTTGAAAGTAGAGGGAATGTCTCCAAGAAAAAAGGGGAAAAGAGAAATAGCAGATGGTAATAAATATGGGAGCGTCACATATCCATAGAGAGGACATTGTCTAGGTAGTTTGAGGGTCAAGTTAAATGTCCCTGCCTGAGACTTCTTTGGAATATCAAAATTGCTCCACTCCTGGAAGAATGAAGCCTGAATGTTTTGTATGCCATAGATGCTGACCCAGGCCAGGCACAGTGCTGTGCACCCATAGTCCCAGATACTTGGGAGGCTGAGGAGGGAGAATCACTTGAGGCCAGGAGTTGGAGGCCACACAGAGTGAGCTATGGTCACGCCTGTGAATAGCCACTGCACTCCAGTATGGGCAGCAAAGAAAGACCCTATCTCTAAAAAAAAGGGGGGAAAAAGATGTTGAACTAGACCTTCCAATTCCAAAGTTCAATGATTTCGATTCCCCAGGATGTTTTCCTGGTGTTTGGTGTCAGGGTATTAATTTGCCCAGGCTACCATAACAAAGTACCAGAAACTGGCAGCTTAAACAATAGAAATTTGTTTCCTCACAATCTTGAGGTTAGCAGTCCAAGATCAAGGTGTTGGTAATGTTAGTTTCCTCTGAGGTTTCTCTCCTTGGCTTGTAGGTGGCCATCTTCTTTCTATATCTTCACATGATTTTCCCCTATGCATGTTTGTGTCCACATTTCCTCTTCTTATAGGGACAGCAGTGTATTCGACTAGAGCCCACCCCATATGATATCATTTTAACTTAATTACCTCTTTAAAGACCCTATCTCCAAATACAGTCACATTCTACGGTACTGGTGGTAAGGACTTCAACATATAAGTTTTGAGGGTACACAATTCAGCCAATAACAATTAGTGTCACCATGAATAATTACTGAGCCACTGTATGTGTTCCCACAAAATCCTAGCAACCAACCTCTGTCAAAAACGAACGCTTGGCTACCACCAGAAATCCCAGTTTTAATAAATTAATATAACTTGATGAGGATATCATGATAATATAAATAATAATTCATTCATTTAAGAATAGAATATTACCCAGACATACCTTACTAATATACTGACAGTGGAGGTCAAATTTCTACCACCTAGAAAATTAATATATTGATTAGATTTATGGACACTGATGACTCTGTTTCCTGTAGTAAAGAGAACACTGATAGCCCATGGTGTGATCTGACAATAAAGACACACAAAATATCTCCATGGAATGCTCCTCATCAACCACTTATACAAAGCAAGGAGGGGTGACTGTGTATATGATACTTTTGAACATTTTTGAAAATCATGAATATAAGATTGGCTGGTTGCTACTAATGTTGTGAGACAAAGTGGCAAAAGAAAACTATGTACCTAGGGATTCAAATTGTCAGCTGAAGAGCCACATAAATAACTCAAGCTTCTATGTGTGCCCTGAAGGAGATCAATAGTAGAAAATCAAATAAATTGATTATTAATAATCAAGTAAATGCTAATCAAAACCACTATGAGATACTGCCTCACACCTGTTAGGATGATTATTATTTTCTTTAAAAAAGTCAAAAGATAAAAATGTTGGCAGGGATGTGGAGAAAAGGGAACTCTTGTACACTGTTGATGAGAATGTAGATTGGTGTAGCTATTATGGAAAACAGTATGGAGTTTCTAAAGAAATTAAAAATAGAATTATCATATGACCCAGTAATCCTTCATCTGGGCATGTACTCAAAGGAAATGAGATCACTCTCTCATGAAGATATCTGTACTTACGTGTTCGTTGCAGTATTATTCACAACAGCCCAGATATGGAAACAACCTAAGTGTTCATCGACAGATGAATGGTTAAAGAAACTGTGGCATATATACACACAATGGCATATTATGTACTTTACAAAAGAAGGAGATCCTGCCATTTGCCAACATGGAGGAACCTGGAGGACATTCTGCTAAGTGAAGTAAGCCAGACACAGAAAAAAAAAAAAAAAAAATCACATGATCTCACTTATATGTGGAATCTAAAAAAAAGTCAAATGTGCATATAGAGATAGAGAATAAAACAGTGGTTACTGGGGTGGGAGAGGAAATGGGGAGATGTAGGTCAAAGGATACAAAGTAGCAGATATGTGGGATGAACAAGACTAAAAATCTAATGTAAGACATGAAGACCATACATAATAAAATTGTACTGTATTTGAGATTCCTGCTAAATGAGTAGATTTTTAACGGCTCTTGCCACAAAAAAAGGTAGCTATGTGAGATGATGGATATGTTAATTTGCTTCACTATGTAACCATTTTACATTCTGTATGTATCTCATAACATCATGTTGTATACCTTAACTATGCACAGTAAAATTTATTTTAGAAACCAAAAAAAAGTTATGAGGGCTCTACCATCATGACTGGATTAGTGCTCTTGTAAAAGAGGTTGAAGGAAGCACCCTACTGCCTTTTACCCTCTGTCTTCCACCACGTGAGGGCACAGCACGAACCCTTTCTGCCACGTGAGGGAATAGCAACAGGCGCCATCTTGACTACTAAACTTGACTACAACTACAACTACTTGACTACAACACTAAAGCTGCCAGCATCTTGATCTTAGACTTCCCAGCCTCCAAAACTGTGAGAAATAAATTGCTGTACTTATAAATTGCCCAGACTAAGATATTTTGTTGTAGCAGCAGGAATTGACTTAGATGTTAAAGGACATTCTGGTAAGGTCTCAAACAGAAATGGGGAACATATTATTGGAAACTAGAGGAAAGGTGATTGATCTTTGTTATAAAGTAGAAATGAACTTGACCAAATTGTATTTGTGTCCTACTGTTTTGTGGAAGGTAGAACTTGTGAGAAATGAAATTCAATATTTAGCAGAAGAGATTTCTAAGCAAATTATCGAAGGAGCAATTTGGTTCCTCCTGACTGCTTATAGTGAAACTCAAAAAGAGAAATGAACTGAAAAAGGAATTGTTAAGAAAAAAGAAACCAGAACTTAAAAGATTTGGAAAATTATCAGCCTGTCCATATTGTAAAATATGAAACAGAATGTTCAGAAGAGAATACGAATGGTGTGGCCAGACCCGAAAAGGAAATTCTGGGAATAGACAAGCAGAAACACTGCTAGTTTGACTGAAGGAGATATAGAGACAGGAGAAAATGAAGAAAAACTATCAGACTTCTTAGATCTTATAGGGCTGCATCATAGAGCTATTTGGTTGTAAACATGCACTATCCAGAAGACAACGAAAGAATGACCTTGAAAGCAACTCAGAAATCATTAGGGGGCCTCCTCAGATTCAAAGGGGGAAGGGCACATTGGCTCAGTTTCAGCAAACCAGACAGCAGTCTCCCAGACCCTTGGAAATGAGGCCACACAGAACCCTGGGGGCCTGACCCCTGCCCAGCAGAGCCAATGAGGTAGAACCTCTACCCTAGTGAGCCTGGAGGGCAGAGACTCAAACCAAAAAGTATTATTCTTGAGTCTTAAGATCAAATGGGGCCAGGCACAGTGGCTCACGCCTGTAATCCTAGCGCTCTGGGAGGCCGAGGCGGGTGGATCGCTCGAGGTCAAGAGTTCGAGACCAGCCTGAGCAAGAGTGAGACCCCCGTCTCTACTAAAAATAGAAAGAAATTATATAGACAGCTAAAAATATATATAGAAAAATTAGCCAGGCATGGTGGTGCATGCCTGTAGTCCCAGCTTCTTGGGAGGCTGAGGCAGTAGGATCGCTTGAGCCCAGGAGTTTGAGGTTGCTGCGAACTAGGCTGATGCCACTGCACTCACTCTAGCCCGGGCAACAAAGCGAGACTCTGTCTCAAAAAAAAAAAAAAAAAAAAAAAAAGATCAAATGGCATTTGACTTGCTGGCACCCATCACTCCTTTTTTCTCTTCTACTTCTCCTTTTGTAAATGGGAATATCTATCCTGTACCTGTCCTACCATGTATTTTGGGAGCACATAACTTGTCTGATTTCACAGGTTCACAGGTACAGCAGAATTTTGCCTCAGGATGAATTTACCCACATCTGATTTAGAAGAGACTCTAGACATTAGAATTGATGCTGGAATGGTTTAGACTTTTGAAGCTTGGGATGGAATGAATGTATTTGGCATGCAAGAACATAAGTTTTGGTGGGGGGCAGAGATGGAATGTTATGGAATGAATGTTTGTGTTTCCCCAAAATTCATGTACTGAAACCTTAACCCACAGTGTGATGGTATTGGGAGGTGGGATCTTCAGGAGGTAATTAGGTTTAGTTAAAGTCATGAAAGTGAGGTTCCCATGATGGGATTAGTATCTTCATAACAAGATGAAGAGAGACCAGAATTCTCTCTACCGTATGAGGACACAGAAAGAAGGCAGTCAACTGTGGGCCAGAAATTGAGCCCTCATTGGGGAACCAAGTCAGACAGCACCTTGATCTTGGACTTCCCAGCCTCCAGAACCATGAGAAATATGTCTCTGGTTAAACCACCCAGTGTATGATACTTTGAAATGGCAGCCTTAGCTGAATAATGCAATGTATAAACAGTAAAATCAGGGAATGTGACCAGGCGTGGTAACTCACGCCTGTAATCCTAGCATTCTGGGAGGCCCAAGCAGGAGGATCACTTGAAGTCAGGAGTTCCAGACCAGCCTGAGAAAGAGCTGGTCTCTACCAAAAATAGAAAAAATTAGCCTGGCGTGGTGTGTGCCTATAGTCCCAGCTACTCAGGAGGCTGAGGCAGGAGGATCACTTGAGCCCAGGAGTTGTTTTTTTATTATTGTTATTATTTCAGGATATTATGGGGATACAAACATTTTGGTTACAAGTTATAACTTTGCCTCACCCAAGCCAGGATTAGAGGCATGCCCTTCCCCCAGGAGTTTGAGGTTGCAGCGAGCTATGATAACAAGTCTACACTCTACCCAGGTGACAGAGCAAGATTCTACCTCAAACAAAAAAAAAGGCAGGGAATCTTTGCCAACAATCAGCATATCTATAAACCATTTAAGCAATTTTCTTTCCATTTTATTGGTTTCTTTATTTAACAATTTGTTTGTATTTCTTTGAGGGTTAGGCGATAGCTAGCCTCCAGGCCGGCAGCACATTTATGGATATTTGCACTATAACTCATGCATTAATTGTGAGATTCAAATCAGCTCAAGCTTAAGAAGTGAAGCCATTTACATTCTCACAATAGATATTTTCTTTTTTAAAATTTAATTAAACCTTTATGGTACTTTTTATTTTGTGGAATTAAAAAATCTGTCTTTATAAGAAAGCCCAATATGATAGAAACCCTGACAGGGGATTCCAGGACATCTGTTATTGTTGAAAATCTATTTCAATAAATTTTCAGTATTGGGTTAATTATTTAAGTAACTAGGAAATGCTTCAAGGAAAATCTGTTTTTTGGTTTGTGCTGTTGTTTTTTAATGTTGGAAATGTAATAAGTCAGCCAAATGACATTTCAAAGTACACATCGATCTTTGCTGTAATCACAAAGACTTTGGGGAGTTAATCTTTGTGATTTCTTCATGAAACAAACAAACAAAAAAATCTCAGTGTGATAGATCAAACTGTTTTCCCTATAGCATATGACCAGGAAAAGAGACAAATGCCCATTTGTCTCAAGAAGTTACAAAAAAAAAAGTCCAAAATAATTATACCAACAGGTGCTCTTTCTCTTGCTTTTAGTTTCTGTGATCATAAGCATTTTAATCACCTCTGGGTCTTACAGGAAAGGCCACCAGTGCTAAGTAAGCAAAACATCTATCACATTGTGTTTCAAGTTTCAGAATCCTTGTTTAACAATGGCTGAAAGCTGTCAGCTTCCCTGATGAACCATCAGAATGATGAACAACTCAGGCATGGCAGGAAAGCCTTCATTGCAGGGAGGAGAGGAATGTGGAGGAAGGAGAGAGGAAAGCAAAGCCACCTGTCTCCCAGAAGCAAGTTATTGACGTGTAGGAGACAATGATGGAAGTACTCAGGGTAGTTGTACAACCACTAACATTTATTAATTTATTCAAAAATAATAATTAAAATCTATCAATACCAGACATTGTTATGGGCTCTGGAAATACTATGATAAGACAGGAGGAAGACATGACAAACTGTCGTAAGTTCCATTCACATAAACTATGTTATCTTTTAGTTTCGGTGTGAGTTGCAAAAATTAAGAAAAACATCCTGGTCCAAAAATCAATCTGCAGTGAACCTTTATATTCATTCATTCAAAAAATATTTTAAGTGCAAGCTCTGTTAGAACTTTGGGGGTATTTTTAAAAGAAAAAACTCATTTCTTGAAATCCAGATGCTTCTAAATTAAGTGTTTTTAAAACTTATTGTGACCTTTTTTATGTATTTCCTTAAAGAAAGGACAACTTCATTTTTATCATTGATTCATATAACCATGAGTGCTGGGCCAATGGCATTTCAAATTTTTTGGTTTCTTGATAATTTTCAAAAGATTTAACCAATTTTGATGACATTTATTGTACTACCAAATCATGTCAAGATTTGTATTATTCTTCCTTCCTATTGAAACTAATTATTATTTAACAGATGGCAACATTTTGGGAATGGACAAATCTTGTACACACAGACAGTACCTTCACCCATATGTTTTGAAAGTGTATTTATTTTTTTGATGAGTATTTTTCAACAGATTCCAATATTTGATTGTTTTTAGTTACTTGTAATGGCTATGAGAAATTTTAATATTTATATGACTTCACTAATCAAAGTCTCTAGTTCATGGAAATTCCAGTTCCTTCCTTAAACCCAGACTGAGTTCCTATAGTACATCCTTTTATTTACAACAATTTAATAGAGACATAACTGGTAAAAAAAAAAATGAACACATTTATGGTGTAGAATTTGACATGTGTACATCTGTGAAATCATCACTATAATCAAACAATGAGCTCATTCATTCAGATTCCCTGATTTTACTGAGGTCTCAACATAGTGAGACCCCATCTCTAAAAAAAAAAAAAAAAAAGAAAACCACAAAAATTATCTGGGCTTGGTGGTGTATGCCTGTAGTCCCAGCTACTCGGGAGGCTGAGGCTGGAGGATGGCTTGAGCCCAGGAGTTGAGGCTGCAATGAGCTATGATCACACCACTGCACTCCAGAACGAAACTCTAAAAACAAACAAACAAAAAAGAGCACTTAAGGGTAAATCTTACAAAAGACACATCAGACTTAAAAACTACAAAACATTACTGAGAAAAATTAAAGAAAACAAATAAATAGAAAGATGTACTATGTTAATGGACTAGAAGGCTTGATATTGTTAAGATGTCAGTTCTCCCCAAATTGATTTATAGATTCAATGCAATCCTAAACAAAATCCCATCAGACTTTCTTCTAGAAATTGGCAGGCTGATTTTAAAATTCATATGGAAATGCAAATGGCCTATAATAGTTAAAACAATCTTGTAAAAGAAGAACAAAGTTGGAGGACTTTCACTACTTGACTTCAAGACTTCTTGCTGAGCTAGAGTAATCAAGACAGCATGGCAGGCCGGGCGTGGTGGCTCACGCCTGTAATCCTAGCACTCACTCTAGCCCGGGCAACAGAGTGAGACTCTGTCTCAAAAAAAAAAAAAAAAAGACAGCATGGCACTGTTGTCTAGATGGACCAATAGATCAATGAAACAGAATTAAAAGTCCAGGAAAAGCCTATCACACATATTCAAAAATTAATGAAAAGTGGATCATAGACCTAAATGTAAAACGTAAAAACATAAAACTTCTAGAAGAAAACATAGGAGAAATACCTGTGTTATCGTGAGTAAGGCAAAGCTTTCTTACAAACAGCACCAACGACATGATCTATAAAAGAAAAAAACATATAAATTAGACTTCATCAAAATTAAAACTTCTGTTCTTAGGGAAACAGTGTTAAGAGAATAGGCCGGGCGCAGTGGCTCACGCCTGTAATCCTAGCACTCTGGGAGGCCGAGGCGGGTGGATCGCTCAAGGTCAGGAGTTCGAGACCAGCCTGAGCAAGAGCCGAGACCCTGTCTCTACTGAAAAATAGAAAGAAATTATCTGGCCAACTAAAATATATATAGAAAAAATTAGCCGGGCATGGTGGCGCATGCCTGTAGTCCCAGCTACTTGGGAGGCTGAGGCAGAAGGATCGCTTGAGCCCAGGAGTTTGAGGTTGCTGTAAGCTAGGCTGATGCCACGGCACTCACTCTAGCCCGGGCAACAGAGTGAGACTCTGTCTCAAAAAAAAAAAAAAAAGAAAGGGAATAAAAAAATAAGCCATGAGTTGAGAGAAAATATGTGCATATTACGTATGTGACAAAGCACTTGTGTCCATCATATTAAAAAAAAAACTCTTAAAACTAAATAAGAAGAAAACAAAAATTCAATGAAAAATAGTCAAAAGATTTGAACAAGTACTTCATCAAAGAAAATTTACAGATGGCATTATTTCCTCTAATCCTTCCGGGTGGTTCTTTCCCCAGCCTCAGTTTCCTCAAACATCTGTACTGGTTAGTCCTGAACTGATTATTACAGATTCCCGAAGTTCTCCCTGCACAACTCTTCCCTCTCTGGTTCTCTGCCCCGCGGAATGCAGCAGGCTTGGCTTCGAGGCTTGCAGCTCTGTCTCCCCAACTCAGCGAGACCCCTAGGTTCTGCCTGGGTTCCCTCTCCCTGCACTGCAGACTGGAAACTTTCCACACAGTAACTGTGGCGATCGCGGGCTCCCTTCATTTGTTTGCCATCTCTAGGATCACTGTCCTTACCACCTGAAGCCCTGTGCATTACAGCCATGTTTGAAACACTTTTTATCTGATCTTCTTGTTATTTCAAGCAGAAGAGTAAGTCTAGCTCCTGTTATTCCATCTTGACCAGAAGCAAAATCTCTCAATCTTCTTTGTAATCTTCTCTAGAACACAGAGCCTCAGATGCCAAGTAAATCAAATGTCTTTTTTTATTTTGAAATTCCAAATGAATACACCATATAATCAACAAATATAAAGTTTAAGATATACTGGTACACTTCTGAATCTCCAAATGTGCTCTTAAAATTCTTTTTCTTTTACCCTTATGAAGTGTGCATCTCAAATTTGGAAACATTGTTTTGTCCATAGTACCAGCCTGATTATTTTCCTCATAAAGGAGTAAACTCTATTGGACTAAAAAGCAAGAGGGTTTTTTCTACTTTTTTTTGTCAGTGAATTCAGTAATTTAAAAAATTAAATTTAACTTAAATCCAAACACACAAAGAAAGCAGTAACAATACCTCCCTGAGTTACAAATACTTTCAATTTTCTCTTATCTTGATGATTGAAAACGTGTGGACTTAACAATTTTGATGAAGAAATGCCTCCCACTTTCAGGAACAAGTAAGGAGCCAGCTTAAGGGGCGATTAGAAATTCAATCTTTATCTTTTGGACTTTAGCTTTGAGAAAGGCTGTACACTTGCCTCGAGTGGCTCTATTGCTCTCTACCCCGCACCAATTACTGGCACTCAACGAACACTGACTAAAAACAGCTTCCCTTTTGTTGCCTATCTAAAAAAACCAATACGAGTGCAATTTGAGCAAGCCTATGATTTTAATCAGTGCTGCCTAAGGTTTTAATGTCAGGGCATCAGGCCGTGGGCCAAAGAGATGAAATTCACCCAGGACCCCACATCAATTGACTTGTTTTTTTTTTTGTTTTTTTTTTTTTTACCATCACTTTTTTTTTTTTATTTCAGCTTATTATGGGGGTACAAAAGTTCTGCATAGATATATTGCCCATGTCCCTCCCAATCCCCCGAGTCCGAGCCTCAAGCGTGTCCATTCCCCAGACAGTGCACATCGCACTCCTCCTGTAGGTATACA
>CM052443.1:58621772-58804828 GCA_028533085.1 Varecia variegata
CCATATCCTAGGTCATAAATCATGTCTTAAAAAATTTAAAAAAATAGAAATTATACCATGCATCTTCTCAGATCACAGCGGAATAAAAGTAACAATGAACTCTAACAGAAATCCTCATTCCTACTCAAAGTCATGGAAGCTAAACAATTGACTTGTTTTATAAAGACACAGCATCCCAAGGAGGAGAATGCAGCCTTGCTTATTTTGGGCTTGTTCTGCTTTTGTTGATTTATTTTGGGAAGAAAAGTATTAGATTAGAACAATGGCAAGGACATTCCTGATGGGGTAAGGAATTCCTAAACAGGCACTCGGAGCTCAGGGAGATAAGGAGATGGGGCTGGGGGGGTGGGAGAAGAGCTGAGCCTCCACACTTGCCTCCGGCATGGCAGGGTGTTAGAGGGACAGGGCCAGAGTTGGCTCCATGTGTCAGGCTCTCAGTTGTTTGAAACGCATCCAGTGCCCAGGCTGCATAGAGACAGATGTGGAGAAGCAGCTGAAGTCAGACTTGGCCCGGGTCCCACAGGCAAATGGCACTGGAGTCATCCGTGTGCAAGCCAGGCACAGATGAGAGAGACCCTCTCAGGAGCAAAGTTGGGAACAAGAGGCCAGGCTGGTGCACTGTCTAGGGGATGGGCACGTTTGTAGCTCTGACTCGGGCGGTGCAAAGGCGATATATGTGATCCAAACGTTTGTACCCCCGTAATATTCTGAAATTTTAAAAAATAACATTAAAAAAAAAAAAGAAAAGAAAAGAGACCAGGCTGCTGGGTCGTGCACTGCACCAGCACGTGCTGAGCCCCCTGCAGGCAGGCACTGTGCTCTCTACTGGACGTGGGATGAGCAGGAGTTGGTCCCGGCTTCAGGGAGGTCGCTGTGAAGCGAGGGAATTTGCAGGAGACAGTGGGACCCTCTGGATGCAGTCACTTGTTCTCGGTGTAAGGAACAGCCGTAGGAAGCTGCAGGCATCAGCAGAAAAATCCCACGTGAACTGTGATCATGTGTCTCACTGGGATTTCTCCCCTTCTGAAAAAACTCTACTCAGTGCTGCGAGCTCTGCACTTTCTTCTTTGACCCTGACTCCCTCTCTCACACTCACGTGCACACACTCACATGCATGCATGCACGCCCACACACACGCAAACACACCGTCCAAAAAGAGTCATAAACAACCGGATCTGATAGACTAGGAGATCTCTAAAAGTGGCACAGGAAAGGTTATAAAAAACAGATGAAGGAAGAATCAATTATTAGAGGAAGCAGGGCACAGAGAAGTTTCTGGAAGGAGGAAATTTGAGCTACACTTTTTCAAAAAATGAAACTCACTAAGTGGTTAGAGACGAGAGTTGGAAGGAGAGGCTTAAGTGAGAGAAAATTGCGTGTCCAAGGCTGGAGGGTGTGGTGAGGCCTAGGGCAGACAGAAGCGCTCGTGTGGGTGGGGAGTGGTGGGTGGAGTCTGCTCTGGGGCCTCCAGACCTCACAAGCTTCCTGACCCTGGGACTCCTCCACACCAGAAGGAATGAGGTACTGAAAGTGCCCCCGTGAGCTTTATAGAGCCAGTTTGGGCAGTTAAATGAAGAACGGGATACGGAAGTTATTGTATAATAATAGTCCAGGCAAAAGATATTGATGGCTTTTGACATATAAGAGAATTTCCAGCATGAGAGTTTTACGAGCACATGAAATTAGAGCTCCCACATTGATGTCCCGAAGCTAAGAGAACTGGGAGAAGAGAGAGCACCGATGCCCTGCCATCCCTTCCAAGCCTACCTCCCGCAAAGAAAGAGTTTTCTTTACCACAGCTTTAAATTGTTGAGAGAGTTTACATCTTCACGTTTCACAACCCCCAGCAGGGATGTGGGCGAGGAGAAGGTGGTTAATAGATAACGTTGCCCTTAGAGAAAAGTAACACTGGATAAAATATAACTCTGGGTGACCTGCTTTGGCTCTACTCAAGTGCAAAAGGCACAGTCCCCTCGAGCGCCCTTAATGAAATCAGGGACAGTGAAAAGGGCTGTGACTGCCCGGTGGGTCGGGCATCCAGGCCACAGAGTGCATTCCTCGGGGACAGAGCCAGCTGAGCGTTGTGCCTCCTCCCCTCGGTCCCATAACTGGAAATTCAAGAGAGAAAACCAAACGTGAATAATGAGCCTGCCGTTTCATTGTTAGCCCCACTTTAAAAACGCACTGACACTGTTTCAGAGATAAGGAGCTCTGGAATGCACGTGGACAGCCGGAGTCTGAGCCGCTGTGCTGCCTTGAAGGACCGCGAGGAGACCTTGAGCAAGTTTTCCCTGCTGTTAAAAACATCGTCACACCTATGCTTGTGTTTCCCAGACGGTTTTCAAGAGGATAGTAATGAAAAAATGCAGTCTGTGAGATAATATGTAAATATAAAATATTAACAAATAGAGACAATGTAACATAGTTAGACTTGAAAAATTAGAAAAGGCTTTATCAATAGCCAACACGTACATACTGAGTCCTGGTACGTGTTAAGATAATATGGCATCATATTTGTTTTTCTGGGTTCCTCTCTCTTCCTTCTCTATTTTGACTCTGTGTCTATTTTTACATCTTTGAAAATCATTCCGAGGCACTGAGTGATCTGAGCATGGCTGCTCCTGTTTTCCAAGCCATCTGCCATCTTTGCTGGCTCTTCACTTTTTCCCTCTACTCTTTCTGGCCTGTCTCAGATCCAGTCTGAGCCTCAGGGTCAATTTGAAATAGAAGGGCAGTGTCTTCAAACAAGCTGTACCCAAGGAAGGAATCCAGGCAACGAGGAGCCCGGGGCTGCCCCACGCCTGCTTGTCCCCTGGGTGAGCACAGCTCTCCTGCCACCCAAAGCTCCCTCAAAACCCTGCTGGTCAGTTAGCCTCACATCTGCATGTACACTTCCATGGCTAAAATAATTCACAGAGCTTAGCACCTTTCCACTTTGCCCACAGAGACTCTTGCTGTATGCCAGGCTCATTATGCAATCACTTTTGCAAATATAATTTCTATTCAAGCTCTTCGCTTTCCCATTGAGAGAGCAAGCGTCTACAATGTTCCTAGAGGAGAAGAGCTCATCCTGAGGCTGAAGCATGACCCCAAAGCTTCAAAGCCACAAATGGATCCACTGCACAAGTTTGTTCTCATGACAACCTCAGGTTCAAATCAACAGTTGCCAATATTTACTGAAGGCCTAGCTTTGTCATGGTGTGCACTTAAGTGTCACTGTTGTCAAGGAGTTTTAAAAGCACACACACTAGAGAAATATGGAGAGCAGTAGGTACATATGCAGGTACGCAGAGTATTTGGAGATATGGCAACAATATGTACCTGTCGGCTATTGATAAAACAAACAGAACTGAGGTCCCAAGCTCAAATGCCTTCAGAGCCTGTCAAGGAACATACATGTATAATTGCTGAGAGGAGGAGCAGGGACTAAGGAGAGGTGAGACCTGCAGTGAAGCCCACCCTCATCAGAGATGCAGAGCTTCATAAAACAAATCCCTGCCCTCAACCAGCTGAGGAACAATGACAGGAAATAAGATTTGTGTAATAAATAAAAGGTCGGATCATAAAGCAGTGTGAGATCAATGCCAACCAGTCTGGTATAGACGATACACATCAGAGGGTGTCAGAGTGGGAAGGATTCTTCCCAGATGCAGCCAACTGGAAAGGCATTGCAAAATATTAAGGTATTTTACTATGCTTAAAATATTAGCAGGATTTTGAGAGACAGAGGTAAAGTGGCATACAGGCAGTCTTTTCATTTATTGCAAAAAAATTATTTTCAGAAATTAAAATTGCAAGTGGACATTCATGCTGCCCCCACAGCCATCTGGGTCCATCTGTGGAGCTTGAAAAAGATGACAAAGAGAGACTCTGAGAAAGGGTCCCAAAGTGTAGATCTTTAAAGCAGAAATGATCCAGATTAGAGAAAAACATATAGGGCTGGGTGCACAGCTTTCTCCTTCACTGCGAAACCTGCCAGAGAGTCCAGACCCCACTGCTGATCTCCCAGCTACAGAACCAGCACCAGCAGCTTGGATAACTCATCCCAAGGAGACTATAAACTATCCAGAAAGGATAGACCTGTCAAAATATTTGTGTAAGCCCAGCAATTTCGAGCTGCTTATTAATATGTTTTTTTCCAACTCAATTTGCTGTGCAAGATCCCATAATTAACCTTCCAACAATAACTCATTTTGGTTGGAGTTAAAAACCTTTACAAAAGAAATAGGATTCCTGGTATAGCTAACATGTAAGAACCTCTAAATGATTTGTAAGCAATATCCCATCTTCATCATTGCAAGCAATATCCCATCTTCATCATTGTATCCATTAGGGTTCTTGGATTTCAGGCAACCAAAACCAGATCAAGCTAATTTAAGTAAAATTGGAGTTTATTGGGATTTATTGGCTCACAGAATGGGAGGCAAGGCTAAAGAAACAGATCTTACAAGGAAATAGGACCTAAATGTTAGTCTCTCTAGAGTAATGCCCTTGAAGATGAGCACTAAGTGCTTTCAATTTCTGCCTAACATTCAAATTCCATGGGGAGAGTGTGATTGAACTTGTATCACCTACCCACCCCACGGTAGGGAAATGGGAAATGTCTGAGACACCAGTCCCATCAGCCTCATGTCCAACAGAAGAAACACTGTTTTCCAAAGGAAAACTGAGTTGTGATTTCAGGGGAGTAGGGGATGGGTCCTTGACACTCAAACACAATGGAGCATCATGTATAAATATAGCATCACTACAATTATTATGCCCATATTACCTGTGGAAAAAGGTAAGATTTTTGAGTGTTTAATCAATTGTAGCAATCTCATTTTCAAATGCTGCCTGAAAATCACCCAGTTCTAAGACCATTAGCCCTGTCCTAGCTTACAGCAATATAGGATATGAGGGCAGAAACACAGTGTGGAATCACCATCTTCAGACTAAAATGATGCTTTCAAATATTAGTGAATCTTCCTAGTACCCAAAGGATCACCTCGGTAAATATTGAGAATCAGGCAAGGAAAAGTAAAATATTAGCAGTATGTTTTTTCTGAAACTTCTGACCCTAATTGTAAGGGAAATCAGCCTCTCTTAAAATTTTCTCTCCATGCCTTTGCAGATTTCTGTTGACTTTAGATTCATGTCACCCATCATTTGTCTTAGCTTAATCCACTGTCCCCATAAGAGCTAGTATGATATGTTGATCTTTGGATTAAAAAGGAAATTATTATATTTAAGCATACATTTTTGAAACATCTTATGATCTGTCTAGCAAGGTGGTGATTTCCTTTCCCCAGAAAGTTACCAACTATGACAGTCATTGGTCAGGGGAGTGCGGTCCTCCTGTGTTGCGTCACGAGCAGCCAGGTCGTATAACCTTCATGTCCACGTCAATAATAAGATCCTGTAATTCTAAATCTATCTAATGCCAGTGTGGAATCTCAAATGCAACCAGACAATCGCAGAAGAGGACTTAAATCATCGATTTCACCTAGAAATGGCTTAAATCTTAACACCTGAAGAGGCTGGCAAGTTGGATTTATTTATGAAAAATAAATAAAGGAAAGAATAATGTGTTTCTCCCACAAGATAAGGTGTTCGTTTGAGCCAGGTTTCTTGAGCAGTCTAAGGAAAGACTTCTAGCCAAAGCAAGGATTTTCGAATGGAAAGTGACTTAATCATTAATGATATTTCCAGGTTCTCTGCTTATACTTTGGTGTAGTAGAACAGCATGATAGCATATTGAAGTACTATACTATCAATTGCACTAAAACAGACATTAGCCAAGACCAGCAAAAATGGATTGGGAACATAAAAAATTGATGAGGTTTTAAAGAGGGAAAGAAAAACCCCATAAAACTTCTTAAAAGTCTAAATGTAATAATTTAGTGATAAAGTATCCTTTAATGTATAAAATTAAAACGCTTTTTTTTTTTTTTTTTTTTTTGAGACAGAGTCTCGCTCTGTTGTCTGGGCTAGAGTGAGTGCCGTGGCATCAGCCTAGCTCACAGCAACCTCACACTCCTGGGCTCAAGTGATCCTTCTGCCTCAGCCTCCCAAGTAGCTGGGACTACAGGCATGCGCCACCATGCCCGGCTAATTTTTTCTACATATATTTTAGTTGGCCAGATAATTTCTTTCTATTTTTTAGTAGAGACGGGGTCTCGGCTCTTGCTCAGGCTGGTCTCGAACTCCTGACCTTGAGCGATCCACCCGCCTTGGCCTCCCAGAGTGCTAGGATTACAGGCGTGAGCCACCACGCCCGGCCTAAAATGCTTTTTAAATGAACTGATATGCTGATGAAATAATAGCAATTAAGATTCATATGTTTCCATCGTTATCAAACTGGTAATTCTAGAGAAAAAGGAATTGAAGCTCTTCAGAGGATCCTTGATCTCCAATCACTTTTAAAAATGCTTAATGAATGGAAATAGTCTAAAACTGTCTGTTCAATAAGGGCTGTTTAAATAAATCCTGAGGGATGCATTCAACAACATACCATGCAGCCATAAAAAAGAATGAAGGACTTCATTATGTCTTGATACAGAAATCAAGGTCTGCATCAATTATATTAGCTGCCATTTGATGGAAAAGAAAAATAAATCTGAAAATGTTTACACATTTGCCGCTGTGTGCATTGAATATCTCCAAAGGACTCATGGGAGACTGGTAACACCCGCTGCTTCTGAAGGGAGATGGGTAGCTGGGATCAGGACTGATTGAAGATTTTTATCACATACCCTTTTTCTCTCTTGGATTAAAACAATGCAAATATACTACTTGTTTAATACACAAATAAAATTAAATTTTAAATATCTCAATGCATCGAATTGTTTCTAATAAAGGATGGGATTATGGAATATTAAATTCAGGGTTACTTGGTAGTGCATCAAATGGAATTTGGTCCGTTTGGCAGAGTACTCTCGTATTAAAGTGGTGATCGATATCAACCTTCAACAACACCTACTGCACAACAGCTTCCTAGGCCTCTGTTAAGAACATACAGCAGGCCGGGCGTGGTGGCTCACACCTGTAATCCTAGCACTCTGGGAGGCCGAGGCGGGCGGATTGTTTGAGCTCAGGAGTTCGAGACCAGCCTGAGCAAGAGCGAGACCCCGTCTCTACTAAAAAATAGAAAGAAATTATATGGACAGCT
This sequence comes from Varecia variegata, assembly GCA_028533085.1. Classification (NCBI taxonomy): domain Eukaryota; kingdom Metazoa; phylum Chordata; class Mammalia; order Primates; family Lemuridae; genus Varecia; species Varecia variegata. The sequence goes on from CM052443.1 coordinate 58,628,923, forward strand.
AAAAATATATATAGAAAAATTAGCCGGGCATGGTGGCGCATGCCTGTAGTCCCAGCTACTCGGGAGGCTGAGGCAGAAGGATCGCTTGAGCCCAGGAGTTTGAGGTTGCTGTGAGCTAAGCCGACGCCATGGCACTCACTCTAGCCCGGGCAACGGAGTGAGACTCTGTCTCAAAAAAAAAAAAAAAAAAAAAAAGAACATACAGCACTCAGTAACCATGTGGTCAAAGGCAAATCTGCTGCTGCTGAGCAGAATCAACAAGGACAACAAGAGGAGAGTCTTTGTCACTATTCTTTCTGCCAAAAAGCAGACCCAAATGCAATGTACACAAGTGTCGGAAGCAGGTATGTAATATACATAGTATTCTTTATTTTCTGTAATTCAACCTAATTTCTATACTGAGCCTTCCCTTCCCTCTACCAAAATTCAGTATTCTCCCTTCCTCCCAAGAATGTCATCTCTATGTTCTAGGAAGCCCATCTATGTTCTAGGAAGCCCGTGTTGCGCCGAGGGCCTGAGGCGAGGGAGGGAGGAGGGGTCTGGTTTTCTCTGTCCATGAAGACATCTGTTCAGACGTCCAGCGCCTCTCCTGGTCCCCTGTCTTGGGTGCATGTAGGCCTACCCCTTGTGTCCAGGAAGGCCTTGTCACTCTCCTCTGGCTCTCCCCTCCCTCTCTGGGATCTCTTGCAGCCCAAGGAATCTTTTCCCTTTCTGAGGAAGGAAGTCCTGCTGTCACTCACGCTGTTTTCTGCCAGATCTTCTGTCTCGTGCCCTTTCCACTCTCCTGCTAGTCTGTCAAAACCCAAATGCCAAGAATGTTTCTTTTTTCTCCTTGACTTTTTGTCCCTTGCATGAAAATCCCCCTGAAAACAAGAAGTTCAGTCATTCGCAAACTTAGCTGCCATTAAAATCCTCGAGAGGGCTTTTCAAAAATGCCCATGTCTGGGTTAGGCCTGTAGAAATACTGATTTTTTCAATCTGAGGGTGAGGCCTAGACAGGGTTAGTCTGTAAAAACTTCTCCGGTGACTGAAATTCATGGTCGGTTTGAGAACTAGGGAGCACTTCATTAAGGGAAGTACAAGTGGTGTGGAGGAGAAATATTGGGAAAAGAAAACTTCGGTTAATATTTCATACTGTTATGCAATCATACATGAATACCAGAGGATGGAAAAGTCCTTGAAAATGAGTTTGCATGTCAGTGTAAAAGATTGGGAAAGCTTACAAACCACAGACATCTGCTAATTTTTTTCTTTTGGGGGTCCCAGGATATCTGAACGCTTAACAAGCCCTGGCAGGGCAGGTATTTGGAAATTCTTGCTTTCCAACTTACATATTTCAGTTGTCTTACTTTATTTTTTCCTGAAGTCCACAGCCAGTTAGGACCAAACCAGCTCAGACTCTCATGGAAAGGAGATGGTCCGGCTCAACTGCCACAGCTCACAGGTGCCTGAGCACAAATAAAAGCCTCACATCTACTGGAAAGGAAAAAATACTGATCAAAATCAGAAGAGCTTCCAGGTGGGCACAATGTGACCTTTTGTTCAGTGTCAGAAGAAGATAAAGGCTCACCCCCTGTGCACAAGGCCACATCCAGCTTCTTTTTCCAGAAAGACCCCCAAGAGCTACCTTAAACTCTCAGGAGGTCCTCAGGAGAGGCCAAGGTCTTGCTCTTTGGGTGAAGGGTTCAAGCACGCAACATTCCCACTCAGAATGAATAGTCCATCTTTGACTGTGTTACTTGGGCAAATAAAGTCTCATGATCAGAAAAGACAGCAGTGTTCAGTTAGAAGCAGACATACAGAACGTGAGCTCTGGAATTGGATCCAAATACGGACTGCACCATGCGCCAGTTGTGTGACGCTGAGCAAGTTACTGTACTAACCCTCTCTGTGTCTCACTGGCCATATATAAATCCAGGATAATAACAGAATCTTCTTAGTAGAGTTTTTATGAGGATTGAATGCAGAAATCTTCACAAAAGCCTACATATGGAAATGCTAGTTAATAGGATTTTTTATTTAATTACATGGATGAATCTCTTCTATGGCATGCCTAAGAAATGGTGTAGATCGCCCTAAAAAGTGGTAAGTGGCAAGGCAGGAGTAGAATGCCAAGAGAGTGAAAAAGACAAAGAGGGGACCATGAAATGCTTTCCCCGGTGAACACTGCTGTCCATCAGTAAGAGTGGCCTCTGTGACCCCGTAAGTGTTGGACAGCCCCCCCTCGGCTCATTATGCAGAGATCATTGCTTATGAGTCTCTGTTAGGGCAGGAATTTTGTTCTATTCATCTTTGTACCTCCAGAGCCGAGCTCCTCGCATGTGCTGAGTGCTTAGATGTTGAACTGAGCCACAGTACTCTGACCTGCAGGGCGTACATTCAAAGACCCCCGGTGGACGCCTGAAACCTCAGATAGTCCTGAACCCTATGTACTGTGCTTTTTCCTACATATACACAACTATGATAAAGTTTAATTTATAAATTAGGCACTGTAAAAGATTAACAACAACAACTAATAATAAAATAGAACAGTTATAACAATATATCGTAGTAAAAGTTTTGAGAAGAATTTGAGAACTTCGTTAGGCAATGTTTGCTGTAAAAATAAATAAATAAATTTGAGAACTGTCAACTTTTCACTTAAAGGACGCGCTTTACAGCTTGTTTTTGGCATATCTGGATTGCCAGCATCGCTGCTCTTGTGCTTCCCTCAGGTGAAATGAGGGTGGCTTGGACACCAGCACAGCAATACCACGACAGTCGCTCTGGTAACGGGATGGCTAAGTCTCTAGAGGGCGGGCAGCGTAGACGGCATGGAGACGCTGGGCAAATTCGCTCGCAGGCGGGACAGTGCAAGATTTCGTCACGCTACTCAGAACAGCACACAGTTTAAAACTTACGAATTGTGTATTTCTGGCATTTTCCATTGACTATTTTCGGACTGCTATTGACCACAGGTAACTGAAACTGCAAACAGTGAAACCCCGGATGAGAGGGGGACTACGGCAATCCTCTTGTCTTCCCTTTGCAGTGACCTGGCACTGCTCTAAACCTGGGGAAAAATCCAGAAGGATTGAGAGGAGCAGGCTAGGGGTGTTCTCTCTCCTGTCTCAGTACTGACGGGAGCCCCAGGCAGCCCCTCTCAAAGCCTTTCCTTGCTGGTCGCCAAGCAGGCTGGGGAGGGCCGGCTGTCCTCCAGGCCCCCTCCTAGGTGTCCAGAATCCTCACTTCCGGAAGACTTCGCTCGTGCTCATGCTCCTTCTCCTCCACAACGGCCTCAGGAAGCCAAAGACGTCCTTTCTTCCAAAGGTGGAGCCGAGGCCTGAGTGCAGCGTTGCCAAGAGTTCCACACCGGATGTAAAACAGCTCCTGCTTCTGTGTAATTAAAAACTTAATCATGCATAAAATTCACTATTTAAAGTAAGAAAAGTGGTTTGAAAATCTTTGAATCTTAGTCACAGGGTAAAATATATATTATGTGAACAGAATAATGTGACAATAGGTACAATGGAAGTTAAGAATTATTATTACGCACTCCAACATGATTTCTTTACTTTTCTGCTCACCCTGGCAATCTAGAGCTTTCCTGTACTTCGCACAAACCTCCTCTGGGAACAGTGTTTGCACACTGCCAGGCGATACCCCACAACCCAACCTCAAGTCCAATAAGAGCCAAGGAGACAAACTGTGCCAAGAGCATATGAGTCATAATTAGTTTAAGAAACAAAACAAATGCCCACCTACGTATTAACTGATACCTCAGCCTTTACCTGAGAGCCATCTTCTGGGAACACAGAGAGATTCTGAAGCATCATCTTCTTGGATGTGCAGCTTCATAGCCCGGCCTCGGTCACAGTCGCTAAGGGATCCTGCCAGGTTATGGGATCGCAGGCCCTCCGGTGCCATGCTCGGTCAGAACCCACTTCAGCACTGCCGCACATGAGTTATCCTCATGCGCTTTCTTACGGAATAGGAAAAATAAAGGAGAATGAGAAAGAACATTAAGAGGAAATTAGAATGAGGCTTCTGATCATTTGTAAAAACCTGCCATTGCTTAGTGTTACAGTTAGCTATTACTGAGTAATAAACCAGCCCAAACTTTGTAGCATTAAACTGCAACAATTTTCATGAGGAGGAAAATCTCTCACATTTCCTGGGGTTGACCAGGCTCAGCTAGGCGGTTCTCATGTGGGGTCCCTCATGAGGTCTCTGTAGGATGGGGACTGGTCTGGACTCTTTTCCAAGGCTTCCTCACTCCACATCTGATGCCAGCTGATGGCAGCTGTTAGCTGGGAGCTCAGCTGGGACTGCTGGCCAGACACCAGCACATGGCTCTCCAGGTGTCCTGGGCTTCCTCCCAGCAGGGCAGCTGGATTCCAAGAGCAAGCATGGATTCCCAGGAGACAGAGCCAGGGAAATACTCTGTCACTGTTTATGGCCAGCCTCTGCAGTCATGCTGTGTCGCTTCTACCACATTCTATTAATTGGGAGCAAGGGAAAGCGAATTAGACTCTTGATGGGAGGAGTGCAAAGAACACGCCAACAGGTTTTAAAACTACCACAATTAGTGTCATCACACTTTTCCCTCTCTGTGTCTTTCAAAACCATGACTAAACATTGAAAAACAATGTTTAGTTCACCAAATAGAAACATCAAAAACAGATGTCTCTGCTTCTTCTAGCTCTGACAATCAACCCCTTCTTCTCAGCAGGCTCTGGTGAGGTAAAGCACCTCTGACACCTGCTCCTCCTCCCCTGTCTGTGTGCATTCTCAGTACATGCTCTTGTGAGCTCTCCCGGGTCCAGACGACTTCCCGCAAAGAAACCCTCGGCCCATGTTCACAACAGGGAGACTTGGCAGAGATTGATTTTATTTTCTTCCAAACCTCCTCCCCTTCCAAATGCAATGCTGTTACTGGTAGCCGTTGGCTGTTGTCATCTTTGGATTCTTCACACCCTATCAATCACCAACACCAGACTAGTCTCCCATGTACCAGTGGCCTCCTTCCTGTCACCTTCAGGGCCATCCAGATTCCTTCCCCTCTGTCTCTGGCCTGCCACTTTCTACATGGCTGGCCATCTCATCACTGCCCTTTGGATTTAATGACCAGAATGCCTTTCGCAAACAATGCATACCTTCCCAGTGCTGCCAACGCAGCTCCAGCTTCTGAAAGCATTGCACCCAGATTTCTGGTCATGGATTTCAAACCCTTGATCACCACACATAGACATAAATACACTCTCCTGTTCTCAAGTAACTGTGTGCCTCCACCAACTTTCTCCTGTGTACAATCGCATTCAGGAACAACTTTTGGTTGTCCTGTCCACCAACTTGTACTCCCATTGACAGATGGTTCTGCAATTCAGCTACACCTTTCTCACCTACCAGATCACTTTAGTGTAGTAGAACAGAAAGATCACAGAACTTAGACATGAGGGGCCCAAGTTCTAATGTTATAAACCTCAAAATAAGATATTCAATAGAAATATTTGAAAAAGTGAAATATACACTACGATAATCATGACTTTCTTAATCTTTTAAAAATTCTGCTAAAGTTTCATTGACCTTGTGAATCTCCCATGAGCAAGCAAAGAAAGGTCCAGTGTGTTCCTGCCCACGACAGCCTTTCCTGAGAGTTGGTGGCTGCGAACATCGTCAGGTCTTCCTTTGCTGAAGGGAGTGCCAACAAAGTCCTTGCAAAGACTTATAGTCCTCTTTGCAGAACCTGTAGTCATCACAAGGGACTCATGATGTCTGAAGACACTAGGTATCTCACAGCAACACAAACGAGATACTTCCTCAGAGTGCACGGAGCTAAGGGCTTATCCTAAATTCCACCTGTGCAGCAAAGTGAACTTACAACCACTGATAGGATCTCAAACTGCACCAGACAGGGACTTCCTGAAAAGGCTGAGGAGATATAGAGCCTCAAGCTTAAGGTGCTCATCACACAGCCAGAGTGGTATGGACTGACCTACCTTGCATCTACCAACTTAAGTCTTTCCATAAAGTAGCAGCTAAAATCTGGAAGAGGTGGCACGCACCTGGAGTCCCAGCTCCGCAGGAAGCCGAGGCAAGAGGATCACTTGAGCCCAGGAGTTCAAGGCTGTAGTGCGCTATGACCACACCTGCACTCCAGCCTCGGCAACATAGCGAGATCCTGTCTCTAAAAAGAAAAAAAAAGCAGCTAATACATACATGGTTCTCTAGAAGTTACTACAAAATTTCACATGAATTCTTTCAGTCAATCCTTACCCCAATCCAGCAATATACACCGGAATATACTGATATGATCTCTATTTTGTAGGCTGTGTCTTACGGCTGCCCCTCTCACCCCTCTGAACCCTGGAACGTTGCCTACCCACTGCAAGCCTCAGCCAAGTGGTGATTTGCATGTTCACGTGGCCCAGCTCTGCTTTTTAAACTAGCTAGGATTTGGGGACAACCCTCCCAATTCATATGAAAGATATATTTTCTGTGCTTCCTTCGTGCATATAACTCCCTAAGGAAGCCTGAAAGGAGGAGAGGCTGACGCTCAGAGAGGGGATTCCGGTGTTCCAGGATCCCTGGCCAAATACCATCGAGTTTGTATCCTAAGAATGGCCCCAATAGGAACAGGATTCAAACCCTGGCATTCCCTGAAAAGAATGACTATGCCCAAAGGTGGAAGGAGAATTTGCCCACGGGCATTGCTTAGGTGGTCTGGGTCCTTCTTGTTGCACGAGCACATATCAACGGGAGCACCTGCCGGGCAGCAGCATCTGTCCAATTCCAGTGACGCCGTCGACATGTATCCACTCGTTCGCTCAGCAAGTGTCTGTTGAGTAGCTGTGACACTCGGGCACTGCTCCAGGGCCGGGGATACGGAGTGGACAAAGCAAAGCCCCTGCTCTTGGGGAGCCTGTATTCTAGTGGGCTGAGACGAGCAGTGTATATGTGTGCCAGCTGTCAGTGCTGTGGAGAAAAATAAGGCAGGGGAGAGGCAGAGGCAGGGCCAGGGAGTGAGAAGAGGCTGTTTTTCTGCATCGGATGGTGGGGGAAGACTCTGATACGGCACCGTTTGAACAGAAGCCTGCAGGAAGCGTGCGGGAGAGCCACGCAGGTGTGCACATGTGCCACGCAGGTGTGTGGGAGCAGTGCGAGTGCACAGGGGAGGAGCTTGAGGTGGAGGCAGCCTGGCCCTATCCCGCCACCACCGCCACCACCACCACCACCACTGCAAACCCCTTCTTCCAGCAGCTCAAAACTTCAAGACGATGAAGAATTCCTCCTCATTCCATTCCAGGATTGAATCCTCTTCAAGAGGTCAACTCATTCTCCTGATGACTGAAAGTAGATTTTACTCTCTCTTCAAGCAAAAATGCCACCAGGGCCTGCAATGGTGGCTCATGGATTCACAAATGGGTGATGGTAAGAAAAACAGGAAAATGGGGAGAAGAGGAGGGAAAAAAACATGGAGGATAAAAAGAAAAGAGGTGGAGAAAGGACCTCCACAGGGAACACAGGCGCCCTGTCTTGAACACACAACGTGTAACCTTGTATCTCAAAACTGCCTCTCATAACAAACCAGTGTGAACACATACTACGGCCATGCACGGGTATTACTGCGGTATCTCAGGAGGCAGAGGCTAAAAGTCTCTGAATTAACAACCTGCACACTAAGCACCACATGGACACAGGATCCAAACCTATTGTTTCAAAACTAACCTATATAATGATTAAAGCAATCACATCTATGATACCTATTTGTGTAAACTAAATCAAGGAATTTTGCCTGAGTGTCAATAACTTTATCTCTACAAAAGTGCATTTGACAGCTACCTAATTTAAAAAAGGAGTTCAGCATTTGTGGGGATTATCGTGAAAACAGTTTCTTTCGTAAGCTCTTTTTAAAAAATTTCGCAATTTAGAAATCTTTCCCTCTTGGCCTATCTTATACATGTATCTACTTATTTTATATGTATTTGTATCTCCTAAGTTATTTTATTTCAAATATACCAAATAAAGCTTGTTTCTTTGGCATATTTCTAATTCCCAGAAGTCCCTTTTGTATCTAGACAGATTTCCTTCAAAACAGCATCAAGGGTTATTTGAAATGTACAAAAATAAGGAGAAGCTGAATGAATGAATAAACACTAAAGTCTTAATTATTTGATACCAAAGTCTTTCTATGATGCCTCTATGACACTTTTTAAGTGACCTACACCAAAGACTCCTGGCCTTTCAAATACACTTACTCCCATCTTTAACACTAGTCGTCATCCCAGGCTACAAGGGTTTTGGTCTCCCAGACAGTGCTGAGCCCCCACAAAGCACTTGATGAAAAGGTGCTGATTGACACCTCCCCACCCTCCCTCCGGCTCGACCACCTGGCAAAGAAGTGGTTGCACTGGGTTTTCCGAGTCAGCTATGACTTGGGTAAGGAATTCTTATCACCCAAGGGGCTTTACCTGGAAAGTCTTACATCAAATAACACCGAGACTACATTCAAAGAAAGCTTGCTTGTGATTATTTTTTCTTGCTATGGGCACAAAAGTTTTCGTTCAAAACTTACGAAATTGAATTTAGTGTTTGATCTTGGATTTTTCTGGATACTTTTGTGTACAAAGAAGAGAAAATCATCTCCAAGGTATTTTCAAAACATAACTGGCAGCACCAAGTAATATTTAGTTACCTAGAGAAGTGATCCTAGATGACATGAAGAAAAATCTAGATTATTTTAAATGTGAAGATCTGCAACAGCCTAGAATGTGCCACTGAAAATAAATAAGTAGCTCAATCAATGGTGTCCAGGTTTCAGGTTAAAAATGGAGGAGTCAGCTAGGCGTGGTGGCTCACGCCTGTAATCTCAGTGCTTTGGGAGGCCGAGGCCAGAAGATTGCTTGAGGCCTGGAGTTCAAGACCAACCTGGGCAACATAGTGAGACCCCATCTCTACAAAAAAAAAAAAAGAATTTTTTTTAATTAGCTGGGCACGATGGTGCACATCTGTAGTCCCAGCTACTTGGGAGCCCAAGGTGGGAGGATGACTTGAGCCCAGGAGTTCCAGGTTGCAGTAAGTTATCATTGGGTCACTGAACTCCAGCCTGGGTAACAGAGCAAGACTCTGTCTCTTAAAAAAAAAAAAAAATGAGGAGCTGTTATTGAGCAAATGGGCTCACTGCCCTGATGCAGACAGAAGCTAATACCATGTGGCACCAGCTTTTGAGAAAAGAAAGGCTTTATTGCAACACTGGCCAGCAAGGAGACAGAAGCAAGCTCAGATCTGTGTCCCTGATTTGGGTTCTGGGGCAAATTTCCAAGTTATGGGCTTAGAGGCAAAAGGAAAGAATTTGGGCATGTTGGCTTGGCAGGGTCTAATTGGAAGGCTTTAAATTTACCCATTTACAGAAAGATATGTTGAGGTGGATTTTAGCCCTGGATCTTCCAGGCCAGCAGACCCCCCACTTGTGCAAGAGTGCCGGCATTCAAGTTGCAGTCGTGTTCCAGTCCTCTTGCTTACAAGGGGAGGATTTGTTAGTTCCGGGTGTGCAGGCTGGGCCACGTGACTTGCAGTTTTTGGCTTTGTTGTACCTACAAGGGAACCTGACATTTTGTTATCAACAGAGTAGACCCGGTTTGGCAGGTCCTGCACTTACAGTGATTTGTCTTCTCTTTGAAACAAACCAAACATTTTTTAAAAAATGAATTTAATAGATCTTTAATGAAGCTAGAACTATGTCATAATTTTGAGCCATATTTAAGGAAGAAGAACTGCAAAGGGCAGCAAAAATGAACTGGTCAAGGCACGGGAGGTGTGCGGGGAATCATTTAGTACTATGTGTTCACCAGACTCCTTTCCTTTGCCTGCTTTGCACAAATCCGACTGCATTCCCAGCCCCCTCGCAGCTGGCTTTGGCATGCTGCTGAGTTTTGACCCACAGAATGCGAAGGGGGAATGTGTTACTTCTGCATGAAGTGCTTTTTTTTAGAAGGTGCACCCTCCTCACTCTCCTTTCCTCATAGCATGGGCTTGGGAAACAAAGGAGGGGGTACAAATGGCCCCTTTCAATTTTCTACCAGATTCCTTATTGGGGAAATTAATTTTTTCACCCAAATCTTGAGATCAAGAGGTTTGGAAGTCCTAATGCTCAAAGGAAAAAGTTCTACCAGGGAACACAGTTTGGGTTCTGTTACATTAGAAGCTGAGACTATTCCTTGGTCATTCCAGTTTTTTCACACCTTTGACACAACCAGCAGAGGGAGGGTCTCTGTACTGACAAGGCGACGGGAGACACTGGGACGCTGCAACGCAATAGACATAAACAGCGCTAGGTCTAGAACCCAGGCTGTTGGCTGCGGTAACTCTGACGCCTTCTGCTCTAATACTTCTGGTCGTCCTTAATCCAAAAGTGGGCATCCTTAATCCAAAAATCCAAAATTTTTGAGTGCCAACATGATAACACAAGTGGAAAATTCCACGCCTGACCACAGTCAAAATGCAGGTGCACAACACAGTTTACTCGGCATTGCCAGGGATCCTGGTGATGCTACTGTGCTGCTTAGTTACCCTGAACACATTGTTTGTTCATGGTATTCATGGTATGGTCTACTTGTTACTCTTAAGTACTTATGTGTGAATAAGTGTAGGATAAAGATTGCTTATCAGTTGCATATAAATTCAGAGTCAGGATTGATGGGGATGTCAAACAACCACAGATTGTCCACATGGGTGGCTGAGATAGTGACACCTTTGCTTTCTGATGGTTCAATGCACACAGACTGTTTCCTGCACAAAACTATTAAGAATATTATATAAAATTACCTTCAGGGTATGTGTATAAAGTGTATATGAAACATAAATGAATTTCGTGTTTAGACCTGGGTCTCACCCCCAAGATATTTCATTATGTATATGCAAATATTTCAAAATATGAAAAAATGCAAAATTCAAAACACTTCTGGTCCCAAGCATTTTGGATAAGAGATACTCAACCTGTAATATAATAAAAATAAAACCAACAAGGTGTGAGATCCCACATAGATGGAAGTTTGTGTCATCCCACCAGGTCCAGGGTCCTATGCAGCTGAGATGCTAGAAGAAAATAAGGGAAACATGCACTGATACTCTTCACTCCTTCCCTCTGTGCTCTGCTACCATTCTCTCCCACCCTGGGAGAATTTTTAGCACCCAAGGAGCTTTGCCCAGAAAGTCTGCACACGCTGGCCCGTGGCAAACACTGTTAATGCTCAGTAAATACCTATGTGGGCTCTGCACAGAGTTACCAATAACCTACCTAATCTAACCTTGTGATCATGTGATATAATTAAAGTGGGTAGCACCTGTTTCAAATTTTTCCTCTACTATTTTAAAAATGAGTTCAATTCATGGCATCAATAAGTTAAATAAGAAAAACCACATCATCAACTCAATGGTTACTGAAAACAGGGCTTAAAGTACTTGTGCCTTTTGATTCTATCTACTTCTGGGAATTTATGGAATCTATAGAAATCTATGGAATTTACGGAAATCATAAATAGAGACAAAAAATGTAGACACTAAGGTTGTCACCGCAGTATTATATGTAATGATCAAAACTGGAAACAACCTAAGCACCAACTAATAGACTAATGCTTAAAGAAATCATGGAAATTTCATAACACAGAATATTATGTAGTCATTAAAAGTATACTTGCAAAGAAATGTTAATAAAATGGGGAAAACGATTAAGCTAAAACAAGTGAAAAAGCACTGTATGCAGTAGTCTATATTGGATAAAATTGTTTCTAAAATCTAACTCTATTTGTTTGTATTTTTTGTTTTCCATGAGCATGAGCCTGTGCTTTTATAACCAAGTAAAAAATCTTTTTTTTTTTAAGAAAAAGGGTTATATTCATATATGTCTTTTATCTCAAAATTCCATGACTGCCACATAGTCAGAGCATCACCACGTAAGAGGAATACCTTCTGAATTTGCAAAACTATAGTTCTTAGCTATCAATTTGCAAGTTTAGGCTTTCTAAAAATCTTTCAGAGAATGTGAAAAATGAATTTTTAAGAAGGCTAAACCTTCCAACCAAGATCTGGCAATAATATGATCATGATCTATGACATAGCAGGGAGCTACAGAGCTGAGGCCTGGATCTTTTCCACATATTGTGTTATATTTCCTCTGGTTTCCCTGACTTAAAACAAAAAACAGAACATGGGCATTCACCAACCCATTCTTTTCTCTACATCCCAAAAAGCACTAAAGAGTGCAAGAGTCTACAAAAGAAGCTAAAGGATTTGCAATTTGCTGTCTTCATATGTAATTCCAACCATTTTTGAAACCAGCAGCCAGAGGAATTACAGTACTTCTGGAGAAGACAATGCAATATGGTAAGTGAAGCTTTCAAAACCAACTGTATTGCATTACTCTTAAAACTAACCAAATACTAGACTCTTTGCAGCAACAAGATGTTCTGTGGTTAAATCAGAAAGTTATTATCCTCTGGAATAATGAAAGCTGCCCCGGGGATGTGGAGTGGGGGAGGCAGAGGCAGAGGCAGGCAAATAAAAAAGACTACTGCATTTCCTGAACTCTCATCCAGTGATCAGACTGTGTTTCCTGGATCATATAGCAAACACACCATAGAAGAATGCATTCACTTCCAGGGGTGCCCTTTTGGAAGACACTTTCATGACCTTAATTTCCTTCTATGCCCACAGAGTAAATCTGAGGTTGAGTCTTCCTGTGTTTCCAACGGTGAAGCCGAGTGAGTGCTCAGGACCACAAATGATTTATTCAAAATCAACCACAACACTCGTATCAGAGTCAGAGGTCAACTAGAATCTCCTCTGAGTTCTTATTATCACTTGAATTCCAAATCTTTAGGTTGATTTCTCCCCTTGTGTGGATTTTCTGTGCCAAACCACGGACTTACAGGGTTGTGTATCTCCATTTAGCAGGACTTGTCCCTTCCACTCAAAATACAACACAATGGATCCCTATCACATTAGAATTGCAATGCATTCTGTTTCCCTGTGAAAAAATTATTATGCTCATATATTTATCCTCCAAAGTAAGGTTCGGTTTTGGTTTTTGAAGACATTAGAACCATGATTAAAGTGGCAGTCAAAAGAAATATTAAATGAAGCAGATAACTTTAAAATTGCTTAATACCATGTTCATGTTGAACTCTCAGTAGTTGCTGTCAACTAAAGATGAATTCATTAGTATTGTATTTTATGGAATATCAGCATGTTTCCTTGTTCTCTCTTTGCCCAGTCTTGCCTTATCCCAACCTATTATTCAAAATGAAACCAGAGCATTCTTCTAAAAGCCACAAATCTGATCCCAATACTTCCCTTTTTTAACCTTTCAATGGTCCCATTGTCCTTTGTCCTTTGAGTGTAGCACAAATTCCCCAACACAGCTCCCGAGTTTGCAAACTGTCTGGCCTCCTGTCTTCCTCTCCAGTCATATTGGCTACCCTGTCCTCATATGCTATGTCCTGCCCGGCAAGAGTTCTCAAAAAGGCACCGCTACCTCCTGTGTGCCACCTTTGCATGTGCCTTTCTGTTGTAGGAACTGTTAGTGCTCACCACGGACCCATGTCTTCCTCTCCACTTCCCAGGCCATATGGATCTAGGAAAGGCAGGTAATTAATTTTTGCCAGTGACATGTGATGAGTCGTCTCCAACCCAAGGAGGTAAGAGTAGGTGTAAGATTTCCATAATCTCATTCTCTCTCCCTCCCATCTGTGCCCCTGGAAGTAAAGGGCTGCAGAGTTACACAATAGAAGCAGCCTGGGGCCCGGAGTCACCAATTGGAAGAATGTCATGCGAGAGAGCTGCCTCATCCGTCTTTGACTTGATATGAGTGAAAAATAACCCTTTATAATGTTCAGTCACTGAGAGTTGGGGCAGTTTGCTTACTGCAAAAGCAAGCATTGATTAACTCAATGACCTCTTAGCCTACAAAATACTCTCCCCACTTTCCCACCCTCATCTCTACTACCTTCAATTTTCACCTACTGTTCCTCTTTAAATTTTAGTATAAATCTCTCTTTCTCCAGGACTCCTTTCCTCTCACAACAGATCTCATACCTCTGTAATGAATTCACCTGTTCTATTCTGTTATAATGACTTGATTAAAGTTCTTTATTCCTATATGGACTATAAGCTCCCAAAGGGCAGGGACCAAGTTGACCTTGTTGCCAGCTGTATTGCCAGTGCTGACTCCGTATGTGACATAGACCAGGTGTTTAACCAACATTTGAGAGTGGATGAACAAATAGGAACTTGGCTTTCAGCTATTGTAAATGTCAATATGATTTTGCTCACTGAGGCAGGAAACTTTTATTGGACATCTGAGAGACTGAATATATGAATGGACAATGGCCAAGCTGTATATAAAAATAGAACTCTGATCCACAATCACAGCAGCTAGTCCAAGAAACCAACCCACTATCTATAGTAACCAGCCTACAAAGCCAGCCAGTTGGTAAATCTGTTAAGTTGAACTTGTAGGAAGTCAAACCTCTATCTCTAGCAACCAGCCCAGAAAGCCAAACAATAACCTCTGTAACAACTGGCTCTAAGTGCTCAGCACTTATTTAATAATTGATGGCTTCTCTAACTTTTGTCCCTGCCTCCAACTTAGGACCAGAAAGAGAAAATCAAATATGTACCCAGAACAAATTCCAGAGAATGTCCCACTTCTAGTTAGCCCTCTTCCAGCTTCCCATGCCAATAGCCTCCATACCTGAAGTCTCCCTGGTTTCCATTCCAGTGCTTTCCCACTTCTCTGCTTACCTCTGAATCTTGGCTAAAATGCAAGTGATGGTGGCTGACTCCCTTGTTACAGCAAGACCTGGTCAAAGAAGAAGAGCGGGGCATATCAGATTCAACCTCTTGTGGCTCACATGGAACTTGAGCAACAGCATCAGCACCACCTGGGAACTTGTTAGAGATGCAAATTCCCAGGCCTTACTCCAGACCTACTGAATCAGAAACTCTGAGGGTGGAACCCAGAAATCTGTTTCAACAAGCCCTGCATATGATGCTGGTGCTAAAGTTTGGGAACCACAACAGTATAATCAAATGTGAATTACCTTATGTTCTTATGTTCCAGAGGCATTTATCCTTTGGAGCGTATTCATAAGTAGCATCAGAAGGTACCTTCCCCATGTGAAGCGGGGGAAGTCTGCTATTCCCCCAGTTACTGCTACCGAGTGTCAGACAATCGCCATCTGAACAGTAGGGAAGGCACATGCCTTCCTTCGGGATCCGTGCCTTTTGTATAACACAGCAACTCCCTTTGAAACATGCTGCATGCATTTCCTTTCCTTCTTTTTCTGTGCCACCTGGTATTATGATCTGTTAGAAGACAAACACACTGATTTTGGCTGTGCCTAGTTACTAACTGTTCCTAAGAACCAGCCAAATTATTCTTATGACATGGCTTCTTTCCTACTGAATGTTGCTTTATATTTTTAGAGATTTCTGAGTATTGGTTTAACATGTAGAAATGGATGTCCTCTAAGCTGAAATCTTATTTTACAGAAGCCAGGAAAACCTGATTGCAAATTCATAATAGCAGTTTCCAATATTTATAGACTTTTCTCCAGGCTCAAATATATTAGTTACTAGTACTTGGGTTGAGGTTTATCATGTAAAAGTCTTTGCCCTGTGACATAGTAGGGTCAGAAAATGAAAAGGGGGATTTTGCCTTCAAGGTTTAAATTTCTGAGTCCTGAGTTAGAAGCTTTACTAAACAATTTTTTTTTTTTTTTCAGAAGCATCATAGTGGTTTCAAGGTCTTGGGACCAGGGATAGATCTGGCTATGGGGGTATGTGAAACTGAGACAATCTTGGGATTCCACATTGTAAAAAAAATACGAAATTGGACACAGATGTGAGGGAAATCAGAACTCACAACATACAAATTTTTAAACACTGACAAGTATCGTGAGCATCATAAAATCCAGGTGGAAACCATGTAAAACTATTTAGTTTTCATTAAAATCCTGACACATCTCAATAAGACTTTCCTTCCAACAGTTTTGGCTGCATATTCTTTGATCTCCTCTTCATATGACAAAGATTTTGGAACATCACATACAAGATCAAAGATCTTTTCTCAAGCCCAGTTGACCAAATTTTTTTAACTGGCAGTGTAGAAGATTCTATCAGCACAATTGCTAATGATGATATCATCTAAGTTTTTGTGGATCGTGGTCAAATTTGGGAAGATTTCTATCCAGTTTCCTTCACAAGAGTTTTATCATCCAAAAGAGTTTCCCACAGACTGGCTTCAGGGCCCACAGCGTTTAGATGGTGCCTCTCCCCCACCTGTCACCTAGTGACGGTGCCAGCCACCCTACCATTCTACAGTGCCATCCCTGGGTCTGCCCCTTCCGTCTCTGCCCCAGAAGAGTAGCAGCGAGAGTCAGGGTGAGTTTCTAGAAGCCTTTTCTCCATGAGAACAGCCAGCCATAACTGAAGAGTGCACAGTCTTCCAGAGTGCAAACCAAGTATATTCCACTAAATCCAAATGAGATAATATCCCCGACTCAACTTTCCTTTAGACGATTCCCCCAAAATGTCCACAGCTGCTTGAAGTCCTGCCACATGAGGAAAGGTGCAAAGAAGCAGAAGTCGGAGTACAGAGAGGCTGGAATATCCGGCATTTCCCCCCCGCCCCCCCGCAGTGACACGCGCCCATAGTCCAGCTTCTCAGGAAGCGGAGGTGGGAGGATCCCCCTCAAACCCAGGAGTTCGAGGCTAGCCTGGGCAATATAGCAAGACTGCGTCTCAAAAAGAAATAAAAAAATAAAAAGAAATAAAATAAAACATCTGGCATTTGTAAATTTTACGGCATCTGATCTTGCAAGGGACCCTGAAGCTAAGCTCCCTCAGAACAGCCACCTCTGACCCTGCGTGAGAACTGCGTCTGAGTCCTGATGCCCCCCGGCAGGTGAAGGTGGGGTCTGTGCCTTCAACTAACAAGGAAGGGACGGGGGAGAGCAGAAGTGACGGAAGGGGATGATGTAGAAAAGGTAATGGGAAAATCCTCGTGGCCTGAGGCTGCTGTACGAAATAGGAGAGAGAGTACACTGATGAATATGAGCATTTTAAAAAGGCAAATGCGCTCTCCCGTGCCAGTCTACAACACAGAGCGCATGCATCAGCCAAGCAAATTTGTCATAAATGATTAACTTCTGGAAGAACAAATCGTTTGACCTCTGCAGCTGAACAAACACAGAGCTGCAGTGACGAAAAGAGCCAAAGGCAATGCTTCAGCAACGCTGAACACATTTTTTGTGGAAGTCCTGCCATTTTGTGTCACAGAGCCTTAGGGAAGCTTAGGTAATGGTGCCTCTTTAGCTAGAGGAAGAGAATTCCCCCACCTGGGTTGTAGCTGCCATCTACGAATGACACAGAGAACGGCTTCAGATCACAAAGGTTGATTTTGCTGCAGCTTTGAAAACGTGCCCTGGGGCTTCTGAAAAGGAGAGTTTGATTTATGAAAAAGATTTCAATTTCTGGATGTCGACAAAGAAACCGAATGAAGGTAGCAAAATGGTGCAAGGAGCCCTCCAGTCATGTGCAAGTTTAAAATGACTCGGTGCATCTATCCTGAGTCCTCAGCCGTCAAAAATGATTCAAAATAGCTTTTAGCTAGAAGAGTTCGTTGAGATACAGAATGCAAATTGTGCAGCCACATTAATTCCCAGTTTCCTTGTTCCAGGCAGCTTTCTACCAATAGTAGATTTTTAAATAAGGACTAAGTATCCCTGTCCCCGGGGAATTCTTATTTCATTGAGGTATAGCTTAGCAATGACTTCAACAAATAAAATGCAAATGAGAATGGAGAAAATTAATTAGAAACAAAGATCAGAATTTCTTTTCATTAACTCCTTAAAAGCCACCATCCCC
The DNA here is from genome assembly GCA_028533085.1 of Varecia variegata. Taxonomy (NCBI): domain Eukaryota; kingdom Metazoa; phylum Chordata; class Mammalia; order Primates; family Lemuridae; genus Varecia; species Varecia variegata. Next base: position 58,646,827 of record CM052443.1, read on the forward strand.
TCAAAAGACACTCAAACTAAAATGTAATTCACTGCTTGTTTTCTTTGCCATGACCTTGCTAAACTAAAATTAATGATCTGGTTAGCCCAGAGACCATGTCTTAAAGGGCATTTTTCCCCTATAAAGTAGAAGGTCAGAATTCTGTTCTGAAGCCTGTATCCAAATTGTGGTTATTATAAAACCAAAGTGTTCTCCCTTTAGGCTTTCAGAAGCAAGCACGTACTGAACAATGAGCCCCAACGGATGGTTGATCTCTTTAAAAGAGGCATCGAATACATCGTGATTCTTGTAATATGTAAAAGAATTATTCCAGCTTTACTTTAAATTATACCCATATGGATACACACTCAGGGTCACCTACAGAAGCTTCGATTTTAAAGTCCCTGTTTCATCCTAAGTTTGAAAATGTTGAAAAACAAAGAAATAACTTATGAATAATCATTTAAAACAAAATTCATTCGTGTTTATAGCATCCCCACATTGTATTATTTTTATGCAATGCAATCTTTAAAAAAATAAATCTTTTTAAAGTTTAGAAGAAAAGTGTTCATCACAGAATACTTGGAAAAGAAAGAAAAACAAAAGAAAAATAAAATAACCAATATATTTACCAGCCATATTCAACCACTTCTTCTAGTATTTTTGCTGATCATGCTTTTTACATATAAATGTAAATATACAGAGTATTCAAAATTTTATATGCTGAATCAGTCTTTTCCTGATTATAAAAATAATACCTGCTCATTGAGGATTGTTTGAATGGTATAGAAAATTATACATCCAAGGTTTTACCATCCAGAAATAACTTTTAACCAACTTGGTATAATTCTTTACATTATTTTTTCTTTATTTTTAACCTGAACAAGTAAACATGTTTGCTTTCTTGTTTAAAAGATTTTTTTAACAGAGAAGTATAAGAAATAAAACATGAGTGGACCTCTTGCTCCCCAGTCAATGTCTGCCACGCCTGCTTCATCTTTGTGGACATTTATGTCCATTCTAATTTTTTTTTTACTATAAACAATGATGTAACAAACATCTTTTGTATATGTTTGTGTACATATGCAAGTATTCCTGTAGACAAACTCCAACATGTAGAATTCATAGATCAAAGGAATTTAATTGTGATAATTTGCCCTTCAAAAGACTTGCAATTCACATTCTGATCAAAAAGTGTGAAAACTTTCTCCTCTATATCCTTGCCGACAAATTAGAAACTGTAATTATAATTTTTACTCCCCTATTTACTAACAACGTTAAGCATTTTTGCATTTGTTTATTGGCCATTGTATTTATTTGTTCATAAATTTCTTACTAATATCTATTCATTGGTTTGTATTTTCTTATTGTTTTTTAGGAGCTCTTTATATTTTCTGGCTATTAATAATTTTCTCCTCACCTACCAACTGTCTTTTAACTTTTTATTGTGTCATTTGTCATTAAAACATTTTTTAAATTTTCTATACAGTCAAATCTATAAATCTTTTCCTTTGGGGCTTCTGAGTTTTATAGATTGTTTTAAAATAAACAGAAGTATTGTGTGCTCCTACCTTCATGGTTCTGCTCTTGTGTCTTAGCTCTGTATTTCTGTTTCTAGTATGAGATAAGAGCCTAATTTTATCTTTTTCCAAATAGCTTAGTGTCCTAACATTTTTTTTTTTTTTAGATGGAGTCTCCCTATGTTGCTCAAGCTAGTCTCAAACTCCTGGCCTCAAGCAATCCTTCCTCCTGGGCCTCCCAAAGTGCTGGGATTATAGGCATGAGCCACCAAGCCTGGCCATTTTTAATCAAATTGTTTAAATTTGTGTTCTGAGTCTAACAGCATACTTTGAATTAGTCCAGCTTTATAGCATATTTTGCTGCAGGGTGGTGGGGCAGGGGGCTTCCTTCATCCCTTGTGGTTCTTTTGCTATTCCAGCATTCACGACTATTTCATGTGCTCTCTTTCAGAGGGAATTTGTAATTATTAATATTTTCCCCATAAATTTTCTTGAGATTTGGTTGGGAATGTCCTGAATTGACAGGTTGATTTGACAGATAGTGAAATCCTCACAATACTGGGCCTTCCCGTTAAGAACATGTGGTATTTCTCTAATATTTCTCTACTGTTTAGTGTCTTTCAGAAAAGATTTTTTTTCATATAGACCTTACACATTTTGGGATTTTTAATTGGGAACAGGTTTGAATTATGATAGTTTTCATTTTCCCAGAAAGTCATTCTTTCAAATATGTTATCTTGACTGTATAAACTATTCTCTTACAGTTTTTTTGTTTCCTACTTTTCTGCAGTGATGTCAATTTCTCATTTCTAATATTCTTTTTTTTCTGTAACTGGGTTTGCTATAATGTTATCTCTTTCATTTGTTTTTTTAAAATATCAAGTTTGGTTTTTTACTATTCCATTAATTCTACTTATCTTTTTTGTTTTCTTCCTTCTTTGGATTTATTTTGTTGTTGTTTACATTTTAGATTCTTTCTTATTTTGTAATATATACATTTTCCTTGAGAACTCCCCTGGCCACCTCCCACCTGGTTTATACTCTAGAGATTCCAGTGCTGGGTGGCCTCTGTCGCTTTGCATCTCCTTTCCCGCCCCCTGCCCCCAGCAAGGTGTTCCCTCCCTCTACCCCCATTCTTCAGCACCGTCCCCTCCTGCCACATCTGGGATTGTGTGGTTACAGTTCACCACCAAGAAAACCCTGATGTACTGAAGACTGATCACATTGGGTTGTCCTGAATGCCTAGGAGCCATTTTCCTCAGTCCACAAGGAAGGACTTTGCTAACTGTGCTTCCTGCAGGGTTGCCTCCATGCTGTCACTGTCCCTTGTTAGGAGTCACTGAGACTCCTTCTGATTCCATCCTGAGAAAAACTGGATCCTCATAATTTTTTTAAATGGATCACCCATAAGAAACAAAGCCCTCTCTTGCTAGTGTTGATCATCTCTTCTACACATCATGCTGCAGCATTATGCTACGAGGAGACACGCAACCAGTGCTTTTTAGGCAGTCCAAAATCAGATGAATTTCCTGATGTCCTTTGGAGAGAACTTTTCTGAATCCTGGTTCAGATTTCCCACTCCTTAAAATTATTCATTTACCCCTTCCACCTCAGCACAGTGAAACACAGTTCCATGCTGGACTGAAGTCTAAAGGTCCATAATAAAGTCAGAAATCTGATGACCTGCACATATTAAGGTCTGCATGAGGAGCTCTCCCTGCCTTGGGGAAGTAGAAGCTGCACCTCCAATGCACCCCAGATTAGAGTCTCAGCTTCTCTCTCCTCTGGATCCCTATTTCTCCTTCACCAGCATCTTGGTGATGCCTGGGGCTGGATGGATTCTTTCCTTTACCCTAGTTTTTATTGTGTGTAAAATGTAACTGTGATGCTCATCAATCGATAATTGTTTTTAAAGAGTAAAATCATGATTCTTATATAAAATGAACATGTGTCAAAGATTTTATTCAATTCATCAATTAATGAGGAAACCATTAAGACGTTACAAACAGGCCAAAGGAGAAACCAAAGAGCAGACACAAAGATAAGTCCTGAGAAATGATAAAATGAATTTGCTTAGTAGATACAAAATTTGCTTCTTCCACGAGGATGTGAGGGGATCGATTGCCCTCTAAAGAGAAAATTTATTTGCATGCCTATGGACAAGAATCATTTGCATTGCTATCAGTTGCCTACAATTACAGAGTTGTGAAATAGCTCAAAGACAATGAAGCTGTAGAGATAAGTATGATATCTGGGAAAGTATGCTGGACAAGACAGCCAGCATTTGGCTTTGCCCATTTCAAAGGCATTCACAATTTTCCCCGCACACTTATTTTAGCAGCCACAGTTTCAGTTTTACTTTGAAACTAGCAAGGGTCCCCTTCCCATGTTCTGATAGTTGTGACTACTTGGAACAGGGCCCTCTGTTGTATCAAGCTTCCATGGATGCTGAGGGACGAGCCACTTGGAGCTCTCCTTCTAATTAGATATATACTGCATCAGTCTTGCTTCTGCTAACTTTTAACCACAAACAAAAGTCACCAAGTATCCAGGAATCCTTCACATTTCAAGAAATAGGAACTGACTAATTATTTGTAATGGCTGTATATGGATCAGGGAGTACATTTCTACCTCTATGCCTTTTTTATTCCAATGCATCTAATAAATACATTGCATTCATTCCCCTTTGGGAGCACAAAGAATGGTTGCAGGCTTTTAAATCCCTCCAACTGAATTAATTCCAGCACTAACTAACTCTCAGAGTCCTTCTTTGTGGCACATAAATTCAAGCGAAAACGGGAGGGATTAAGAAACGTGCTCCAAGTCCCGTAGCTGTAAGTAACCACACTGTAGGGCAAGCAAAGCCCATTTGACTCCTCAGTCTGAATGCCTTCTATCCCTCAGTGCTGCCCTTCTGTGTTCCAGATCTTTGTTCACCTTCTGCAAATATGCAGTCAGTGCCTACCATCCACCCTGCATTGCCTGGGCATCACATTCACTTGCATACACAAGACAGAAAGTTTTATTTTAGCCTGACTATACCATCGGCTCCATCCTGCACATCCAGTTGAGTGCTTAGTTCTATAAATTTTATCTTGCTATATTTCTCCACTTCATCCCTTCCACTCTGTACCCCATACTTTATTCATCTTTTACCTGGACTAACACAGTATTGTTTTCTGGCCCCCTCAATTCTGGTTTCTTCCCTCCGCTCTTTCCTACCCATGTATCCTTCTTATCATCAGAGTAATACTGCTCATCTATGCATGTCTCTCCCTTGCTTAACAAACCTTAGTGGCTCCTGATTTCCTGTACCATAACGTGCCAACTCCTTAGTGTGGCCCATAAAGACTTTAAAAGCATACCAGCTCATCTTCCTGCTCACTCTTTGTCTTGGCCGCTGATGGACCTGCGAGCTAGCCACAGCTGATGACTGCCTGTTTCCTTACAACTCATCACTCTTGTGCCTCTGTGCCTTTGCATATGCTGTTCTTTTGAATTGCAGTGCCCTCTCCTGCTCCCAGGTAGGATAGCTCCTGTCAGACACATTCACTGATACTGCCACCACCATTCCCCCTCCAGCAGGGACAATGATTCTCTCAACTGGAGTACCTATATTTCTATTATAGCATATGCACACTCACATTCTGCAATAGTGCTTTCATATTTCTATCCTGGCTAGACTGTGGTCTCTTCACGGGCAGGGGCCATTCCAGGTGCCATGGGATTCGCAGCACACGCCTGGCACAGAGACCAGCATCAGGAGGCGCTACATGTCTGGCTGAATATCTGAATCAGTAAAAGAACAAATGTTGAACTCTTGTATTCCACTCAGGACTCTTTAACTGCATCTTGATCACTTCAAGACAGAAAAGCAACAAAAACAAACAAGCAAGAAAGAATACCCCCAGAGCTAGTATGCAGTGAATACTGTGTACCCCTCAACTTTTCTCTAAACCCTGATGATTGGGAAACAATTACCACCCTGGGAACCAGTGACGTTGAAAATCAGGCATAGTGGGAGAATTTACATGATGGAAATTGGAAAATAGTGCAAATAATGTTTTGGGGGAGGGGAATTTTGTTGTCCTCATTTTAAATTGTACAATTCAGTGGTTTTTAACCTATTCAGTATGTTAGGCAACTACCACCATCATATTTCAGAACATTTTCATCATCCCCGAAGGAAACCCATAGTCATTAGCAGCCACTCTCCATTCCCCCCACCCCAGGCCCCGGCAATGTTTATTGTTCTTTGAGAGCTGGTTGTTAAACATTTACAGCACACCACTGCTGGGGACGTTTCTATAATAACAATTACTCTTCCCTTCTCTTCACTTCATGTCTAGATTCTTCAAGGACCTTGAGTCCTCTTAAACCCCAGAGGTTTATAACAAAAAGATTTATACGTCTTTAAAAAGAAGTTATTTCAGTTCTCGCTTAATTTAATTTATCCGCCACAGAGTGAGATGAAAAATAGTCACGCATAGAGAAAAAGATCAGAAACTAATAAATCTTTTAAAAGGCCAGCTCACTTTCTGCTGGATTAGTATGCGGGATTTACTTTTGCATGAGACAATGGGCTCTTGTCTATTTTTAGATTAGATAATGCATTTCCTAGGACCCACAGGAGGCCTTGGCTTCTCTTATTACTGAGCACACATGCAGAGAGCAGAGATTTTGTGAAAGGGAAAAAGAAAAAAAGCAAGGGAAAAGGATTGGTGGTTTGTTCTTTTGATCACTAATGCAACCCCATCAGGAAAGATGAAATATAATGCCCAAGCATTTCCTAAAAGAAGTTCACCAGAAATGCACAAAAATGCACTTGTATCAAAAGATGTATACACATCCCCACATCCCTGTGAGTGCACTAGACTATGAGATCATTTGTTAATCTCCTAATGACCCATAACCCCAGAACAGTCCCCCAGATGTGGGCTCCCAGACACTAGATGTATTACTCCTCTAATTAATGCTTGCTGATTGAACTCGTTTCTAAATCTTTTATATTTACAAGCAGGAAATGTTAGGCTGTCCTCCATGGTAGGGACTCTATGCCTTGTTTCTCAAAGTGTGGTCCCTGGACCAGCAGAATCAACATTACCTGAGAGCTTGCCAGAAATGCAGAGCCTCAGGCCCTACCCAGGCCCATGGAATTCAATGTGTATTTTATCAGCATCTCTAGTTGGTTCACTTGTGCATTAAAGTTTGAGAAGCACTGGGCTAAAACCACCGGAGGACTGTTTAATTGGCTGCTGTTTCTGGAGTTTGTATGGAAAAGAAATTCACTGAGAGTTACTGGCAGTTCATCCAAATGATCCCCAACCAGAGTTTGGATGTCTTGGGAATACCCATCTCATGTCTAGCAATCGTGGAGATAAAACAAGAGGCTAATTCTCTACCCAGATTGGAACCCTACTGACTATATAGAAAAGGTCCATCTTCACAGATCATGGAAAGTTTCACTTCAAGTAATGTTTTTCTCTTATGAAAGTAATGCATGCTCACTATAGGAAATCTGGAGAACTATGGAGAAGAAAATTAAAATCACCTGAATTTCCAACTTGAGTGTTAAACACTTAATATTCTGGCACATTTTTTTAATATACATGCAAGTATTGCGTGCTCTGTTTCCAGTGGTATTCTTTACGTTACATAATTGGGAACACAAAGTAAACAGTCTGCATCCTGATTTTTTTCATGTATTGTGATTATTTTCATGCCCCTAAAGATTCTTCAAGAATATGATTTTAATGACCTTATATTCTTATGTGACTACATGATATTTTATTTAAATATTCTCATATTCTTGAATATTTTTAGATTTTGTTAACCCTTCTGAAAACATTGTGATTAACATCCTTCTGTATAAATCCTTTTCTGACTGTCTTTGAGATTATTTCTTCTGTACAGATTTTCAAGAGTATACTTGTGTGAGCCTGGCCAGGTGGTGCATGCCTGTAGTCCCAGCTACTCTGAAGGCTGAGGTGCGAGGATCCCTGAATCCAGGACTTCAGGACCAGCCTGAGCACCTGAGCAACATAGTGAGATCCCATCTCTTTAAAAAAAAAAATACACTTGCGGTATGAACTTTACAGGTTATTGATACAAAATGCCACCTGGCTTTCCAGAGAGTCTGTGCTAACAGGCTCTCAGCGGGGGCCACGCCCTCACCAGCCTCTGCCGCCTTTTTCAGCAGCCCCAGTTTCTTATCTTAGGTGAAAATCACCATTTTATTGTTTCAATTTGCATTTCTTTGATAACCAGTGTGATTGAAGATTTTTCCATTTGTTTACTGACTTTTTTTTTATTTCTGTAGGGAATGCTCTGTACTTGGCCTTGGCCTGTTTTATTGTTGGGGTGCTACTGCTATCAGAGATGCTCATATATTCACATGAGTAGCTCTTTATCTTAGCATTTGCTCTGTCTGCTCAATTGCCGTTAGCCATTTCATTGTTTTTAAAGTCTTATACATTTTTATATTTTTGAATTGAATATAGTCAAAATCCTGCCTTGTGATTTCTTCCATAGTATTCATGCTGAGAAGGATCCTTCGCATTAAGGAGGGTATAATTGGTGTCTATATTTTTTCAAAACAAGGCACAATAGCAATGCTGATAGTGACCCTCCTGATCTCATTCCTGATTAAGCATGATGTTGGCTTTTACCTGTATCATGTCCTGAATAATTTCTTTCTTCCCTATTTTTGACTTCTGTGGCATTTCCTTTTTTTTTTAAGCTTAAACTAGTTTTTAATTAATAATTAATTGACTGTGATTTTCCTTAATCATGTATTACTTTCTAAAATATACTAAGAATTCTGTTTGACAACTGACCCATCTCACTGAGCTGTCAATTCTTGCTCCAGTATCATATGATTTTAATTACCATAACCTGAGCACACCGGGCCAACTCAGTTTTTAGAAACAAGGTGGCCTTTTATTATTTTGTTTTCCAACTTTGGCCCCTTATGGAATAAATCAACTTTCCAACCCAAGAGCTGACAGGTAGACACACACTTTCAGCAAAGAAGCAGTCATGTTTTATTATTTTAATGCAGAGCCTTAGATATAACAGAGGCAGCTTCCTCAAACCACTCCACGAAGTGCCCTGATAGCTTTACCTTTCAAAAAAAGAAACCAGAATGTGCATAACTTTTTGGTGCTAAATCTGAAGTTTCATTATATTTTGCCATGCAAAACAATATTGACCCTCTAAGTGTTTCTTGACATATCTGGCCATTTGGAAATATTAAAAAGCCAATTTAAACAGCTAGGAAAAATCTGTTTATTTTTGTGGCTGTTTTTATGATTGAAATTGTGAAGGTCAAGTGTCCTATATATTCTGGAAGGAAATCTTTTCCTTTTCCTTTTGCCTCATCTCATGTTGACTCACTTTTTAAATTTCTCACAACTGCTATTCTTAAGTAAAGTACTCAAAGGGTGTAGATTGTGAAAAGAACTTGCCCCCTCTGGTTTCTGACAGAACTGGTTCGCCTCCTTGGTTCCTTAACTCCCATTAGTATGAGCTTCTTCAACATAAAATTAAGGAAAATAATAACATTTGTCTCAAGGAGTTGGTGGAATTGTTAAATGGGATTATGCACAGAAGGACCTTAGCACAATGCCTGGTACAAAATAAACATTAAATAAATGTAAGCGGGGAATGGTGGGGCATGCCTGAGTCCCAGCTACTTGGGAGGCTGAGGCTGGAGGAGTTTGGGGCTTTGGTGTGCTGTGATAGTGCCTGTGAGTAGCCATTGCACTCCAGCCTGGGCAACATAGTAAGATCCTATATCTAAAAAAAAAAAATTAATTAAAAAAATAAATAAATGTAAGCTTAAAAAATAGACCTCAAAGCCACCCCAGTCTTTGCAGGTGATCTTGCTTAACTCCTACTTTGCTGAGAAGATGAAGATCTTAATCTACCCTGTCCTCTATACTCATCCTTGGCCCTAGCTCTCTTCTTCCCTCCTTCTTCCTAACTCAAGGAAAAAAGGTCCTCCTCCCTTCCAAGGCTACCCCTACAAGTTTGATTCCCTTCCCTCCTTCCCTCCTTCCTTCCTCCTCTTTCCTTCCTTCCTTCCTTCTTTGAACCTTGCTCAGTTCCCTTTTCTCTTAGATCAGCAGTTCTCTACATACATCCTGCCTGCTTCTTCTTGTTATAAACAAATTCAGTTCTCCCCTGCCCTAAAGAAACAGCTCATCTTTGAACATTATATTTTAATTATCTATTGCCACATAGGAAATTATTGCAAAACTTAATGGCTTAAAACAACTGTAAGGATTTCTTATCTTTCACGATTTCTAAGAGTCAGGCATTCAGTAGCAGCTTGGTTGGGCAGTTCTGGGCCAGCGTCTCTCGTAAGGTTGCAGTCAGGGTCCCTGGGACTGCAGTATCTGAAAGCTTGATGGGAACGGAAGATCTACTTTTGGGGTGGCTCACTCAGATGGCTGGCAAATTCGTGTTGACAAGCGGACTCCTCTCTACGTAGGCACCGCCACGGTGCTGCTTGAGTGCTCTCACAACATGGTGGGTAGCATTCCGCCAGAATGAGTGATCTAAGAAACCAATGCAGAAGCTACAATTCCTTTATGAACTAACTTTAGAAGTCACACACCGTTATTTCCTCAGTTGGAAATATTTCTGTTGGTCACACACAACAGCCCTGACTGCACATGGAAGGAGACAACAGAAGTACATGAACATGAAAAGAGAGTGACCACTGTGAGTCATCTTAGAGCTGGCCGCCACACTCTGCTAGCTCTCTCTCGTTTTTATGTGCTTTTGGAAAGGCTGTCCACCATGGCCCCAGTTCCTCACCCTCTGTTCTCTCAGGCAGAACTCCTATTTGCAAGTAACCAAAGTCGAACTCCAAGTATTCCAAAGAGGAATTTACTAAAAAGCTATTGTTGGGAAGGCTGGAAAACCAGGGTTGCTGAAGTTGAGTTTCCAAGAACAAGGCCCAAAACCAGGCAACAGGACTGGCCTGAAGAGACAACGATTCCCATTGCTGTGGCTGCTGTTACTACTGCACACAGGAAACCACCACCATTCCTGCCACCGCCAGCAAAGACACTCTTATTTTAATTTTTTTTTTTTTTTGAGTCAGGATCACAACCTCACAACCACTGCTCCTCAAAAAGCCAAAACTTCTGCTTATACCCACTCAATAAAGATACAGTTGATCCTTGAACAACATGGGTCCAAACTGCATAGGGCTACTTATACATGGATTTTTTTCCAATAAAAGTTGCACCGAGTGTGCCTGCCTCTCCTGCCTCCCCTTCCACCTCCCCCACCTCTTCCCCCTCTGCCCCCTGAGACAGCAAGACCAACCCCTCCTCTTTCTCCTCCTCCTCCTCCTCCTAGCCTACTCAATGTGAAGACAACAAGGAAGAAGACCTTTATGATGATCCACTTAATTAATGAATTAACTATTTATTTTTAGAGATGGGGTCTCACTATGTCGCCCAGGCTACAGTATGGTGGCTATTCATAGATGCAATCATAATGTACTACAGCCTTGAACTCCTGGGCTCAAGTGATCCTCTGACCTCAACCTCCTAAGTACCTGGGAGTACAGGTGCGTGCCACTACACCTTGCTTCACGTTCACTTAATGAATTATAAATATATTTTCTCTTTCTTATGAGTTTCTTGACATTTTCTTTTCTCTAGCTTACTTTATCATAAGAATATTGTATATTAAACATACAACATGTAATATATATGTTAATGACTTTATATTATCGGTAAGGCTTCCAGTCAACAGTAGGCTATATTAGTAGTTAAGTTTTGGGGGAGTCAACAGTTATATCCGGGGAAATTGGGTAGAGGGGACTTAAAAAAAAGTTATATACATCCAGTAAGCTGATTTAGTAAAACTTTTTTTTTAAAAAAAGAAAAGAACAAGAAAAAAGTTATATGAGGATTTTCAACTGCATGTGAGGTCGGTGCCCCGACCCCTGTGTTTTTCAAGGGTCGATTGAAATACAGGATTCCACAAGAAGATCTCTTCCCCAAGTAGTTCATTTCTGAGCAGAGAGCTAACATGGGTCTAATGGATGGTGCACATATCACACTCCTGCATCCCAGCTGCTAGAGGGGCTGAGAATTTCCACTTTCTGAGTTCTGTTTACGTGAAATAAGATGAAAAGGCTGGAAATATCCCAAACATAATAAGCGTTTTAAAAAAATGTAGGACACCCCAAAAGAATGACAATTGGTCCACAATTGTCCACTCACTCACAAATCCTTGCAGTTTGTCTTTTGTCTTGTCCTTCCACAAAAGCTGTTTCTCAGTGGTCCCCAGTGAGGTTAAACGGGCCCTGCCACCCTTGGATCATTCCCGCACCTAGCTGGGGAAATTAAAGCAGCCGTTGGCCAGCTTCTTAGGTCGAGTTCCCCGGAAGTGAACCCTGGGAGAAGAATTCATGGCTTTGATTTTTAAGGAAGTTTCTCCAGAGGAGTCAGGGTATGGAGTGGGGAGAACAGAACAGGAAGAGGAAGAAAGCAAACAAGGGAGGTGCGATTTCTGGCCAAGTCCCAGGGAGAATATTCAGCCGGATCCCCCAGGGAACCCAGAGCGGTAAATTAGGCTTCAGAGTGGTCCTGCCCTCAGGCCGGAGGGCTTTCATGATGTACGTGGGAGCGGCAGAGGGGACATCAACTGTGAGGAACTTCTAGCACTGCGGTCCTGCAGGTAAGGTGGCCCAGTGGCCTGAGGGCCGTCCTCTGAACAGGAGAGCCAGAGCTGGACCACTGGTGCTAAAGGCAGGCAGGTGCCTTCAGGAGAAGGTGCACAGACGTGATAAAAGGGACCTGAGAGTTTCTGGACAGGAGACAAACAATGCCCAGTAGAGCCAGGGATTCAGTGTGCAGCTTCCGAGCCACCTGTGCACGGGTACTGCTCCAATCCAGGTCCACATCCTTGTCAACAAAACCTGGTCCTTAACCAGCCACCATTAAGCCAAGCTTTTCACTAATCCCCTGAATCCACCCCTACCTTCATTCAAACTTACTGTTAGGTTTCCCCAAACACACCCCAACCTATCTTTCTTTCACACCACCCCTTTCCTGATGCCAGGAATGGTCTCCCTTAGGTTCACCTACTGTGGCGCTCACTGAGATCCAGCTCAGAGATGCGTGCATCGTGAAGGTTTCCCTGGCCACCCCGGCATGCAAGACTAGCCCTCCTCCGGACTGCGACAATACTCTATTCTTCACTCTCTTAGGAGTCATATCACATACTGTATGTATTTCTGTTCAGGCCTTATCTTTTCCTTATAAATTTACACTCCTTAAGGCAAAGACTGTTTCTTACAAAACTGTATATGCTGCATAGCACCCTGTCAATAATATTCATTTACATGTGTTTGTTGAAAAAAATGAATGAATCCTTCTTTTGAGTTCATGAAACATCGTGAATATTGCAGTTTACTTTTAAAATAAAGCATTCCCTAAAGCTGAATCAATATATATATTGTAAAAGAAACCACCAATGTATTACCTTGAATATGTTCTTCTGTTGAAAATGGAGGACTAATATAATATTCTTTTATGACATGATCCCTGATCTCAAAAGTAAGCACTGAAATAAAAGGTTTCATTTTGGGTCCCCATACAAAAACTTTCTGGAAAATTTCCCTGACCATTTTAGACAATTCTCAGTCAAATGAGCTCATCCTCAGTTCCTCCAAAGGCAGGAAGTTGTGCCTTATTAGCTGTTGGGAACCAGGTGCCCTCTGTGTCCTCTTCTGCTTAAAACCCCCTGGTGGTTTCCCACTGTTCTTAGAACTCAGCCCAGGGTTCACAAGGCCCCCGTGGCTGTGCCCTGCCTGCCTCCCTCACCCGCTCTCCCCACACTCCCCCTTGCTCACGGGGCGCTTTCTGCAGCAATCTGTTCTCTGCTGCTTTACATACCACACTCTTTCCTGCTCTAGAGCTGCTGTCCTGGCTCTTCCCTCTGCTAATGCCTCTCCCCTGGCCTGTGGCCTGGCTGGTTGGCCCCTCTTCATCCTTCAGGTCTTAGCATCCTATCTTGAGTGGCCCCTCTCACCCCTTCCCCAGGTGGTACCAATCGTATCTATCTATTTATGACCTTCAAAGCCTTTATGACAATCTAAAATTATTCAATGGATTTGTTCAAATGTTATTATCTCTGTTCTTCGCCAACAAAAATTAAAAGTTGCCTAAACGCGGTTACCTTACATATATATATGCTCAGGGCCAACAGGAATTCTTAGATCATTGCAGCCATCCCATTAATAAGTGTTAAATGAATGAATGGAGGGGAAAGATCTTGTTAAGCAAGACAACAAAACACAAAATTATAAATAATAGATAAATTTAACTTCATAAAAGTTTAAAAACATCTGTATGATAAAATATGAGTAAACCAAGTGAAAAGCGAAAAAAAAACTTGAACACACACAACAAACCTTAGATTTGTTCATGGTCTGTTATACGTTCACCCCACCAAGCTAAATGTCTAATCTGAAACAAGTAAGAGAATTTCGCTATATCAAAAGTAAAAGGGGTCCAGGATTCCAATAACAGGAAAGCAAAATTATTAATACTATTAATGATGATGAGAAACTGAATTAGCCACAAATAAACAATGATGATTGATGATGTTGCTGCTAAATCTCCAATGAATGCTGGAATTATTTCTTTGTCCCCCGATTCCCAGCTCAACATATCCCTAAACTACCTGTGTCCTTATAGAAGTTTGCACATTCCCCTAAGAAAGGCAGCTGTCACTTGGTCTTACAGCTAGTCATCTAGGTATCAGCTGTGTGGGCTTCAGGGAAAGAATGATGTCTTATTAGTCATTGTATCCCAGAGTCAGTGTGGTGCTTGTCACAAGGTAGGTTGGGGGAGCAGCGAGGGATGCCGCAACTGCAGGAATAAAGCCTTTGAGCGGGTGAGAGGAAAGGAAGCCACAGAGCAAAGTAGGAGAGCTGAACTTCCTTCATAATAATTCATGGGACTGTGCAAAGGTACAGGTTAATGAGGGAGTATACATGTGCCTGAGGCTTTCTATTTCTTCCTTCGAATATGAGGCAAATGGAGAGGAATGTAAAAGATTTGAGGGGTGTGAAGAAGGTGTGAAGTGTTTATATTAGATGGTGGGAAAACTAAAATACTGGAGCCGCTTACTAAGGTTACTTGGTGGCCTCCACTGTACAGTTGAGATTTGTGGTCAGGAAACTAAAGCAAGAGCAGTTCAACAGGGTTGTGTGTTATTGTCCAGCAAATAACGAGCTGCTCAAGTGCAGGTGCAGAGCAGACAGAGAATGGATTTAATCAAGATTCTAGACATTTGCTAGATGACAAAGCCCCAGGGGAGAGGACCTGCAAAGTTCATGGCAGGGGCAAGAGGCGATTGCAGTGACGGACCAGCAACTCTAATCCGAGTAAGGAGTGAAATGAAAATGTGATAAAGTGCCTGACAGTGCAAATATGCTAGGACCAAAGGACTAGAGTCTTTGTTGAGGTTGAAGAATTGTTGGAGTGGAGATCCTCGGGCAAGGGACGTAGAAGGATGGCAGGTTGGGGTCAGATAATGGGACACTGAAGTTAATTTTTAGGGATCATGAATTTAGGGCTGATGAAATGCTCCTGTTATGGCCATAGTAGCCAACAGCTTAGGTGGGATAAAAGAAAATAGTTACAATAAAGAGGTAGAAAAACTGAAATTCTTACATGCAAGATAGATCATTCCATGGTTCTGGAAATCTCAAAGAATAGAGAGGAAAGTTGAGTTTTGAATGGGTGAGCCATTTAATCCTCTCAAAGTTCTGCATAAAATTTCAGAATTTTATCTCCACTTTACAGAAGAGGGTACATTTAATAGTTGCCTAAACTCAGGCAGAGAGTAAGTGGTTGAGCTGGGATTTGAACCTAAGTCTCTCTGGCTACAAAGCTTATTAAATTCTTTCTCTGCCAGTATGTAGTATGTGTCTTCCATTTTTCACTGATGAGACCAAGCAGGAAAGAGTTAAGGCATGACCCATAACATTCTCAAACAGTAAATTCTAAGCTCAAAAGAGAAAGTAAAAGGCAATGCTGAAATGCTTGGTTGGATGGGGTGGGTGGGGGGAGAATCAGACACTAGAAATTCTTAATCTCATGGATATCATTAATTTCTGGACACTACAGTAGGAATGTGACCTAACTGCTCAGAGGAGTAAGTAAAGCTCTCGAAGTAAAGGTACATAATTGAGGCATAGACTCTTAGAGTGAGGAGGGAACCTTAGCAAATATTTTCTTCTACTCATTTTCTGCTTAGAAAACTGACACTCAGAAAAGTTAAGTGACTTGTCTAAAATCACAAAGCTAGGTAGTGAGGTCTAACCCAGGTCATATAGGACTGCCATTCTTCACATCACATGGACTGTGTTTCTTTCCTCCCACTCCAAGAGGATTTAAATCAGAATTCTTGAGACTGTATGTCCTTTCTTAGATAATAGCTGCCCACAATTAAGTGTGCTTTGCTCAGGGGTCTTCTCCAAGGTGCATTTGGCACGGTTGGTACTCATGTGGCCCCTTCTGGCTAGAAGTTGCCTGTCTCTGATCCAGGAAATACCTCCCCCACAGAAGCTGTGACTATAACTTGCTCTAAACCTTTGGTCAGACCTTGCCAGAGGCAATAGTCCTTTTCCTGCTGGGATCCTCCCGAGACTTTCTTGAAAAACCGGAAGGTCAGGTAGCTGTTGCCAAGAAAGAGTCCTAATCATTGAGCACTAAAATGGGAGCCAAGAAAGGAGTGAGTTGCCTTCCTTTCCTCAGTGAAGTCAGATTTGGCGGGTAGGTGTATTCCTGCACCTTCCAGCTTATGCTTCTGTGGTTGGGAGAAAGGACTGGCTTAGAGAAGCAGAGATGAATTAGGAAATGACTTGCTTTTCCACGAGCTTACTTCGGGGATACTAGATCAAGCCTCATCGACATTAATAAACAATGTGTTAAGCATCCTTCTGCTTGAAGACATCAGCTTTCTAAAATGAGGGCTATTAAGGCAAGTGGCTGCGTAGGGCTTCATAAATTATGAATTTACTAGTCATGGATGAATACAAATAACCCTGCAATCAGGAGACAGCTGGAAATTAGAAGCAGCTCTTCTTTTGATTCAATTAACCACCTGAAGAAATTAGGTTTTGATTTAGATTTGTGTTCGAAAGCCATAGTCCCCTTTTAAAAAAGGAAAAAGAATAACAATTGCAAAGTATTGAACATCTTTTCCAGCTTCACAGTAGAGCAGTTCTTTCCACTATTGGTTAAAAATCAATAAATTAAAATAAAATGACTTATCATGTGTTATTGCTGTGAATAATGCCATTGATCAGCTCAGGAGAGAGGATGGGGCAGAATATCTTTCATTTCTGAAATCTAATCTTCCTCACTGTTGCAGACAGCCTCCTGCTCTAACCATTTGACAAACAGGGAACCCAACATTGGGAGGCTGGCCAGGGATGGCCCAGTGAGTAGGTAGCAGGCCAAAGGATAAAACACAGAGGTCCTCATTGTCCAAGCCACTGCTCCTGACTGTAGCACAAGACCCCCACAGATGTGCAAAAGCTGGGAGGAAGTTCACCAACTAACTCTTCCCTATTGCATCCGGTTGTCCACTCTGAGCTTCCAACCCTACCAGAAAGTTAGTTAGATAGCAGCAGAATGTTCTCCTCCACCTCCACCCTGACAAGACGGATGCTTTAATAAAACCTAAGACATGTGGTCAATATCCCAGAAGAAACGCATTGCTTAGCAGCAGTGACCTTTAAAGAAAGGTCAAATATTAGATTTTTTTCCTAAAGACTTTTTAAGATATTGGGAGCCAAGTTTCCTGATGATTTATCTAAATATGGTACTGAGAAGTTACCAGTTGCATTATTAGAAGGAGCTTTTGTATACTCAGCCTCCAAAGATAAATATTAATAATCGTGTCCAACATTTACTTGGTGTATTATTTCACAATGTAAGGTACATATACTATGCCACAGATGGTATGCAAAGTGATTTCAGGTCCTATTGGAAGAATATTTATTATTTTAAAGGTTATGTAATAGTTTAAACATGTGTTTGAAACATAGGCTGGGTGAGGTGGCTCACACCTGTAATCCTAACACTCTGGGAGGCTGAGGTAGGAGGATCACTTGAGGCCAGGAGTTTGAGGTTGCAGTGAGCTATGATGACACCCCTGTACCCTAGCTCTGGTGACAGAGAGAGACGCAGTCTCAAAAAAAAAAAAAAAAAAAAGGAAAAAGCAAAGAAAGAAAAAGAAAACATAACCAGCTCTCCATTCATTAGAATGAATGAATATAGTTGCTTAGGATGAAACTAAGCTTTAAGAAATGATTTAAATAAAGTCAATTTTTAAAATCAGGTAAGTAAGAGTTAGTACTCAAATACAGCTAACATTTTGCAAGTAATAATTTGGTGTGTGTTATGTTCCAGGCACTCCGTAAAGGATTGCAGTCTCTCCTCCATCCTTTGTTTCTCTGGAAACTCAAGTTCATCATATCTGTCAGTTAATGCAACTGAACCTACTTGGGTTTTGTTTTTTTTTTTCTGAACACTTTACCCTTCAAACTAAATCTTCTTGGGATTTGGAGTTTGCAGGATTATCGACAGAAATTCTCCTGCTTTAAACGGAAAGCTTTGGAACTCTTTCAGTGTTGTGATAGAGCCAGCTCATACCAACTTGTGTGCGCAGATTGTATACATCTCTTCCCAACTTTGCATTCAGGGACAGCACATTGGTAGCCAAAATTAGCCATCACGAGAGTATTTACACCACAGATATTGGCAAATGCTATAAATTAGAAGCCAGGTGTGGTGGTGTGGCCTGTAGTGCCAGCTACTTGGAAGGCTGAGGCAGAAGAATCTGTTGAGCACAGGAGTTGGAGTCCAGCCTGGGCACCATAGCAAGACTCCATCTCAAAAAAAAAAAAAAAAAGTCAAATTAGAATTTGATTTTGCTTTTTCTGGAGGCCCAGTAGTTAAATATTAATATTTTCCAAAATAAAACTTTATACAACCTCATTTTAAAGTCTACCTGCAATAAATTGCTGGGTCCCTACACAACGAGAAACACCCACCCAAACACCTGCTATAAATATAATAGCAGCACAGTATAGCATGGGATAGGATCTTCATAAGGGGATAGGATTTTTAGGTGTTTCCTTTTATAAAACTCTTCTCCCAATCAAAATGTCTACTTTTATTACATGGCCAAAAGTGGGCCAGAAACTTTTGAAAGAGATGCCTGGATAGTACATTTCCCAATTAACATTAGCAAATCAGTCTGCTCTCTACCCTTTTATGCTACACACCACTCCTAACACACCGTACATAAATTAAATCTAACTCACAGCAAACAGCGAGCTCTCACCAAAACAGGAAAGAAGGGAGATGTTGCAAGAAGGCAATGAGCACGCTGAAGACGGTGTGGAGGGGGAGGGGAATAATGTTGCTAGGTAACCACCCCCAGGAGTTAATTCACATGTATACATGTGAGCACCTCAGGTTTTCCTTAGCACCAGCTGGCCCTACTGTGAAGTATCTGTGGGGGTCCCCAGTGGGCAGCCTGATTGGCCTTACCCTCTAGAGATTAGAATTTCAGAAGATGTGTAAGCATTCTGCTTCCCTTTTAGATGTATATTTGCTGCTTCCCACTTGACAAATACTACAATCTTGCAAGGGTAAAGCTCATTACAGCAGGGCCGGCTAATGCCCCGGTGGATATTTCATCACTGATTTTAAGCACACACCATTGACTAATGGATTACACCTTGATTGTGGGGAGGGTGATCAGATAGCACTGACTCCAAGCTAAGAAAATCACAAGTCTTGCTGGGCTTTGCCATTGCAGGAAGTTAGCAACTGTAGGGCCTCCGCATCGTACAAGTCCAGGGAATAGACTTCAACGCTGTTGTCTGTGTGAGAGGTGCATTGCTCAGAAGTGATCAGCTCTTTCCCAGGTGAAGAAAGCAAGGCCTTTAGAGAAGATGACTTCTCTAGGTTGTTTAGCTAGCTAATAGCAGAGCAAGGGTTACACCCCAGGTCTCTGGATCATAATCTTTCTAATACACTAAACTGCCTCCCATATATTACTCATAATAACAATAAAACAATAATAATAAAAATGGTGCTATTGAACATTTCCTATGTGCCAGGCTCTGTGTATTAAGTTTTATATACATTTTCTCATTTCTAAACATGATTAATGGAATAAGCTTATGTCCCTGAGGGACCTGACGGTCAATGACATGTTGGCCAAGTCATAAGGAAAGACTTAGCAGAGTTTTAGAAAGTCTTAGTGTGAAGTGCAGTAGGACTGGATACTTCTCCCTGCTTCAAAGCACAATATAGACTTTTCCCTGTTGCTTAACCATTCTGCCCCCAGGGAGATAAGATAACTGAGCAGCCCGCTGATCTATTTCCACCCACAGAGCTTTTCAGGTTAGGATTGCATTCAGGTACATGTACCAGAAGTCCAACTACTATGCTTGATCAAGTAAGGGCTTTGTTTTTTTTCACTAAACAAAAAGTCCAGAGCTAGTGTGGTGGATTGGGAAAAACATCCAGGATCCCTCCAACCTTCTTCTCCAACATCCTTTGCATGAAGTATTCATCCTTACGGTTGCAAGATGGCATCATGATTATGTTCAGGTAGGAAAAAGGGAGACAGTCAATTGACAAAAAATATATGCCTATGGAGTCTTTCTTTTTACTGGGAAAATAATAGCTTTGCAAGAAGCCCTATCAGTGGAATTTCAGATTTATGTCATATGGTATTGCTAGGAAGCCTGAGAAGTTAAGTGGGGCAGGAGCACATGTCATCCTGAACAAAGGCCAGGTTATATTAGTAAGAAAGAAGGAGAACATGGCTATTAAGACAGTGTCAACTCAAAGACTGGAGTTCTTCCCTGGACCCCTGACTATCCATTGCTGCATCCTTCTCTAGAGGCCAGAGTTACTTGTCCCGCTGCAGTCTTAGTTATTGAGTAATGCCTTCTCTAGTTCTCTTCTCTGATTCGGGAGTCCCCCACACAAATAAACCTACCATATCTTACCTCTCTATGAGCCTTGGTCAAAACCCCAAATAGAAGTCCCTTGTTAATCCTGGAGTCTCCCACTCTCTGAGCACCATACCGTATTGTGCTTCACCAATGCCAAGCCTCACTCTTTTCCTTCCTTCCAACACTTTTGGAAACTTCTATATCCACAAAAACTTCACTGATTATTGCCTCCACCTCCATGCCCTTTGCTGTCCCTCTCAAGTGAGGGTACTTTTTCTCCTACATACAATGAAGGTCTGCAGGCCAGGGGACAACCAGATGAGTTCTTGGTCACCATTGAAATGAGACATAAAGGTTCTCATACTGTGGGCCCATTCTGAGAGGATCACGCCTTCTCCAGATCACCTTGTTCAAATCTTCAAATATTTCTCTTTCTAAATCCCCATCATCTGGCCAGAACCACTGTCCGGAAATTGGAGTAGAACCTTATTACTTCAGATAATCTCCCCTTCCAAGACGAGTGGACAAAGAGATACAGTGCTCAAAATCCTGCCCACTAGAAAGATGTCCCTTTCTCACTATTTTCATGTTGAAATGCTTTAATGGCCCACTTCTGGTGGAAGCTGACAAGTCAAGTAGGAACATCTGTGAACAGGATCAAGTTGGGTTTTTAAAAACTCTTCAGTCATTGGGAGTTTCCATACAGTCACAAGTGTAGGCTGAAGAAGGACAGATGTGTGGCAGGAGAAGGCACCCTGAGAGCAGGAACCACATACAGCTGCAAACACTATTGTGTCTTCAGAGCGCACTTTACTCACACCTAATCCTACAACTGCTTCTCATGCTTGATGACTGAAGCCTGACTTCCTGGCTGGGTGGATCAGACAGCATTCAGTTCATGACCAGGCATTTAGATCAAATCCAGGAGCAAGTCAGGAGCTGTTTCTCAAAGGAGAGTAGTTACTTGCTTAAGGGAGCATGACCTTCCTTTATAATCCTTAGGGTCTTTGCTGTAATCTTCCTGTCTGGAGTTGACATGAGTTTTATATACATTCTGATCTGCCATAAGTACTCCAGAAACCATTGAATATTCTGAGCCAAGTGAGAAAAATAGAATAGCCCCACTGGAGAGTCATATCTTATTCTGGGCTCCACACAAAGCTGACAGCTTTGGGAGCCACCTGATAAATTGGTCCAAACAGGACACTCAATATCCAAAGAAGCTCACCATGCACCATGCCCCCTTTTTTGGTGATAAGAGACGCAGTATTCAGCAATATGTGCTTCCTACTGGAAAAGATAATAACTTAATAATCCTCAGACCACTGGAGCTCCAGAAACATTACAAATGTTGTTTTGCAATAGCCATGATTCATATGTCTTACTAGGATAACTAGAGAACCTGCTACTTTTGTCAGCATAATGTCATTAGTGCAGGCGTTAGTGGTATATACAGTAGAAAGAGGATTTGATTATAGTCTTTACAGACTAGTTCATGGCACAGAGTTAGAGAATTAATATTTTCCTGAGGCAAGATACCAAAGGTATATTGCTGACCCTGTCAGTGAAAGCAAATATTCCTGGAATTCTCAATTTATTGAAATGGATAAATATACTGTATTGTGTATATATAAATAAAATATATATTTTTTATTTCTGCATATTATATTTTGACATTATCTTATCTTTTTGTGTTGCTAGAATAGCATACCTTCTGTTTATAAGGAACCGAAATTTCTCTCTCATGGTTCTGGAGGCTGGGAAGTCCAAGATTGAGGGGCCAACATCTGGCAAGGCCTCCTTGCTGCATCACCCGTAGTGGAAGGGGAAAGAGCAAGAGAGCACAAGAGACAGAGGAAGGGAGGAAAGTAGACTCATCATTTTATCAGGATAAACTAACTAACCCACTGCTGTGATAACAGCATTAACCCATTCACAAGGGCACAGCCCTAACAACCTAACCACCACTTAAAGTCCCACCTCTCAATGCTATTTCATTGGGGATTCAGTTTCTAACACATGAGCGTTGGGGGACATATTCAAACCACAGCAGACATGTTAAAAACCCTTTAGGCTATGGGGAGACTGCCCCTCCCTGAGTAGCCAATTCTTAGTGACAGCAAAGGCTCTGGCCCAGAGCATGCCTTTGATATGCAAACTAATTATCCAAAATCATATCTACTCTATCTGGCTTGTACATCCCAGGAGACAATATTCCTCTGCCTTAATCATCCCAGGGCCAAGTACCAGGCAATTAGGGCCCACTCCTAAAGCCTGGAGCCTGCCAAAGTCATTCAAACCAACCAATCCTAAACCATTCACCCAGCCCTGCCTTGCCTTTCCTGCAGAAACCCCAGTAAAGGCTCTGGCCTAATGCTTTTCACTCACTCCTGTCCTCTGCCTCCTGACCACTCTGGCGTTTTTCCATGTGTCCCTGAATAGAATGCAATACCTCTGTCTCTAAGATCTGGGAGTATAATAAATTTCGATTTCCTAAGCTTCTCCTCTGCCTCCTCTTGTGGCTGCCTCTGACTGAACATCACATAAAAGAATATAAAACAAATACACCAGCTGAATAGCTGCCCACCAAGTGCAAGAGCTTTATAAATTTGCTCCAGTAATAAAACTCTGTATGGATGACCATCCACAATGAAAATTAGCACCTAGTTAATTATTATTTACCATTATTATTCAGGATCAGTTGTTTTGCAATGAGAAATATATCAGAATGCAATAAAGAACCATTAGACATTCTATTCAAATGTCTGATTAAAACAGAATCTCTGAAATTCCCCCAGAAGTAGACTTTTGCATTCCATTCACTACTCAGTGAATTTGGCCAATCACTCTGATCGGCAAACAAGAACATTCTATATCCTCAAGAAATTGTTTGATCTTTCTTGGTATCCAATAGTGTCTCCCAATAAAATAGCACAGTTCTTTTAAAGGGGTGCCAGAAGGAACCCACTAGACACGTGCAGTAATATAGCACAGCCTTTCATCACTGGCGCTCAGTTTCACCTTCATTCAAAACGTTCTGGATCTTTTAACTGACTCATCTTGTGGAATTGGCTAAGAAGTCTTATTTTCTAATGCGATAGCTTAAGCCAAATTTCTCTTTCCATCCATCCATATGCTGCCTATTGATTTCATTCTTAAGGTCTCCACAATTTAAAAATGACAGCCAGAAATGTGTGCATGTCCTGTAAGGTCTTCACACTGCGCCTGCCCTGCTGCACAATGCAGTGACCGTGTCCACCGTGCTTCTGCTGTCATCGGGACTCAGACGCCGGGGCTTCTCTCAGTCACACTGAGACCAAGGAGCCCATTCCGACTGTGGTCTTTTTCATCAGCATTTTTGATCTTTCCAAAACAGATTGTAAAGCTCTTTGAATATCATGTTGCTTCTCTCATCAACATAGTCTTCAAGGCAAGGGTACAGGGAAAGTCTTCTGGGTTCTACCTAGTGAAATAAGAAGGGTCAGGTAAAGGAAATATGGTAGATCCAGCCCAGTGTATGTTACACAAATTCTTATAATTACTATTTCTTAATGGTCTTTCTGTGTCATTGGGTATAGGACAACACTGAATCCAAGATTATGTGAGTTAACCCAGAAAACTGGTATAACTGCAGCTGGTTGGCTAACCCTAGCGTACTTTATGCTGAATTTCTAGTAAAACATATTCATAAGAATACTTTGAGTCCTATCTCTGGTGAAACATCCCCAAATCCATTTCGAAAAATATGTCTAGACTTTTAATGACATAAATTTATAAATCCCTCAGGTTCTTCTGGATCTGACATTTGAATCTCGCACTTCACTCCCCTGGCCATTTTGTGTTTGAATCCTGGTTATCTTCAGAGCATCACTAAGAAATGGGGCACGTGAAAATTTATACATAGGTGATGTGGCTTCCTCAGTCAAGGGAAATGCTGTCGACGGCATTTTAAAAAGTTTGGAGGATCTTTAAAGGCCCTCAAATATTACCATATATCCCATTCCAATTACTGGCATCCCTGGTTAAAGCCCTAATTTTCAGTGAGAGATGTAGTTGGACTGTGAATTAAATTAGCAACCTGCAGAGTGGATCTGTGAATTTGGATTTGAATTATTTTAGCCCCACCTTTATAAGCCAAAAGCATACAGTGTTTATTTAGCATTTTCGCCCATAACCTATATTGTAAAATAAATTGTATATCATAAATAAGTTCATATATGCATATAACGGAATCATAAATTACATGAAACATTTCTCACCCCTACTTCATATAACGTAGTTTGATATTTTCTCTTCTATTGTATGTTATTTTTAAACCATTAGTCATGACTGCACAATAATGGGTTTCAACTGCCATCTCATAACGATTCTGAGTTTTATTCCGTGTCTCGAGGTAGGCATTTCAAAGTATAAGACAGCTGTTAAAATACCCAGTGATGTTAGAAGAAACCACCCTACTTCTATGCTCCCAGCATTTCTCATTCTCTTTAAACTGGCTCATAGCCACAGCTGCCTAGTTCTCAAGAGCGTCACCCTCAGCGGTACATTGTGTCTTACTGGACCACAGGTGATAATTAGGTTAGCAGTTAGCCAGTCCTCAACCTGCCTCTACATATTTTGGTACATAAATGGGAATTTCACTGTATTTTTCCCTATTTAGGTTCAATGGCTAATTCTAATAAGCCACATGTCCTATAATCCTGACTTCACAATTTACTGTAGTGAACACCTATTATCTGTGCCTGGAAATGCCTCGTTCTTTGGAACGTATTTTCCATTCTGTTCCACGTGGTTCTGATAGGGCCGCCAATCAGAAGTCTCTCTTCCCTGACCATCAAAAGGTTGGCACACCACATCAAGTGGGGTTAATCAGACTCTTTTACATAAATCTGAATCTTTAGCAAATGTGATTGGAGGAGAACTTTAAGACATCTCAATATTCCTGAAGCTGAGGTTCCTGAAACTTACCTGATTTCTACTTTTTCCAAAGTTTGGTTGTAGGAGGAATCAGAATATGCTACCTTAGAATATGGCACTTTGGCATAAGGATTATTTTGAGCTGAAGTCAATTAAGAAATAGCAGACACAGGAGGAACTCTCTCCCCTCCCCCTTTAAGAAGCCAAAAGTAGGGCATAGATTTCTTTTCGTAAGAGTGTCCCCACACCCCTTTCTATACCAGGATATGGAGAACAATCCCATTATAAGAGATAGAAAGTCACACTGAGATGAGTTTGCATGAACAAATCTTACTAAGCAACCCTTATCTTCCATTAATTTTGGCCACCTTCCTTCCCACAGTGTACCACCTCCAGCAGCCTTTATTTGTTAGGGAGTTCCAGAGAGACAGAACCAATAGGATGTGTGTATAGATATCTGAGAAGGGATTTATGAGGGGATTGGTTTGCATGTTGCATGATTGTGGAGGCTGAGAAGTTCCAGGCCAGGCCGTCTGCAAGCTGGAGACCCTGGGATGCTGGTAGCATGGCTCCGTCCAAGTCCGAAGGCCTCAGAACCAGGGAAGCCAATGGTGTAATTCTCAGTTTGAGGCCAAAGGCCTGAGAACCCAGGGAGCTGCTGGTGTAAGTCCTACAGACCAAAGGCCACAGAGCCTGGAGTTCTGACGTCCCAGGGCAGGAAGAGAAGAGCTTCCAAGCTCCAGGAGAGAGAGAGAAAATCATCTTTCCTCTGCCTTTTTTATTCTACCCGGGCCCCGAGCCAATCGAATGATGCCCTGCCACATTAAGGATATATCTTCCCCACTCAGTCCGCTGATTCGCACTCCAGTCTCCTCCAGAAACACCCTCACGGACACACTCAGAAATAATTCTTTACTGGTTCTCTAGGTATTCCTTAATCCAATCGACACCACCTAAAATTAAACATCACGAGTCCACCCCTCATCAACTTGGCACCCACACGCGCCTCCTTAAACCCTACTTAATCTTCAAATAAAGACAATAGCAAGGTAATAGCTCTGCCTAACATGATGCAATCATCCTGCACACAACCGAAAATGTACTAATTCTTTCCCCAGAAGAGGCAGTAAAGTCCTTTGGTGATGCTTACTCTTCTCCTGATACCCCACAAATTAAATATTAAATACTATCATGTAAAATTAATGACACATAAATACATAAAGTCATAGCTTGTTACATGATACAGGAATAAGAGGAATGAAAACAAAAATATTTGTGTAACATATGTTTATATACACACAAATATAAACATATTCTTAACAAAATAGGAAGGACATACTCATGACAATTACAGTTCTCATTTTCATAACTGGTCTTGTGGTCATAGCTGGTGTTTCTACCCACCTTCTTCTACCGCCCATTCTGTATTCTCTTTGCCTTCAACAAGCACCTCAGCTGGCTGTGGCTCTGCACATGGAGGAGTGGCCCAACCCTGCATTCCCGAAGAGTCTGGGCCATTTTGGAATCCTGCCTAGATTGAGTTGCTGTAATTTCCCATTGGCTTTAATCATGGGACATGGTGTTACTAAGAATCACCTCAGGGATTCTCTGTATTCCAGACATATTCTTCTTTACCTCCATTGTGGAGTAGCAGTTAAATTTCCCCTGAATAGTCAGGACCAATCACCCCAGCCAACTCTGTAACCCCTGTCTTTGCCTGTTGACTCGGAGGCATAAACAAACCTTAGTCACAAGGATTGTTTTGAGCTAAAGTCAATTAAGAAATAGCAGACACAGAAGGAACTCTCTGCTCTCCCCCTTTTCAGAAGCCTAAAAGAAGGGCATAAATTCCCTTTGGTAAGAGTGTCCCCACTCCCCTTTAAAGTCAATGGGAAGTCCTTTTGGTGGTCAGAGCCCAAAGTGGCTGGGTGGCAGTCTTCACTTCCCGCAATGGAGTCATTATCATATGTCCTGGTAGAAGCATTCCTCCCTCTGGAGCTAAGGCCTCTAGGCCAGAGCATAAAGTCAAAGGAACAGGAAGCAAAAATTTTGCTAGTGGGTAGTAGGGGTAATAATGAGGGGTACCACTCCCATTGCCACCCCTTGATTCCTGGACCTGCAAATCTTGACTATCACAGAAACAGCACCAGACATTGGACACTGATTCAGAGCATACACAGCCTTGTGGGGAACCTTGCCCCAGCCCTGCAAAGTATTGTTACTAGCTGGTGCTGTCATTGTGACTTTAAAAGGCCATTCCTCTGTTCTATCAAGCCAGCTGCTTCAGCATAGTGGGGAACATGGTAAGTCCAGTGAATTCCATGAGCATGAGCCCATTGCCACACTCCTTTGGCTGTGAAGCGAGTTCCTTGGTCAAAAGCAATGCTGTGTGGCATACCACGGTGATGGATAAAGAATTCTCCAAGTCCACAGATGGTAGTTTTGGCATCAACATTGTGAGCAAGGAAGGCAAACCATATCCAAAGTGTCTGTTCCAGTAAGGACACAACCCTGCCGCTTCTATGATGGAAGTGGCCCAATATACTCAACCTGCCACCAGGTAGCTAGCTGGTCATCCGGGTAATGGTGCCATATCAGGTGCTCAGGATTGGTCTCTGCTGCTGGCAGACTGGGCACTCAGCAGTGGCTGTAGCCAGTTCAGCTTTGGTGAGTGGAATTCCATTTTGCTGAGCCCATGCATAACCTCCATCCCTGCCACCATGGCCACTTTGTTCATGATCCCATTGGGGGATGACAGGAGAGGTTGGGAAAAGAGGCTGACTGGTATTCAAAGAATCGGTCATCCTATTCACTTGATTATTAAAGTCCTCCTCTGAGGTCACCCTATGATTAGCATTACATAGGACACAAATATTTTTGCATCATTTGTGCACTCAGGTCTATCCACATACCTCTTTCCCAAATTCCTTTGTCACAAATTTTCCAGTCATGGTTCTTCCAAGTCCCTGACCACCCAGCCAAACCATTTGGCTATAGCACACCAATTGGTGTATAATCACCCATCTAGCCATGTCTCCTTTCAAGCAAAGTGTACAACCAGGGGGGACCACAGGCATTTGGGCCACTTCTTTGTGTAACGTGTGATTTCAGGGTCTGCTCGGGCCCAATCACATGTATACCACGTCCAGTTGCTGATAGAATGCTGCTGTTCATGCCCAACTTTATGGCTTGATGGGTCCGATAACACCCAGTTTTTGATAGGCAGCTCAGGTTGCATGGAAACTTGGTGGCCCATGGTCAAGTGTGCAGTTTCTACCAAGACCCAGTAGTAAGCCAAGAGTAGTCTCTCAAAAGGAGAATAGTTATCTGAAGATAATGGCAGGGCCTTGCTCCAAAATCCTAAGGGCCTCTGCTGCAATTCCGCCACAGAAGCCTGCCAAAGGCTCCCAACAGCTACAATTTTGATGTTCGCACAATGATGAAATCACCTAACGACACATCTCTCAGAACATATACCCGTTGTTAAGCAAGGCATGACTATATTTTGGACAGAGGGATATTTTGTTTCTCAAGGAAAGCCAGTGTTAAAACCCACTGGCTTGGAAATTGGAGCAGCCTGAAGCCTGGAGGTGAGGAGGCACTGCTTGATCCAGCTCTGAAAATCAGTGGGAGGCAGAGGGGAGGCGAGCGAGTCTGAGCCTCGTGGCAGAAGGTGCCACAGTGTGGCTTTCCACATTTGCCTAATAGTGTCTCTTCTCTTCTCACCTTGTCTTCAGATTACCACAAATGCCTGAAATTACACCATTAAAAGTTTAACCCTAAAGTAAGCCCCATTAAGCTCCCCCTGCCCCCGATTCTAACATGTTAGCCGCCCCCCACACCCAGAAAAACCCAACCATAGGAAAAGAGCTGAGAATTAGAGATGAGTCAGAAAACTTTTGATAATAGAGTAGGGAAAGACCTAAAAGACTGTAGGGGATGGGGGTGGTCTTGGCAGAGAACACTAGCTGCCTCTGCAATACCCATTTTCCCTTCATCCTCACCAGCAGAACTGTATTACACCTCAGGCAGCCACAGTCTCACTAAAAGACTACATTTCCCAGACTTCCTTGCCATTCCGCAGGCCAAGGAGATGTAGACAGAAGTGATATTTCCATGCCCCTTCCTTAAAGGGACTGACAGCTGAGAAGGGTACTCCCCACACTCAGCTTTTGCCTTCTGGATTCCACACTGAAATTCTGATTTCATGGTGGAAGAGCCAGATGCCATCTTCGACCATGGGACCATCTTGAGTGTGGAAGGTGCTTGCTACAACAGTGGAGGAGAGCAATGGAGCCTGGCGTCCTGATGACGTGAACTTCAACTGCCTGATCTCAGCCCTAGACTTTCTGCTTCCAGATCTTTCTTACGTCAAAGGAGATATAAACCTCTATTTTGCTTAGGTTGCATACTGGGGTTTTCAGTTATAGTCAACTAAACTTAGTCCTGGAGGAAGAATCTGAAATTCACCCCAATGCCCAAAGAGGTCATATTCAGGGGAGACTCTCAAAAGGAAGGCTCTAAAATGTCTTTATGAGTAAAAAAAAAAAAAGAAAGAAATTAAAACTGCCATCAAATGGGAAGTAAAAAAGCACTTGGCCACTCTTTTGTGGCACATCCAGCCCCCAGTGTATGATGGGCACCAGCGCGATGCCTCCATTTACAGAGTTAGTCCAGAAAGTATCATCTCAGCACGTCTCTTTACCAGCTCTGCCCTGCACTGCCTGGTCCCCATCTCACTGGGCATTCTCTCTCTCCTCACCCTGCCCCTCAGCTCCTGATGGTCACCCAATGTGTCACCGTGGCACTTCTGGTCCAGCCCAGTTCCACCACCTCATGCCGCTCTGCTTAAGCACCCCAAACCTGCTCTGCCCTGCATCCTCACTCAGAGATGCCTCCCATCTGGCCTTTGCACACAACCTGGACACTACTCAGCAAGGAGAGGTCGGCATGGGAATGGATGAAGAGTCATGAATTAGAGCTGACTTATCCTCTTAAAATGCTTAGTGCAGGAATTAAATTCTAAAAATGAGGATCTTGGGCCAAGTGCAATGGCTCACGCCTGTAATCCCAGCACCTTGAGGAGTTGAGACAGGAGGATGGCTTGAGGCCAGGAGTTTGAGACCAGCCTGGGCAACATAGTCAGACCCTGCCTCTACAAAAATAAAAATAAAAATAAGTAGCCAGGCATGGCGGTGCACGTCTGTAGTTCCAACAACTACTCAGGAGTCTGAGGCAGGAGGATCACTTGAGCCCAGAAGTTTGAGGTTGCAGTGAGCTATGATGACACCACTGCACTCCAGCCTGAGCAACAGAACGAAACCCCATCTCTAAAAACATAAGAGAAATAAAAATGAGGATCTTGAGGTAAACACTTAGTATCTTAGAGTTTGTGTTTAGTTGTTTTGCATGTGTTTGGATATCTTTGCCAAGGTCATAGGCTATAGGAGGCAGAAAGGAAAATATCGTAGACCATCTGAGGTTGGGTACTGTAATGGTGAAAGTTACTGATGACCGATAGAGTTGCTAATAGCTCTAAGTCCTAGTCTCTTTGCAACTATTCAGAGCGAGCGCCCAGCCACCTGCAGCCTGCCCGTGTCCTCCCCTGATGAGCAGCCAGCAGGGCGTGAGGATCACCCTCACTAAGCTAAGTCCCCTGGGAATGGGCTGTGGTGGCAGCAGGACCTGCAGGCATAGCCCTGTGGTCCCCCACCCTCCCTGCTGTGCCCCTTTCTGGCACTCTGGGGGAGCCTCCTTCTCTCTTGGCAGTCCTGTTTCCATGGCTGAGCCCGCTGTGCCCTCTTCACTGCCCATCAGAGGTATTTCTAAGCGGGACTCTCTGTGTGCTCAAAGTGTTCCGTGGCGTCCCCTTACGACTCAGCAGCCACAGCCCCTCATCGGCTCCCAGCAAAACATGCTCCTACGACCGCACAAACACAAACACCCCTGCTTTGGCTCTCCAAGCCTGTCTGAATCTAGCTTTATATTTCTGCACTCCCACCCGGTTCTCTACGTCTGCTCACACACACCCCTCCCACCCTTGAAGGCCGACACAGCCTGACCATGTGCACCAGTATTGACTCTGGCACTGAGGGACCTTGAATGCGTCACTTAGTCCCTCTTCAGTTCCTTTATCAGAAAGTGACAGGGTTGAACAGTGAACTTAAACATCCCCTCCAATTCTTAAAGGCTGTGATATTTTGTGCTTAGAAACTTCCTCTCACATGCTGATACTTTCTCTCTAATCCATGGCATATCTTTCCTGATTAATAACATTGACAATAATAGTGGTAGCTGACACCTACATAGCACCTACTATGTGCCAGGCATAGTGTTAGGCACTTTACACGCATTATGTCATTTGACTCCTAACTAATCCATGTAAGGTGAACATGATGACGCTCCCTGCTTTGTGTCTAAAAGACCAGAGCGTTGGAGCAACAGTCCTGAGACAGGAGAGAGCACAGCTAGGACTAGAAGTTAAATCTGACTGCAGAGCTCAGGCCCACAACCACTGTACTATTCTAAGATAGTGTCATGAGACTGTTGGTGCCAGAGTTCTAGGCTCAAATCAGTGTCAGCATTTAGTAAATGATCAATTATTGCCAGCTATTATTCTTGTCGCTTCCGAAGTCCTTCTGTCACTCTCTCCTCCTAGGAGCAACAGGTTTCTTTTGGCTGTAATATACTAGGCTCACCTCTTAAAAACAAGCAAATGAATCAATTAAAAACACTGCAGAAGAGGGAATTCCAAGAGAAAAGTGACACTAAGTTCTTAGAAGAAGAATTATTTTTTTAAAACCTTAACAAAATTCAATCTCCTCAAATTGTGATTGCTCCAGAGGATTTTTTAAATTTTTTATTTATTTGTTGCTATCTAGAGAATTCAAAGAAGTGATTTACTCAGAATTTGAGTTCCACTTAAAAACTCTACACTGTAATAGCATGTTCTGCAGATATTATTCTATTGGGTAAGGAGGCACCATGGTTCCTAAGCAACAGACCAGAAGCAACAGAGGAGAATTTAGCAAAGAACCAAAGCTCAAGGGCTCTGAATTCCATATCCCACTTTGCTTCTAGGACCTTGAACAAGTCACTTGCTATATGTACCTTTTGCTCCTTGTTCTGGCAAATGGGGACAACAAGTTCAGCCTTGTTTTGAGAAAGCAACTTCCAAAAGCTACCTGCCAATAAAATGTATAATTAGAATGTGCAATAGAAAGTTATTTGGCCATTAACATAATATTCTACCCATTAATATACATGTGTGGTTTGGCTTTCATGCATGCATTAATTATTAAGAATTCTTCAATCACAGTCTTCCTGAATATAAACTAAAGCAAAATGTGTGTTCCATATTAAGATTGAAAAAATATATAAATCTCAAAGGATCCCAGGTCTGAGGCTATAATTTATATGAGGACGTGAATACTTTTGAAACCTATTTAACATCTCTCTAGGGAGGATGGCCCATGACCCCTTAAGTTTCATGTTTTACTCCTGTGTAACTAATTATCATCATCATCTTTATTATCAACAATAAGATGATGAAAATCTAACTAATTACTTAACAGAGTCGTTGAGAATCAGTAAACATCAGAAAA
Source organism: Varecia variegata (assembly GCA_028533085.1). Classification (NCBI taxonomy): domain Eukaryota; kingdom Metazoa; phylum Chordata; class Mammalia; order Primates; family Lemuridae; genus Varecia; species Varecia variegata. Next base: position 58,679,871 of record CM052443.1, read on the forward strand.
GCCCCTTCATTTTTCTTGAGTTATTATTTAATCAAGAAGTGAACATGAAATTCAACCCCATAATCCATCTGTTTTCATTTTGATGGAGATGAAAGGTACTTACAAGCACTTTCAGAAAAAGATTCTCAGACCTTTTAGCTCAAAAGAGAAGATTCTGTGGGATCAGCTCTGAGGAGCAACTGAGAACAGAGTATGTCAGGACTTCATTTCTTGTACTTTTTTTGTTTATTTGTTTTGGTTCTTTGCAAATAAAACTATGCTGATCTGGAAAACTTCCTACAAACAACATTTTATTTGGGGATTTCCCTTTACTAATTTTAAAGACAGATCTGTGAGCAAACTCTGTTTAAATCAACAAAGTAAGGAGGAAAATGTCAACTACTATTAATAGAGCTCTCCCTTCAGTTAACCAAATAGAATTCATAATAGCCACTCAAAGCAGGTGTTCTCTCTTTGGGAGGTTAGTTATATGTGTACTGGAGGCATCAAATTGAAAAGTGAAGTCAATATTTATCTTAGTTTACATATCAAACTGGAAGATCAAACAAACAACTCCTGTTATAACAAATGAATTGGTCTTGGTAATTTGTAATGATATTTCTGATAACAAGATCAGCAGGGACTCAGAAAGTACTTACTAAGGCAGTCGCACATGGAAAAAGTAACATACTTTTCATAAGACCACAAATATTTTGAATATGTGATGCAATCTAAATATCCCCAAGTTTAGGTGTTGACAGGAAAACACAACCACACCGTCTCTAAGGACTGAGGCATTGCCTATGTTTACCTTCAAGTACAGCAGTTGATTACCTGGAGAGGTTCATGCTGCAAACAGGGTAGAAGTAGGTATTTCTTGATAGTGGCATTTAGGTCTCAGAAAAAGGGAGAGGAGTTAATCCTCCAGAAACCACCCCATGTACATCCTTGTTTCACCATCCCAAGTGCAGACTTATCTCACACAATGAGGTTCAAATAATGACTTTTCACAGTAAAGACCCTTAAAAAGGCTCACTTTCCAAACAAGCGATTCCTTTTTCTCTAATATAACTGTTTTAATTCCAAAGTTTGCTATGTAGCAAACAGGTTGCTCAATTTTAGAGTTCAGGCAAAGATATGCTCATGAGTTTACCCAGAGACACATATGTGGGATGATTTAGGAACATGTTCCATGTTTGTATGAGCCATTGAAATCCTAACCCTCAAGGTGATGGTATTAGAATCTGGGGCCCTTGGGGGATGACTAGGTTATGAGGGTAGAGCTTTCATGAATGGAATAGGTGCCCTTATTAGAAGGGACACGAGAGCCTGCTTGCTTGCTCTCTCTCTCTCTCTCTCTCTCCCCTCCACCATGTGAGGATACAAGGAGAAGGTGGCCGTCTGCAAGCCAGGAAGAGAGCCCTCACCAGAGTAAGATATGCCATCGCCTTGATCTTGGACTTCCCAGTCTCTGGAACTGTGAGAAATAAATGTTGTTTAAGCTACCCAGTCTGTGGTAATTTGTTATAGGACCTTGGACCATAAGACATGCTGGGAGAGAAGGATGAGGAAGCAGCTTCTCTCTCCACTCTCCCACCTGTTGGGTGCATCCTTCTTTTCCAGGTGCTTCATCACAGCACTCTCATGGAGTCTCCGTTCTGCCCAAAACATATTTTGGCTGAGCTATGCCTTTATTTTCCTGTGCAGTCTTAGTGCAAAATAACTGTAGACCCCCAAATCTTTGAAAAGTTTGTTTAAAAAAAATGGGGCAGAAAGAAGAATGTGCAATCCAAAGAATATCTTCCTGGCATGCATCTCTACCATCACCATGAGCCACTATTTTCTCTTCCTTCTTTGGGGATACCATAAATCTTTAGTATGCTATGTCCAAGCTGTATTTTATTAACTTTCAAATTATTCTTTATAACATATATAAAATGATCATTGTTCAATTGATATACTTTCCTTTTTTTTTTTTTTAATTTAGAGATGAGATCTTGCTATGTTGACCAGGCTGGAGTGCAGTGGCTATTCACAGGCGCCATCATTCTACACTATGACCTCGAACTCTTGGACTCTAGTGACTCTCAGGCCTCAGCCTCCCAAGCAGCTAGGATTGGAAGTGCGTGCCACCACACCCACTGCAATTGATATGCTTTTCTGTCTTTGCAAATTGCTTGGGAATCTTGGCACTTGTCTGGAATACATTCTAGTTTTTCCTATTTAAATTAATGGAAATGTTTTTGTCATTTGATGGCTTTTTCCTTAGCAGCAGTGTTTACCAGAATAAATGATAGTTGCTGAGCAAGGGATAGGTGTCATCTGGTCTGATTCTGATCTATAAATGTATTCTTGCACCTTGTCAGTGGAATCTTTTCCCTCTAATTAATCTGGTGCCTTCCTTGGATCCTAAAACTGGCTGTTTTCCCTGCCTCTTTCCTTTGAGCTGGCTATTCCTGCTTCCTGGAATTCTCTCTCCTTGGCAATCACCCTATGAGAATCATGCACATGCTTTAATACCCCACTCAAATGCCACCAATGGCCACTGTTTACTCTGAAATCCTGATTGTCTTATTGGCTATACCGTTTGTTTTCCCATGTAAGTATATCTTGTTGAACATGTCTTTCTCCCCAATTAAAGTGCAAATTCTGTTGTGTTCTCTCCCCACCACCAACAACTCTCACAGCACCTAGCAGGGAGCCGAACAAGCTGTCTATATTCAGTGAAGAATTATTGAATTGAACTTTTGTGGAATTAATTTTTATTTTCTAGTCCATTATACAATAAGGGCCAGATCCATGCACATTCAAGTCATTTTTTAAAAGTGCTCTGTTCCGTGTTTTTCCTTTCAGGATGATCTGAAACATGCAAAGATGTGTTGCCCTGTAGATGCTGATGGGGATAACAACACAGCGGCTACACGCTTGGCTTTGGGGACAGCCTTGAGTGTGAAACTGGGCTTTCCTACTTACTAGTGGTGGGATACTGAGCTACTTTCTTAATTTCTCTAAGCCTCAGATTCTTAATTAACACATGAATAAAATGACATTTCATATCCTAGTTATTGCAAGATTTGAATGTTATTTCCTCCTTTACTTCTTAAATTATTTCAAACATACTTATTTTAAAGTCATTTTCAGATTGCTCCATTATTTTCATTTCCTTGGGAGTAAATTTCTCACCCAAAGCTGAGCTTAATCTAATTTTAGCATTAGCTTTCTTCATGTGCTTTGGACTTGGAGTTTGTGGGCTCATCATGCGTAGGAGTTTCTATTGTAAATACAATACAATGCACTTTCTGAGAGTAGTCCTCCTTACCAGTAGCTGTATTTTTCTTCCACAAGGCACCTCTGTGCCTCCAATGAGAGCCAGACCTTGTATGAGAATCTCAGGGTGCCTGCATGAAGGTGGCATTGAGGATATCAGGGATGTATTGATTGGGGCACCAATAACCCCTTGACCCCCTTTCTAAAGTAAGCTTGCATCTGCTTCTTCCTGCCACTGAGGCACATAACTTTATAAACACTGCCTTCCTGGTAGTACCAGCACTTCCTCAGCTTCTGTCTATAGGCCAGGGATTTGGTGGAATTCTCTAGTTTCAGGTCACATGCCTGATTCAATCTCCCACCCTTCATGGGGCATTTTGGCCTCAATCATCCCACAGAAGTTGAACTGTTCTCTCAGCCCCAGACACCAGCTGGCTTGTTGTTTCAGGCCTGCTCACTGCTTTGTGTTTCTGTCTTAATTCCTGGTATAGAGAAAGATCTTTATCTTGTTTGCGGGGAGACATGCCCTTTATTATTTATTTATTTAATATTTTGATATTTTTGTCTATTGCTAATATGTGTTTGGAGCTAGAGGTAGAAAGGGACAGGGGCCTGTAGGTGCTTGGAGCCACAATACAGTCATGACCTACAAGGAGTGTCAAGGAAGGCTTGCTGAGGGAGCCCTGTGGACGAGGCCTTAGCGTGTGCACTCAAGAGATGCAGCAGGACTGTAGGGCAATGCTGGGACAGGTGTGAACTCCAGGAGGAAGGAACATGTAAGCCAGATGTCAAAGAGGAAGAAAGGGTTGATTTTATGTGGTACACCTTGTGTGGGAGTGTGTGTGTGTGTGTGTGTGTGTGTGTGTAAGGGAGTCATGAGGGTTTAGTCTGAAAAGGAAGACATAAGCAGAATTCAAAGCCCAAAGAGTTTAAATGACTTACCCAAGGTCATTCAGCTTTGTCCTGCTCTAGGCACCTAACTGAGCAAAACGATGGCAAAGCCACGTTAGAGAACTGACAGCTATACAAAGAGGAAGAAGGAGGAAGAACAGGAGCAGGAAGAGGAAGAAGATGGGAAGGAGGATGAGATGGTACTCTTTTCCATTAAAACTTTACCTTTCAATTCTGAATGGACAACATTCATAAATAGAACATACGCAGATTTGATTCTTAAGATATTTACAAAGCAACATATGATAATAAGTAAAAATGAAATAAAGCATGTATGTGTGTGTGTGCACATGTGTACACTGGGGAGATGGGAAAGACCAGAAGGACCACTGGACATCCCTGGAGATCATCTACTACAACCTTCTTATTTTATAGGTGAGAAAACCCAGATGCAGAAAGAATAAGTGACTTGCTTGAGGTCACACAAATGCAGACCCAAGACTAGCACCCCAGGCTCTTAACATTTATACAGTTTTCTTCTCACCTCATCCTCAAGGAAAAGTGGAGTTTTTTGAGAACTACTCCCTGGAGCAGATATGTTTTGAGCCAGGGAAAAGGAAGCAGCATTTATAATTTTGGTTCTTGCAAATACAAATTCTGTAAGATACTATGTTGGTGAGTCTGATGATTTGTAAAATGTAATTGAAATGTCTTTTCAACCAATAAAATTCATTCCATTATGAATACTCTAAATCCGGGAAATGACATATATAATGAATAGAAGAATGAGAGTCTTCGTGGGATAAGAATGGGATACCCCATTTTTGTTGGGGCAGCCATCAGTGGCGCAGGGAGTGATGGTTATGAGTGATGATAAACCAGTAAATCTGTTGACTCATAACTGGCTTCTTAGACCATTAAACTGTGACATTACTAATTTGGCTGTTGACCTCTGGGACTGATCTCCTAAGGAAGTAAAATTAACTTCAAATCTGGATCATGTTTGTGTGTTTTTTCCTCAACACAACCGTAATGCATAGATTTGACATCTTTTTTCTTTCTTATCAAAGATGACCTTCTCCACAAAGACTATTCATTGAGCAGTATTGAATTTTGACATTTTATTAAACTTTGGTTTGTTTTCTAAAGCAAAATTCTACTCAACATCTACTTTAGGAGACATTAATAAAATAAAGAAATTTATTGCCCTAGCCTACCTATGCTGCATTTTTAGAAACAGTGTTGTTGACAAGATGACCTTTTCACCAGAAAGACTATGATTTTATCATTTTTAGAGTTCTAATTTTGCTTTTAAAGAAAAATGTTTAGGTATTTTAAGCTAGTAATTCCCTTTCTAAGAAACAATCCTGAGAAAATAACCAGAAACTCAGGTTAATATACAGATAAGCTTACCACTCAATCACCAGTCATAATGAAAAATTAAAATCAGGCTAAATGCCCAACAATAATATTATAATTAAATAAATCATCACATATACATGCATTGGAAAATTGTAACATTGAATTTGTGGTTTGAAAAGTTTTTAAGGATATGGAAAATATCTCCTATAGAATGAAAACTCCATGAGAATAGAAACCAATTGCTCAATGTTTTATGGTTGACCCTGGAACAACATGGGTTTAAACTGTGTAAGTCTACTTATATATGAATTTTTTTCAATAGTAATTACTCTGAGGGTGCCTGCCTCTCCTGCCTCCCCTTCTACCTCCTCCGTCTCTTCTGCCTCTGCTGCCCCTGAGAGAATAAGACCAACCTCTCCTCTCCCTCCTCCTCCTCAGCCTACTCAATATGAAGATGATGAGGATGAAGACCTTTATGATGATCCACCTCCTCCTAATGAATACTAAATATATTTTCTCTTCCTTGTGATTTTCTGCATGATGTTTTCTCTTATCTGGATTACTTTATTGTATAAATGCAGTATATAATACATATAATGTACAAAATATTAATCGACTGTATGTTATTGGTAAAGTCAACAGTAGGCTATTAGTAGTTAAGTTTTTGGGGAGTCAAAACTTATATGTGGATTTCCTACCATGAGGGGGGTGCCCCTAACCCCTGTGTTGTTCAAGGATCAACTGTGTACTCAATTTTTAGCACAGTGGCTCAATGAATGTTTTTTGGTTGAGTGCATAAATAGATGAAAATAATAAGTTATTAATAAAAATAAGTATTCAAAACTATGCATATATTTTAAATGAAACTATTTCTTCTCAAATAAAAGACTCCAAAGAGCTACTGTCACTATTATTATAAACAAAAGCATTTTCTCCTTGTGGCTTTATACAATGTAAACATAATTAAAATGTGTTTGCTTTGGAAAAAGAAATATATTTTTTGGGTGCTAATGTAGATTTTTGGAACGTGATAAACAAGCTGAAAGTAAAACAAAAGATAAACAGAATTTTTTTTTTCTAATCAATTTTTCTCCCCTAATTCTATTATATTGAACCTTATTTTTCAAAATCTGTTCCTTGTTGCCATAGTGATCAGCTCCCAGTGTGAAATTGTATCACACTGGCTCTCTTTCAAGTTTCAATAATGTACTGTCGACACCCACTTCTCTTTCAAAATGTTCAAATCCTCTAATCACTGAGCACCTTAATAGCCTCACTTTTGGGGAGCTGAAGTGGGAGCCGGGGGCTTAGGAAGGGTTCTGTATAGAAAGTAGGAGTGAAATTAAAGAAAAAGAAAAAAATGAAGTTTGAAAAATAAATTAATTTGCCATAGAAAATAAGATTTGAACTTCTACATTGAGTGATCAACTCTTCCCAACTTATCTCAAAAGTTCATTGTATAGGCCGGGCACGGTGGCTCACGCCTGTAATCCTAGCACTTGGGAGGCCGAGGCGGGCAGATCGTTTGAGCTCAGGAGTTCGAGACCAGCCTGAGCAAGAGCGAGACCCCGTCTCTACTAAAAATAGAAAGAAATAATCCGGCCAACTAAAAACATATATAGAAAAAATTAGCCGGGCATGGTGGCGCATGCCTGTAGTCCCAGCTACCCGGGAGGCTGAGGCAGTAGGATCGTTTAAGCCCAGGAGTTTGAGGTTGCTGTGAGCTAGGCTGACGCCAAGGCACTCACTCTAGCCCGGGCAACAAAGTGAGACTCTGTCTCAAAAAAAAAAAAAAAAAAAAAGTTCATTGTATAAATGATCTGCTAATGGATGAATTAAGCCTTAATTTAAAATGAGAGTAATTTGAGAGTAATTTGAGAATAAAGGGGTATGGTCTGTATGATAATTCATAGAATATCCTTAATATAGAAAGAGTCTTTACAAATCAATGAAAAACATATATATTTCAATAAAAAAATGGAGGAAAGATATAGATAGTTTACAAATGAAAAGGTAAAATGGTCAATAGACACCTAAAAAGATGTTCAACATTGCTAGTAGTCAAAGAAATAAAAAATAAAACAAGATGTCATCTTTTGCCTGCTGATCTATAAAAAATAAAAAGGACAATAATGCTAATATAACTTGAGTTTAGAGATATGGGCATTTTTATACTATTAATATTTGGTACAAATGTAAATTGGTGTGGTTCTTCCAGATACCTTTTAAACCAGGATTTCTACTTGTAGGAATTTACCTAAAGGGGGAAAAAAATAAAGAAACAGAGATATATAGCCACAAAGATGGATGTACAATATTTATTTTAGTTTGCTTTCATACAAAAAATGGAACCAACTTCAATGTCCATCAACAGGAAATAGTTATAGAAATTATGATTTAACCATGCGATGATATGGTCTAAAGTCATTGAAAATGCTGATTAGATTTGTATTTCTTGACATGAAAAGATCCCATGTTGACATGAAAGAAAAAACCAGATGGAGAGGAAGACTTCTGAAAACACCCTAGGAAAAATAAATATGTATGAGACTCCACAGAAACAGGTCTAGATGCTAATACACCAAAATATGGACTGTGGTTACTGCTGGGAGATACGCTTATGAGTCATTTTGATTTATAAATTCTGTGTTGTATGAATGTTTATAATTGGCAAGTTGAAATCAGGAAAACGATAGAGACACTTTCATTAAGTTTCCAGGCATATAAAGCTATTAAGACTGAAGTGGACCTTGGAAACCAGATAGTCCTAAAAGGAAGTGGTGGTGGTTGGGTTGGGGAAGGTTTATGGAAACCCTTGGCATGAATCTGTAACTCAACAAGTAGTTTTTGAATATGAACCTGGATTTAACCACCTGGTTTTCTAAGAAAGGAAGCCCAGACTCACAAGGATGCTTGCTCAGGGGCACAGGCGTGAGGGGAGGAGCCCACACCTCCTGACTCTGAGTCTCCAGGCTTTCCCACCACAACATGCCCCCCACACTGTGCAAACTGGCTCTTCCCTCCAGCAATTTCAGGTGGCTGTCTATTTTGTAAAACCAGAGAAGGTTTTTGTTTTTATTCAATGGATGACAAATCTTGAGCAAAAAAAAGAAACATAGTATGACTCAAACAGTGAGCTGAGTTTACATAGAAATTATAGGTCTGGGCTGGTGTTTGGTGAGAGTTTGGAACTAATTACAAGGCATTCCCAGAACAAGACCTCTTTGAGAATCACGTGCATCTCTGAAACTGTCCTAAGGATGATTGCTGGCCAAGGACATTTCCTGCATGAAAATCCAAACAATTGCTTGTTTATTGTCACGCTGTAGTGTGAGACTTCTAAGAATCTTTCTATGAATCAAAGACTTCACTAGAAATAATGTTGTGTGGAGTCCCTTCACCACCCAGAGACTTATTCAGCTAAAGAAGCATTTCTGTTGCTAAAGTAAATCAGCATTCCCGAATGGAAGCCATTCCAGTTTAAATTTGCCTTGAACATACATGAGTATAAATAGAATTGGATGAATGGAGAAAGCCCACATTCCTGATTTGACCCTCCTACAACACTAAAACGTGTCACAAGTCATGTCTGGGTGTCCCTGCCGGCATCTCCTGTGGGTTCCCACACCAGACCCTCAGCCACATTTCCTAAGGGGGCGCACCCAGGCACTCTTCCTCTCTGCTCAGTCTCTTTGTAATGCTCTCTGACACCCCACCCGGAGAACTCCCTGCAGCGAGTGCCCACCAGAGGAAGGTCAAAGTACATTCCCAAGGCTCTCTTAGATGCTCCCAGGGGTGCCAAGCCTCAGTGACAGCCTGGTGTGATACATTATCTGAAGCCTGGGGAGGAAGTGTGGCTGAGGAATGTCACAGCAGTCAAGTCTCACTCCGCCTTGAAACAAGCAAATACCTCTTGCAGCCACTTGCTGTGAGGTCTCTAGAGTAGCTGAGGCCAGGCAGCCATAAACGGCCGTACACCACACAGATCCACAGGGGATAATCAATCACTAGCCAATTACTTCTGTAAACCAATGGGAATTCCTAACAACTTTTATAATCACCCCCTCTCCTGATTTGTCTGTTTTTCCTTTAAAAATTTGAGCCTCTCTTTTGTTCTCTGGACCACTCCCCGAGGCATCTTGGAAGTGTGTCCCAGGCTGCAGTCCTCAACCCTTGTACTGGAATGAACTTTCTTCAAACTAGATTCTGATCCTTTTGATTTTTTCAGGTTGACACTCTGCACCTGTGCCTCCTCCAGAGCCAGCACCAAAACACCCTCCTATTCTCCTCTCTCCCCCAGGCACATGATAATGGTCCCTACCTCTCCTACAACAAAAAACAGGCCCAATGCAAATTAGCTCATGCAAATAACCTCTTTAACCGCTTAACAACCTGTCCCCTCCCCCCACTCATCAGACAGGTCTAGACAAGTCTGAATCTTGTAATGGGCTCAAATAAGGATCTTGGCTACATGCATTTCCCTTGTCATTTTATACTCCAAAGCAAAAACCTGTTTTGGAAGAATGAAACCAGTCGGGGTGATGCTAAAAGAAGTTTAGCATTTGACCACTCTAAAGAGTTTCAGGTCAAGTTCACTGGGAAAGAAATGCTAAGTACCACATATAAACGTGGATCTAAAAACCGAGGAAAGACACAGAAACCAAACTATGACAATGTTGCCCCTTCCTCTGACTTAAATTTGTCATTTCTGTAAGACCAGATCAAATTACTATTTAGACAACTTTTAAAAGTTAGCAACAGTTTAAGCTTCATTTTATTTCATTTTGTCAAAGTCAACTTTAAAAACGCATTGTGTGACTTCCATGAATTCACTGAAACACTTAACACAGTACACAGCAGTTAAAATAGAAGACCCGACTCCATTTCAATGATATATGGTTGGGCTCATGTGTACAGATCAATGTCAGGCATCAGGGATTATCTACATAAACACACAAAATTTAGCACCTCTGAATTTGCCTATTCAGATATAAATGCAACTGGTCTAAGAGAAGATCAATGTTTATAGCCTTAGAGTCATTCAATATTTAATTTAAATGCAAGCTGGTTTATGCCCGAAGCCAAAGCCTCACATTTCAGGGTTTCTTTTATTTTTTTCTCTATCACTAACAGCCCAAACCCAGCAAAAAGCATTACAACACCCAGGTGTTGAGTAGGTTTCAAGACCTCAACCAGAAGGCCTCCCTGACTGGAGGTCCAGGAATGAGGGTACTAAGGCCCACCCTTACGTCTGGCCCAGCCCTAAAGAGCCTACTCACTGGAAACATCAACTTCCTAACAGATTTCTCTACCTCCATCTTATCCCCTCCAGTGGGTTTCTATGGGGCTGCCAGGGCCATCCTTTCAGAAGGCAAAGATTCAATTCAAGGCCAAACTAAACACTTAAGGAAACATTAACAAAAAGCAGATGATCATAGGCTGAAAATTCGAAGCAAAGCATAAACAAAAACTCCAAATAAATCTAGATTCAATTCTTATATTGTTCCTTCAATTGGATTTTATTTTATTATCTTTCATGTCAAGTGCCACACACAGTTAGGAAGGAAAAATCAGAAAATAGAGACAAAGAAAAAGAACACAAAGAATATTCATACTCATTCACATTTTCTGGGATGGGATGGGTGTCCATGTCCTTCAAGATTCTTCCTTGTGGCACTCATACATACAGATATTTTTACAAAACTGGACACCCAAAGTATGTGTTGTTTGGTTACCCACCAGTGGTTCCCAAATTCGGCTGTACCTTAGCTAGGGAGACTTTAAATATCTTGGTAATCCGGCCTCATTTCTTATCACATAATCAGAATTTTTACTGATCCAGGAATCGGTACTTTTAAACATTCCCTAGGTATATCCAAGATGCCAGCAAGCTGGGGCAGAAGGCCTTACATAAAAAGCTGACAGTGAGGAGACTGGGTCAGGGAGTGAAGCAGGGCAGCGGTTGTCAAACTGTGTACACAGATTGTTACCGAAACCTTGGTACTTGCTCCCGAGGCTGAATTAGTGAGAATGAAGAATGAGGACAAGTGGTTTGAGGAAAAGGAAACAGAAGTTTATTAATTTGCCAGCAAATGAGGAGGGTGGCAGACTAGTCTCTCAAAAGACCACCATCCTGCCTTTAAGCAGAAAAACAGGGCCTTTTAAAGGGGGCTTTCAGTGGTTGGGCATCACATGTTGTGGCTGCAGGCTATTGTTGTTTAACTATAATTGGTGGTTTCAGTGGACCTTATCTCAGGTGACCACGGTCTTGTGACCCTTGTCCAGACAATTCTGTTGAGCCAACGCCTGTGGTTTAAGATACTAGAAAACAAACAGCAAAGAACATTTTTGTGCCCTTTTGATTACTGGCATCAGGCAGGAATGCAGGTTTTAATTCCCAAAAAGGGTAGGGGGTTTTAAAGAGACAATTTTTAAAACAATTTGTTGTCCTTTTTCAGACTTTTATCTCTGTTGCAAGATCACCTGGGGAACTTGATGAAGATACAAAGGCCCCAGCCCTCTATCTCCATGAGCCTTGGACTCCAGGTCCCTCATTAGCTCCACAAGCGATTCAGACACACACCAAGTTGGACAAACACGGATTTAGGTGACTACTCCCCTGTTGTTTGACCACCTCGGAAGTGGCCTGCTCCTCCCCCATCCTCACTAGAGTGAACTTCCAGAGCTGGGCTATTCTATACGGTAGCCTCTGGCCACATGTGGCTATTGAGCACTTGAACTATGGCTAGTTCAAATCGAGCAGAGCTGCAAACAGAAAATGAACACTGGATTCCAAATACTTGGTACACAGCAAAATGATAGTATTTTAGACATATTGGGTTTCTTTTTACTTCTCTTTAAATCACACATGTAGCTCACATTATGTTTCTACAGGAAAGGCTACTCTGGGGGCAGGGCCTGTGTCTGTTTACTACTGTCTTTGCAGCAGCTGGCTCAGTGATTTTTACATCAAATAGACACTCAATCAATATTTTTTGACAAAGGGAATGAGTCAATGAATTAACGAATGAACACAGACATAAGGCAGCCCAGGCATGTGTAGTATTATTCTATAGACAAAGGAGAAATTTTTGGAATATAGATGCTGTTTTGCTTTTGGTTTCCCTAGAAGCCTTTCCTGAGACAAGGATTCAAGTCCAAGTGGTCCATTTGGGAGGAGATCCCCAAAAACACCTGTAGAGAAGTGAAGTGTAGCTAGGAAGGGATGAGGGCAATAAAGGGTGTTTAGGAGCCAGTTACCACAGTGGGCAACTGGGGCTTAACCCTGGTAGGGAACTTAGGAAACAGTGCAGAATGTGTGCCTAGGAGCTGTCTCTACTCCGGCAGGATGAGGGAGCAAGGGTGTTAGGGCTAAAAGCTGCTAGGAGAAGACGCATGTGTTAATCCCCAGGCCCTCTGTCCTACGGTGTGCTGTGGGCTCCAGCAGACAGAGACAGTCAGCAGGCAAAGAGCCAGCAGTGCCAGCAGGTGCACATGCTGACATGGCACAGCTGAGGGACAGGGTGAAGAAGTTCAGAAAATGCCACCCCCAAATATGCCACTTTGGTATGTTGATCACTATCATTACATAATAGCTGAAGGCACTTCAAAAACAACAAATGCAGGCTTTCTCTGAACTCCCCTCATCTCCCTAAAGACAGATCCTCAAAAATGAACTCAGTTGTCACCAATCCCTTCCCCAGGGGTTTCATCAAGCAGAGAAGATTGTCTTATCACAGGAGAGGAGACTAGAACTCAGCACCACACCCAGACAGACTCTGTGGCAAACCATCATTAGTCTTCGGAGGGTCCATTCATCTTTCTCCCAAATCACTTATTCTCCCCTAAGTTACCTCCATCCCCGCTCCCCTGTCCCCTGTGAAGAAGTTATATATAAGCTCCTAAATCTCCCTGGCTTTGGGGATGTCCACTTTTTTTTCCTCCTGTGATGCCCCTGTTTGCATAATAAATTTGTATGCCTTTTCTCCTATTAATCTGCCTATTGTCAGTTTATTTCATAGACTCCGTTATCAAACCCTCAGAGGTTAAAGGGAAATCTTCCCTCCCCTACAGGGCCATCACCAGGGACAGCTAATTAGATATAGTTACTTGTTAAATAAGCCCATTCATTCCATCACCTAATAATTAAAATTGTACCACCATCATGCAGCTCTGCATGACCCACAAGATGGTCAGAAAAGATTCATGGGGACCCTGTATCACCTCTTCTGTGTTGATCCACTTCTGGCTCAGCCAGTCCTCTCCTGGGCCCCAGCAGATATGGGGGACCGACTCCTAGTCAGGAGCCTGGTGTTCCCTGATGAAGAGTTGCCCAACCAGGAGGGCCCTGTCACTGAGTTCACAGCCCTGCTCTTCATCTCCTGTTCCTTACTCCTAGGCCATGTTGGGAGGTGATTTTCTTTCTGCTGGTTTCTCCATTACAACGTAAACTCACCCAGGAATGTGGCTGGCACTTGTCTTTGGGTTCCCCACAATACATGCACACAGGCCTGAAATTGTAGCAGCCGAGTGTTTTAATAAAGACTCCCAAGTTTCTAGTTTTAGAAAATAGAACTTAAATAATTTCACAGATACCAGACCATAGCAGTTCCATTTTTGGAGATTAATGCAGTCTGGTTCCTATTCTAATTATTCAGAGGCTCCAGAATCCTTTTACTAAGCACAGTGAAGTGAGGCAAATAGGACTGAAGAAGCTGTAAACAAATGGAAAATGAGAAATGACTGTATGAGGGGGAATTGAACTAAAAGCAGCCCTGAGTTTTACAGTAATTTTAAATCTACTTGATATCTGTCAACTCAAACAAATGACTGAGGCAAAAATCTCAATCATTGGAGGTTTATTAAGCCAAGATTTTGAGGATGCACCCAGGGAAAAAACACTGCAGACAAGCTGTGGCTGTTTTTGCTGAAGGGGAGGTTGGAAACTTCAGCATTTACAGAGGGAGGGGAAAAGGCAGCGGGGAGGAGGGGTTGATGAGGTAGTGGCTACATTCTTGTGAGGCCCAAGAAATCTACATTTTACCTAAAAATAAGGGAGTGAAAGAAGCATCAATTATGTTGATGTTCCTGAGTAGGTGGAATAATGCCTGATTCTGTCTTATCTCCAGTTCTGTTACCTGTAAGATAAACTTGTAATTCATATTAGTGTGGAATCAAACATGCTTTAGTTTTAGGTGTTACACATAATAATTTAATTATTGTACATAATAATATACATTATACATAATAATATAATTTGCATGTCCTTGCTTATGGGAGGTTAGCAAGAAATGTCCTTAATGAATGATCTGTGAGGCCAGCTCTTCACAGGTGCCTGAGGCTGTGATTTTCTTTTTATGTATCACAAGAATGCATTTGTGTTTTCCATGAATGGTTTGTTTCAATCTTGGTTATATTCAGAAGACTTGGGCCAAACCACCATCACAACCTGTCATTGTTGGAATTTTACATTCAACGCCCTTTACTCTAGTATTTATTTCCCACACTCTTGAATTCAGGTAGTATAAAAATTTAGGTTATTCAATGAAATATTTAGGTTATAAACAATATAGGTTAAAATATTCTAACTATTTATATATAATCTAAGAATGCTCCAAATAGTTGGGCCACTACAACTTTTTAAAAAGAACCAGAAAGTCAGAAAGATCACAAATTAACAACCTAATTAGTCACATTTCAAGGAACTAGAAAAAGAAGAGCAAACGAAACCCCAAGTTAGCAGAAGAAAAGAAATAATGAAGGTCAGAGCAGAGCTAAATGAAACAGAAAATAATAATAAAAAGGATCAACAAACCAAAAAGTTGGTTCATTGAAAAGATAAACAAAATCGACAGACCTCTTGATAGATTAACAAGGAACAGAAGAGAAAGGACCCAAATAAGCTCAAGCAGAAATGAAAAGGGACACATTACAACTGACACCACAGATGCAAAACATCATCCATGAACACTACAAAAATCTCTACACACATAAACTAGAAAGCATAAAGGAAATGGACAAATTCTTGGAAACACACAACCTCCCAAGACTCAAACTGGAAGAAATAGAACTCCTGAACAGACCAATAATAAGCAGTGAGATCAAAGCAATAATAAAAAACCTTCCAACAACAAAAAAACAACCCTGGACTAGATGAATTCACAGCTGAATTCTACCAGACCTACAAAGAAGAGCTGATACCCATACAACAGAAATTATTCTATAATATTGAGAAGGAGGGAGTTCTCCCCAACTCATTCTATGAAGCCAGTATCAGCTTGATATCAAAGCCAAGAAAGGGCACAACAAAAAAAGAAAACTATAGACCAATATTCTTTATGAGTATAGACACAAAAATCCTCAATAAAATACTAACGAACTGAATTCAACAACACATCAAAAAAAAAATAATAATAATCCACAATGACCAAGTGGGCTTCATCCCATGGATGCAAGGATGGTTCAACATACATAAATCAATAAATGTGATTCACCACATAAACAAAGCAAAAACAAAGACAATATGATCATCTCAATAGATGCAGAAAGGCATTTGACATAATCCAGCAACCTTTCATGATAAAAACCATCAACAAACTGGACATAGAAGGAACATACCTCAAAATTATAAAAAGCCATATATGACAAACCCACAGTCAACATCATGCTAAATGAGGAAAAGTTGAAAACATTTCCTCTAAGAACTGGAACAAGACAAGGGTGCCCCCAGTCACCGCTTCTATTCAACATAGTGTTGGAAGTCCTAGCCAGAGCAATCAGGCAAGAGAAAGAAATAAAGTACATCCAAATCGGGAAAGAGGAGGTCAAACGATCACTTTTCGCTGATGATATAATCTTGTATCCAGAAAACCCCAAAGACTCCTGGAATCGATAAATAAATTCAGCAAAGTTTCAGGTTACAAAATCAATGTACATAAATCAGTAGCATTTCTATATACCAATAACAGTCAAGCCAAGAGTCAAATCAAAGACTCAATACCATTCACAATAGCTACAAAGAAAATAAAGTACCTAGGAATATACTTAACCAAGGAGGAAAAAGATCTCTATGAGCAGAACTATGAAACATTGGGGAAAGAAATCACAGATGACACAAAAAATGGAAAAACATATCATGCTCATGGATCGGTAGAATCAACATTGTTAAAATGTCCATACTACCTAAAGTGATTTATAGATTCAATGCAATCCCCATCAAAATACCAATGTAATGCTTCACAGACTTAGAAAAAATAATCCTAAGCTTTGTTTGAAACCAGAAAAGACCCCGAATAGCCAAAGCAATCTTAACACATCGACTTCCACACTAGAAAAAAATTTTTTTCCTTGGGGCCACTGTGGTTTATTATGAAAATAGAATAAAGGCTTCAAAAACAAAATGATCATTTCTAATTTAATGCAAAATTTGTTATTTTTTATTGTTTTATGTGTGTGAGTTATATGCAACTTGAAAAATAGTTCATGCAGTTTCCTAGGTGAAGAGACATGTGAGTTACATATGCTTCATGAAGCCCCGGGCTCAAAATTAGCATGAGTTAAATACAACTCATGTGGTAGTTAATGTGTTAAGCAAAAAGAACAAATCTGGAGGCATCACATTACCAGACTTTGAACTATACTACAAGGCTACAGTAACCAAAACAGCATGGTACTGGTACAAAAATAGAGACATAGACCAATGGAACAGAACAGAGAACCCAAATATAAAACAATTTACCTATAGCCAACTGATCTTTGACAAAGCAGACAACAACACACACTGGGAAAAGAATCCCTATCCAATAAATGGTGCCAGGAAAATTGGATAGCCACACGCAGAAGAATGAAACAGGACCCCTATCTCTCACCATTCACAAAAATTAATTCAAGATGGATAAAATACTTAAATGCAAGGCATGACACAATAAGAATTCTAGATATCAGCCTAGGCAAAGAATTTATGACTAAGACCCCAACATTAAGTACATCAACAATAAAAATAAATAAATTGGATTTGATTAAACTAAAAAGCTTCTGCACAACTAAGGAAATAATCAACAGAGCAAATAGACAACCTACAGAATGGGAGAAAATATTCACAAACTATACATCTGATAAAGGGCTAATATCCAGAATCTACAAAGAACTCAAGCAAATCAGCAAGAAAAAAACAAACAACCCCATTAAAAAGTGGGCAAAATACATGAACAGAAGTTTTGCAAAAGAAAATAGACAAATGACCAATAAACATATGAAAAAATGCTCAATGTCACTAATCATCAGGGAAAGGTAAATTAAAACCACAATGAGATATCACCTTACCCCAGTTATTATAGAATGGCTTTTATGAAAAAGTCCAAAAACTATATATGCTGATATGGATGCAGAGAGAAAGGAATGCTTATACACTGTTGGTAGGACTGCAAATTAGTACAACCTCTATGGAAAATAGTATAGAGATTCCTCAAAGAACTAAAAGTAGACCTACCATTCAATCTAGCAATCCCACTACTGGGTATCTACCTAAAGGAAAAGAAGTATTTTTATCAAAAAGACACCTTCACTTGAGGGTTGATTGCAGAACAATTCACAATTGCAAAGATGTGGAATCAACCCAAGTGCTCCTCAATTCATGAGTAAATTAATAAAATATGGTATATGTATACTATGGAGTACTACTCAGCCATAAAAAGGATGAGTTAATGCCTGTTGCAACAATTTGGATGGAACTGGAGATCATTCTCCTAAATGAAATATCTAAAGAATGGCAAAACAAACACCACATATACTAGATATTAAATACGAACTCAGAGAGAGCACACATGTGCACAGAGGGAAGTAAAACTCAGTGGAAATCAAGCAGGGAGGAGGAGGTGGGGGAGGGAGAAAAACCTACTTAACACGTACCATGAACACTATTTTGGTGATGGGCCCACTCATAGCCATGACTCAAGCATTACATAAGCGATCCATATAACCAAAAAACATCTGTACCCCCTTAATATTTTGATATGAAAGGTAAGAGAACTAGATATGGCAATAAAAATAATGCAAATTTAAATGACTTCTCTATTCACACACCCCTCTTAAGAAACATGCGAAGCATCAAAGTTTGGCAAATACAAATGTCTGTAGTCAAGTGAGTTGGATAACAACTCTCTCTGGGGAAACAGCCCCCATGAAGCTCTGCCCAATTGCTGCCATTCCTTTTCTTTAACATTGGTCACTAATTAAAAATTTTTAAGAGCACTGTGCAGAACCACATGGAAAGGGCCAAGCAGAACTTAGATGCAAGGGGCATGCAAAGTGGTGATCTCAAATCTACCACGGAGCAGATACGGTCCTTGGCACTAACTGGGCCAGATGCCGAGATCTATATGGTGCACCCTGCCTTCCAGCAGCTTCCTATCCTGAGGGCAAATGACACCTGTAACTAAAATTTTCATACTAAGTGAAAAAAACAAAAAACAAAAAAAGTGACAACGTGGCATGTAATTATCAGGATGCTGTAGAGAAACAGAACAATAGCAGATACAGGGGTTTTTAAGTTTATTTTAAGGAAGTGGCTCATGCAATTGTGGAGACTGGCAAGTTTGTAATTTATAGTGCAGGCAGGCAGGCTGGAAATTCAGGCAGGAGGTGATGCTGCGGTCTTGAGGCAGAATTTCTTCTCTTCCAAGGAACTTCAGCTTTTGCTTTGAAGGCCTTCAACTGACTGGATGAGGCCCACCCACGTTATCTGGGGTAATCTCCTTACTTGAAGGTAACTGACTGTAGATATTCACCTCATCTACAAAATATCTTGGTGGCAGCACCTAGGTTAGTGTTTGAATAACTGGATCCTATAGCCCAGCCAAGTTGACGCATAAAACTAACTATCCTATGGGATAAGGACTATAAGTGAAGTGCAAGAAACTACTATGGGCATTCAGAAGAATGAAAAAATCTACAAAAACTGAAAGGTTGGAAATAATTCCCATGATAAAAGACTAAAGAAGTACAGCCTTCTCAGTGAAGAAGACCAAAAGGAGATAAGATTGATCAGCACAAGCCAAGCACACATTAGCTATTGTTATGTATTATTTCTTTTAGTCATCTCAACTTCCCCAATGAGGCAGGAACTGTCATTCTCCCCATTTTATAGATGAAGATGCCAACCGCAATGTTTCCAATATCACACAGCTATGGTGGAGGCAGGACTCAAATTCAGGCAGTGTGAAATCCTCAGGGCCTTAAGAATGAATTCATATGTGACCCCATGAATTCTCACAAAAGCCCCATGAGATAGATATCATTGTTATCCCCATTTTACAGATGAGAAAACTGAGGCTTGGAGTCCAAAGTGGCAGCACTGGGATTTGAACCTGGTTTATCTGACTCTAAACTTGTGCTCTGGCCACTCCACTATGCCACATGCCTCACCCCTCACTCCAAATATAGGAAGGAGAATGTGTCAAGGGGTCCAGTTTATGTTCAGATGTGACCAACAGGAGGAATGAAGCAGTAAAAATCTTGGTAGAACAGTAGAAGTAACTTTGTGGCTGCCCATCAGTGAAATGCGCACATCAGCTGGAGAAAGAAACATTTATCCTTGGAGACCCTGGCTGCTATGAATGTTAGTCTCCCTAAAGACCAGAGCTAAGGTTATAATCATTAATGGGAATGTGTATTGTGACTCCGAATGTTGGTTATTGATTGGCAAGAATAAAAACACAGCACTTTCCACCCACACAGAAAACAACACCAAAATTGGCTTCTCTTAAATGAAAATAATGTCCTTGGCTTTCTCTTAGCTACATATTTTTAGCAAAAATTAAATATACACTGCAAATCATGCCTTCATTTCTTGGGTAGGGAATAGATTCATTTCAATCTAACTTCAAAGGAGCAACCAGAAGACTTTTCTTTCCTAGACCACTTTGAAACACTCCTACACTATTTTATCCTTTTCCCTCTGTGAGTTATTTTTTTTCCTCTCAGAACGTAGAGTATGTGAGAAATCTGTACTGTTCTATTTTTGCTGAGGAATGAATTTCGAGTTCATTTTGAGCCCATGAATTGTCATCTATTCAATTGTTATCCCTTCTCTAGACCTTTATGTTAGAGTCAATGCCGGGCCTTTCCTCTCGTGATTATGATAATAACATGAAATATAGGGTAATAATTCAGCTATTGTTAGAGAGTAAACAATGCCCTTTAATTGTAATTATTTTATCTTAATCATATCTCTATTATATATAATAGTAATCATCCAATTCCTCATAATTTTATGTGATGGGCATGATATTGCAAATCAAATAATAAAAATGAAATCTATATTCACTGACTCCTATTGTATGCCAGGCACCGGCCTATACATGCATTTAAAACTCACAAAAACCATATAGGGTAGATAGTAATTATTGTCCTCATTTTTCTAAGGAAGCAACTGAGGTATAAATAATTTCGGTAATTTGCCCACGTTTATATAGAAATGGAGCTGAGATTTAAAACAAATCATCTAACTGCGGAAGCAATTTGTGGTGTACAACTCCCATTAAATAATGGTGAGGTTTTATTTTCTTGTTTTACTCTTCCTTCTTGGGAGTTCACAACATTTTATGGCAGCACAAGAAACAAACACAAATACTCCAGAGGGAAACACTGTGAATGAGCAGCTGGCCTTATCTATCATTCAGGGTAGGTGCCCGTCAAAAGGTGACTGCGAATCTGCTCGAGATTAAGCTATACAATGGCAAGTGCAAGCCCAGGAGGCATTCTACCCCAGCCACCCGGCCTTACAAACCCTAAGAAGATTTCTTGGATGTAGCAAACTATGAGAAATCACAGGCATAGAACTGGACACCCAACCCAACTCCACTTTTGCCAAAGTGACCACAGAGGTTTAAAGTGGACAAGTAGTTTACCCAGATTCACAAAGATTTTAGTGGAACTAGAACCAGTTATCTAGTTAACCTACCGGCCTCTCAAACAGGAGAGTTAGGCGAAAGTATATGGCTTTAAAAATCAATTCAACAGCTCAAATTCAACCCAGAGGTAAGAATATCAGTGTACGAGATGTTCCCTCTCTGTGCAGCACTGAAGCAGGTTTTCGGCAGTATCCCAGCAGCCCCAAATCTCTGTCAACTGGAACTTCCAAAAAGGATGCTCATAATTCTTCATGATCTCATGGTGCCTTCTGGATCATCTAGATCATTATGGAAAAGATAAAATGATGGTCAGTGCAGTTTTTTTTTTAATGTTATTTTATTTTTAACTGACAACAATTTTATATAATGGTCAGTGCAGTTTTGCAATCCATTTTATTCTGTCTCTACATATGGCATTTTGGCCTGCCTCTCCTAAACTCAGAGTGTGTTTATTAACCACAGCAGTTGGAAGCTGTGGCTCACACCTGTAGTCCCAGCACTTCTGGGAGGCTGAGGCGAGAAGATCGAAGATCGCTTGAGGGCAGGAGTAGCAGACCAGCCTGAGCAACACAGTGAGACCTTGGGCTCTACAAAAAAAAAAAAAAATTTTAAAAACAGCTGAGCCTGGTGATGTGCCTGTAGTCCCAAGTACTTGGGAGGCTGACACAGGAAAATTGCTTGAGCCTAGGAGTTCAAGGCCTCAGTGAGCTATGATTATGCCACTCCACTCCAGCCTGGGTGACAGAGCAAGACCCTGTCTCAAACCATCCCCCCCACCAAAAAAAAAAAAACCAAAACAAAATCCAAAGCAGCCAGGCTAAGTGGAAGCAGTTAAAAGCCAACGGAAGTGGGTCTCCTTGTCTGCCAGGTAGGCAGAGTCCAGCAAGAGAATCCAGGTGACTTTGAAGACATGAACATAGGTAAGCAGAGGCTGTCATCTCAGAAGATCTGGAGGTCCAGGTATGGGCAGAGGCTGGTGTGCGAGAGGTTGAGTAGTGAGGGCTCTTGGGATCAATGCTTGAGGATGGGAAGGGCAGGAGGTCTGATTGGGCAGGGGGAGCAGGAGAGCAGCCACGCTGAAGGCCACAGACAACCCCTCCAGGAGGTCTGAAGCTGGGGTAACACCGTCAGAGTCGTCTCAAGTTCAGGGAAAGGGGATCGTCCTTGACACCCACCTCCCAGCTAGGGGAGGTGACCTCAGGCCAGGAGGCTCTCTTTAGCTGGGACAAGTCCCACAGGGGGCTGACAGCTAAGGGTGTTCCTGCAGAAGCAGTCCCAGCAGCTGAGGAAGTGAGGCCTTCATTCCTGAAGGAGGACATGGGCTGGGGGGCACAACACAGCACCATCCCAGGAGCATAAACGTGCTCCTCTCTGGGGAGCAGATCTTCGCAAAACCAGGCCAGGGTATCAGGACCCAAGATAGGGGCCAGGGCAAGACCCCCATCCCAGGAGCAAGGGAGGGAATGGGGCCTAGAAGATGCATGTGTGCTTCACAACAGAATGCAGACTGGACTTGGGCCAGGCCTGTCACAGGGCTAACCCAGGCAGAGCAGGAGCCACCTGGGGATACGGCATGGGGCCCGTGCCCTGCTGTCCTCTGTCCTAGGCCAGCTTGATATTCGGGAAGCACACAGACGCCCCTGGAAGGCCAGCAGGCCCGTCTGGGCCACAGACTCACAGTTCAGGGAGTGTCTTGAACGGAGGGCTGGGAACTGGCACGTGGAGGAGGAAGCCGCCCGCCTGGTGCCGGGGTAGGGTGTGAGCAAGGAAGTGGAGAGGGAGTAGCCTAGTGTCACCAGGGTTGAGGAGAGAGACAAGGCAGGAGGAAGATAGCAGGTAGACAGGTAATTAATTGTACTTTGCACAGGCAGGATATCTGACATTTTGCAAAACTCTTAGTGTACGTTTTGATCTCATTTTGCTAATTCCGCCCCTAGAATGTTTATACATAAAAATATTATCAGTAAATGAATATCATAAATGCTTGTAACACAGGTGATATCAGAGTGCACCCCTGTCTCCCCCTCAGGCCTCTGGAGCTATGAGGAGCACCCTGCAGGTGTCAGGAGTGTGTGGTTTCTGTGGTGGCTGAGCCACTGCAGATCTCCTTGGTCAAGTGACCACTGTGGGCCCAGGAAGATGCCTCTGGTAGCCCTTTCTTCACTTCACCCTTCACTTCCCTTATGTGCAATGTTAAATGATCAGCATTTTTTGGAGATTCACCCACACCGTGACGGTGGTAAGGTCATGTTGCCACTTTGACAATAACACAGCATTTACTCTTTAACCAAACCAGCCACAGCACTGTGTCACTTGGGACAACCCTTCAGATGGCTCCAAGGAAGTCTCCTCTCATATCCTGCCTGCTGGATTGAAATGAACATTTTGTTCAAGAAAACATAAAATAGGGAAAGGTAAGACCTCAGCAGTTAATAAAACGTGACACCACAAGAGGTGATGTTAGGAAAGAAACTTGGTGTCTACCCAGGTAATCACGTCTTGTTATTGAAGGACCAAAGCATAAATGTAACTCTTCTAAGGTTGCCTGTTAAAATGAAGGGGTGGATCACATCCCCATCACTGTAAACCCTGGCTCCAGTGCCTCACAGGGAAGGCAGCACAAGGGGAAATGATATCTACAAAGGGACCAGTTGGAAACTTCCATTGCCAGCTGCTCACGGGTGGTTCTTTGAGGTCACATCCCATTATCTTAATAGGCAAAACATAGCCATTCGATGCCAATTAACAAATGCTTTATTCAGGTATTTGCATGTATGTAACCATTAAGTAATGTCCCTGCAAAGTGGCATCTTGCTGTCTATTTTCAGGTACTTAATTAACGGCCTTGCTCCAGGATAAACATGTCCTGTTTTAAATAAGATGATGAAAAGCTTTTTAAAAAAATGCATCTTGCTCTGTTTATGGCCTTGATTGTGCTAATGGTTTCACAGGTGTATGTTTATCCCCAAACTCATTGAGATGTACACATTAAATACATACAGCTTTTTATATGTCAACCAGATCTCAATGACATGGTTTTCAAAACTGTATCTTGCATGTCATTACACTCGACATCGCCCTTCAACACAAAATTGTGAGCAATTATTTTAAACAAAACTATTGTAGCAACAACTGAGGAGTATGTTAATTCTACGGTTTCTCTGACAACTCACTCGGCCATACCTGGGAGATGTTAAGAGGTAGTATATACTGTACCCTACATACCAGATGTTATGTTCACACCAGAGCAGTATGTATTCTCCTTCAAGAATTTCAAGAACACACTTAATAGCACTCTGAAGAGAATTCTACAAATTTTTTTTTAAAAGCTGTATTGAAATTCACTTGTTTTATGTGTACAACTCCATGATGCTTAGTACATTTTGCAATTCCTTTTAGAAGTGATTGTCTTGGGTAAAAAGCATTGTGTTGAGTTCTCCCCAATCACGTGAATCATTTCGACTCAGGTATTTTGGTTGCTTCTGTTTCTAGGTTACCCATTTGTACAGAACTCACAGTTCTCCCTAGCTAGAAGATTGAAAGGCCTGGTTTCCCTGATGACAGATTTTTAACAATATTTGGTTGCTTCTGCATTGCCATCAGAATACTGAGAAATCCTCACAGCTAATCCTATTTAACAGCAGAAAACACTCCAAAGGCAGGACAGGATATGCTAAACATTTGCAATGCAGCTTATAAATCTGTCCTGTTGCAATCATGTTTTAAATGGTTTATTTCACTGTCAAAATATAATGCATTTAGTCATCATTAAATAAATTTTTCTCTGCTTCTTGGCAGGTGTACAACCTATTGGTCATGGAGAAAGATTGCCACAATGCATAATTTAAAGATGCCATAAAGTTGGCACCTTTAGGAACACCTAATGCACTGGTGTTCTTAAACAGCTTGCAGTGAGTTTTAGAAGCCAAATGAATCTAATTTAGCATTACTGTGGTCCGCTCTGAAAATAAAACTGTTATGCTTTCAATTAGCATATCTTTAATCAAAAGCTGAAGAAGAAAGAAAGAAAGGAAGGGAGGGAGGGAGGAAGGGGTGAATGTCTAGGAAAAAAACCAATTATTTGATAGTTTCACTTTAAAAGTATCCCATGCGTGGGACACTCTGCTAAGCTGTGGGAGATGCAGCAGTAATACAAGGTACATTCCTGAAGAAACGAACAATCTGTTTTGAGAGATGAGATCATCAAAAAGGTAATGATAAATGTTATTCCAAGGAAGACATATTCAGGGGGTAAATTACTTAAAAAAATTAAAGGTCAAAACAGTTTAGAGAAAAGAGATCAATGTAGACCATAAATTTTAGGAAAAGTTTCATAGAGGAAACAAGACATGAGCAGGGCCTAAGGGATGGTTAATTGATTAATTAATTAATTAATTTTGCCTATTGTTGCTACCTCTGAAGATAATGGTTAATATTTCTCTTAAGAGAAAGTTTCCAAATTTGGGAATAATCTGGTACCTATAATCATAATTTTCAAAGAAGCAACATAACCTGTATTTATATCTGCCTAAATTGCCTTAGAAATAGCACATAAATAAAAATGCTTCCATGTGGTTATATACAGAATGGTGGAGCTGAAAGATACACAACATAGTTTGCAAATGTCTAGTGTTTCCAGTTTTTCTCATGTTCCTGGGCAAAAGTAAGATCCAATAAAATAGGAAAACCTGACACACCAAATTCTTGCCTTGGAGCACCATCCTGTACGTTATCCTACTAAAGGTCTGAAAAGTTGTGCCAAAAAAAAAAAAAAAAAAGCTGTTTAGTCCTGTTTGCTTTAGAACTCCCAAAGCTTATCGGACCTTGCTTTTTCTCAAACATTTCTGTTAGCATATCAAGGAACTGAACTTCGTGGAACATAGTTGAGGACATAGTGATCCACAATAACAAGAAACAAACAATTCAATATAAAAAATGGGCCAAAGACCTTAACAGACATCACACTGAAGAAGATATATAGATAAGCATGTGACAAGATGCTCTACATCATATGTCATCAAGAAAATGTAAATTAAAATAACATGGAGATACCACTAAGCACCACTAGAATGATCAAAATCCAGAACACTGACAATACAAATGGTGGAAAGAATGTGGAGCAACAGGAACCCTCAGCCATTGCTGGTGGGAATGCAAAATGGTACAGCCTCTTTGGAAGACAATTTGGCAGTTTCTTACAAAACCAAACATACTCTTTACTATATGATTTAGCAATTGTACTCCTTGGTATTTACCCAAAGGAATTAAAAACATATATCCACACAAAAACCTGCATACAAATGTTTGCTATAAACAAGCAAAAACCATTCGTTTGGTTTTTACCAAGACGTCCATCAGTGAGTGAATGGATAAATAAACTGTGGTACATCCAGACAAAGGAACATTATTCAATGCTAAAAAGAAATGAGCCATCAAGACATGAAAAGCCATGGAGGAACCTTAAATGCTTACCACTAAGTGAAAGAAGCTCCTAGATTCCAAGTATATGACATTCTGGAAAAGGCAAAACTGTGGAAACTATGAAAAGATCAGTGGTTGCTCAGGGTTAGGGAAGAGGAAGGCATGAACAGGCAGAGCACAGAGGATTTTTAGGACAGTGAAACTACTCTGTATGATACTATAATAGTGGCTACAAATTATAAATTTGTCCAAATCCATAGAATGTACATAGCAAGAGTGAATCTTAATGTAAACTATTAACTCTGGGTGATGATGTATCAATGCAGATTCATCAGTTGTAACAAATGTACCACTCTGGCAGGGCATGTTAATAATGGGGCAGGCCGTGCATGTGGGGGAAGGAGTATATGAGAAATCTCTGTACCTTCTGCTCAATATTGCTGTGAATTTAAAACTGCTCTAAAAAATAATCTGTTAGCTGAGTGTGATGGTGCCTGCCTGTAGTGTCAGCTACGGGGGAGGCTGAACCCAGGAGTTCAAGGCTGCAGTTTGCTATGATCACACCCGTGAATAGCAACTGTACTACAGCCTGGGCAAAGTAATGAGACCCCATTTCTAAAAAACCAAAACAACAAAAACCCCAAAAAACAAATCCAGGTCGGCATTACACACCAGTGGAATCTGGTTCACACACATGTTTTGTTTGTCACTTTACCTACTTACCTATCTGATACAAAACTTTGGTGTTTGTTTTTTTTTTAAGGAGAAATTGGTATTGAGAGCTATTAAGCCATTTGCTCGAGGACCCATGGAAGAGTTAATGGCATAGTGAGTGGTAGAACCCATCTCCTCAACCCCAGTATCAAGTTTGTTGTACAAAGGTCTAACTTACAGATGCGTTCTTATCTACCAGAAACTCTCAGATAGATGAACAGATTGGAACAAAGTTACAACTGATCTTGACAGGCAAAAATAGGAAACTGAAGCCTAACCTACTCAAATGTGGCCAAATGTAAGTAAAAATTTTAAAACATGATGAAAGAAAAATGCTTTATGGTTTTAAAAGTGTAAAAATTTTCAAATGCATAGAGATGGTCCCAATAAAAATTTGCAATCACTAAACAATTCCATAGGAATATCTGGTCTACATTTTTAACCACACAAATCTGTTATTTCTCCTTTGGGACTAGAGGACTTCCACCCTGTTCTTACTTTGAAATACCAGACATTAAAAAGAATAATGGCTGAATGCAGTGTATGGAGACAATACACTGGAGTCAAACTAGGTGAGACTCATAGCTCCCAGGTATCACCTCTTTTTGGATTGAAGTTCCTTCATTCCATACTGTCTGATAGTTGCCTAACAACCCTATTTTAATTTTTGTCCTTTTATCATTTTTAAGTTTGATTCTTTCTTTTATGTCTTTGATCATTTTAAATATTCTTATTTTATAACATAATCTCTATCCAATTGTCCTGCAACCTGAAGTTCTTGGGAGGGAAACTATCTCTGTTATTTATTAAATCTGCTGATAACTAATTATGCTACACTGGTTCCTCAAGGGTTTTGTGGTTTTCGATTGTGAGCTCATCTTCGGTGGGGCTTGGTTATCTGTTGCAGCACAGGATGAGGACAGGTCCCTCCAGAAGAGTTCACCAGTACAAGACCACTGTCTTAGCTAAGATGATTTTGGAGCAAGCATGAAGTATATGTTTTAAACTCAATTCCATGTGAGGAGGGGGCCTGAGGTTATAAATTCTCATGCACTTTATGGCAGATCAGCTTTTTGTGAGCAATTTGTGTAAGTGGGTGGATTTTTATCCAGTCTACCTTTTACTGAAGGTTTTGTCTCTTGGAGACAAAGTGCCAAAATTCTCATCTCCTGTCCCACTTGGGTATGAAAAATCCTGCCCAACCCTATGCTATCCCTGAAGCTAACCAACCAAGCTGGGTTGTTTGTATCTTCTTTGCTTTCTTTCAGGTGCAGAAATATATTTAAAGGATGCTTGGTAGATGTTATTAGAGTTTCTAGTACCTCATAGCTAGAGGTGTTTTGGGTTCCTTGTTCACCATACTGCCAGATTCAAAACACCTTTCAGCCTCCACTGTGTAGTTTTTGTCTGAGGTTGGTTGGATTTTATTATATGCCTCACTGGGCAACTCTATGAAAAATACACAAAACTATTATAAGTTCAAGATTTTCCAATGACCTGGAAAAAGTTATTGTGTATTGTTTTCTGGGACCTTTTTGATATCTAATAATAAATAGCATTTGGAAACCAGTTGAGGATGCAGCAGTGAAGGGGAGATATTTTTGGTCAAATTTGAGATGCTCAAAAAAATACTTTCCTGTGCAGCAACCGTCGATGTCAATAATTAACACATACTGAGTACCTCGTGCCACCCTTTGGAGCAGCACTGATGAATTTGAAAGCCTCTTGCTGCTTTAAGGAACTTTTCTAAGAGAGAAGGGAAATCAGGTCAAACTTTCTTGGACAGATATTAGAAACCTGGCTCATTCTAATTATCTCCCAAAAAGTCCTTCTAAACTCTAAGAAGGCAATTGCAATTATTATTGACTATTTAATTGATTTTTGTTTTACTCAGGATACTATTTTAACTAGAATTTATAATGTTGTGTTTTATGTGATCTTGTATACACACACACACATGGCTAATGATGAAGTATTGTGGTAGATATGCACAGGGCCTTTATGCCTCTTGTATTACTCTTAGAGCATGATTTTACGGTTTTACATTTTCAAAGTACTTATACTTACTGAGCCTTGGCTTTATGACATATTATTATTACTGCCATGGTTTATTTGATGTCAAACCCTTGGCCAGTAGTACAAGTCCCAATTATTGCACTCTTCAATGGAAAAGTACTTTCTGTTTTATTATGAACTACATAATGCTCGAGTTCCCTGAAATGCATTTTGGTTAAAAACAAACACTACCTATCTATCAGAACATTATTGTAGTTAATTACACTACGAGGAAATTAATCCAGGAGAAAATATTCACTGTGTGCTACCATATGCCTAGTACCTCACTCACTAGCTTTTTGAGGTATACTAAATGACATAAAACATAGACTTCTAACACTCAACGAGCTGACAAGTGTTTAGAAAACTTACTATGTGGCTGATAATCAAATACCTAATGGAATTGCTCCAAAGGCAAGAAATATTTTTAAAAGATGCATTTATGTTTAAGTCATTTAAGTTGTAATTCTTTGACACATGAAAGAATCTATTAAGTAAATAGTTGAAAAAACAATCACCGATGCAAAAAGCTTGGATAAAATGCGGGGGTGTTAAGTCTTAAGAGGGCGAGGTAGACTGGAGGGGGGAGTGGAGTGGAGGTGGACAGGAGAGAGAGGTGGGAAATGCATTTCAGCGGTTTTGTCTTTTCCAATAGCCTCGATTAGGGGCTGCTTTTCTCAGTTGTGGTTGGAGAGCTCCATTCAGGGGATTTGTTCTAGGAAACGTAAGCAAGAAATTTAAGAAAACCCAAATAGATCCTTTCTTTAAGAGAATTCTAAAGAAACATAAAATGTTATCACAGTACTTCTATATCACAAGTCCCTGCGTCTTATTCACCACCATCCTTATCACTCAATAAATAATTAAATGGATGAACGAGCATTAAACTACTAGAAGTAGTTCTAGAATCCTGAGATGCTATAAACCCAGGATAGTGTTTGTGAGGGGTATTTCCTCAGAAATTTTCATTATCTCAAAATTTCTTAAAAATAGGAGGAAATGGCAGAAAACACTTAAACAACAAATTAAATTGCACCAATTATTTTTATATGGTTTTCACAAACAGCATATTTGGATTTATTAAATCTATATAAGGAGAAAACACTGATTTTATAGATGTGTAAATTTGGAGTTCATGCTGTGAGAATATGGCATAGAATGGATCAAAGATTATTGCTCTGTTTGCAAATCTTCAAACTGACAGAACCTTTTGGGAAAATTTATGGCAAGATTGTCTTTTTAAAAAAGCAATGTTTCTATAAATCTTACCAAAGTGCTATGAATAAGGCTGTAAATCATTTCACTGGCTTGAGTAATGGGACCTTTATTTCATGAAACCATGCCAAGGAACCTAGAGGCTTTCGTTGATATTGAATCTTCTGTAATGTTTAATACTTATCTGTCCAAAAAAGATGAATTTTGATACTGACTGAAAATAATTTTTACCATAATTTTTGCTGAAAAGAAAAGAAATAGAAATCAATTGTGTTAAGTTGGATGATTTTAAAGAGGTTCATTAGTCACCAGTAGGAAAAAAAATAGAAGTAATAGAGAATAAATATAACTACATTCACTAAATCAATGTGGATATATAATAAGTTCAGATTTTATCTGTAATTACGATCAGTACATCTATTTCTAGTGGATGCATAAGGTTGAATTCTTCTTTCTGGATGACTTTTTTAAAGTCTTACTCTAAGTTTGTTTGACAAAACAGAAAGAAACTCTTTTGGATGTTCCATCCTTCTTCCCAATTATATCCAAATGTTCTCACAGGGAAATGTAGAATCTGGCTGGTGAGTCCTTTGGGGGAGAAAAGTGTGCATGTTATATGAAAGCTAAATTTGCACAAACTAGCAAAATGAGGGCAGCATACACTACTATGCACATTCAGGTAGGAACCTAACTGATATTCTAGGCCTTGAGTTTTGCAAGCGCTGTGTAGTGTTATCAATCTTTTGCTCAGGTAGTGTCAGAACCTAAAGGAAATTGGGCCAGGCATAAAAGAAACCAGGCAAGGGGAAAAGTAAACCTATGACCGTAGATGTTTATAATTTCCTCAGGCCTTTCGGGCACTGGTCAGTGATTTCTAAGTGTTTATTTGCACCTTGCTTGTTTTTGCAGAGGATTTAATGCATTCAATACTATAGGGTACCAGAAATGAAAATTGGAAAGAAACTGAGTCAGAGGGAAAGCCTAGGGAAGGAGGCCAGGCAAACCCAGGCCACGCAGCCTTAAACCTGGAGTCACAGACTCCCAGTTTGTAGGGCAAGGGAGGTAATCTTTACAACAGAAGGGCTGGAAGACCTGAGTGGTCTTGGGAGAAGGTGTCTGAGAGGTGCTGCAAATCCTCACAGCTCAGCAGGAGGTGCATAATGTGTATTCGCTATTTTGTCTGTGAATATTAAATTTGGTGATAAAAAAAGAAAATAAATGGATGGAGGAAATGGCATGGAGATGTGTTAAGGACAGATAAGGAGGTCAGGAGCCTATTAGACCACAAAGACAGCAAAGCTTCATGATGTACTGCTATATACTGTACACAGGAAGCATATGAGGCATTCGGTATTCATGAGGTCTTAAGTCACTGCCGATCGGTGATGCCCATTCTGGCCCCACCTGTTCTCTGCCTAAGAAACAAACAAACAGAAACCCCTATAGCTGCTCATCAGATTAATTGACGAGTCATAGCAACTGGCCAGGTGTTCTTGCCTCTCTACATTTGCTGCGTTAATATGCTGCTGTTCCCAAGAGTTCTGCCACTGGTCCTCTTCTTATTAGTCCTGCTCCGTGTCCCTAGGTGGCCTCATCCACTTCTCTGCCTGTGGCTCGCCATCCCACAGGTACCCATCTACCCATCTCTACCTGGACATCATCTAGAGCCCCATCTTCACATCTCTAGGACTCACCTCATCTTCTCTCCCCAAACTGCCTGTCCACCTGTATTTCAGCCTACACAGCAGCAAGATCTACCTAATCACTCAACCAAAACTTTGGGTGTCACTCTGACTCGGTCCTTTTCCTCAGGTACCAAGGTACCAAGTCCTGTGGTTTCTACCTCCTTAAAGCATCTCGTTATTTTTCTCTACCCACTGTCTCCAAGGATGTGCTCAATCAGCACCGACTAACCATGAGCATCAAAGAGTCTTCCGAGTGAAGACTCAAATGCTCAGCACAATGGACAATGACCTTCGTTTACCTCCCTCCTCTCAACCGAATTCTAAGTGTGATGGAAAAGACCTCTGCCTCCCACTCTTACCTCTTGCCATTTCCCTGCCACTTCCCTGCCAGATGTCTGAATGAGCTGTTATCTTTCTCACAGCCAGGATTTTAGCCTTGCAGTTTTCCTCTGTCTAGATGCCCTACTCTCCACCCGCTCCTGCCCCATAACCCACCACCCCATCATCTGCCATTATATTCTACGGACTCTTAGTCTTTTTTCAAATTTTTCACTAGACGTCTGCTCCTCCAGGAAACTTCCCTGAAACCCCAGCCTCACCTCTACCCTCACCCTCCATTCCTGGCCCTTATTGGAATTAAGTGCCCTTCCAGTGTGTTTCCATCATCTTCTGAGATTCCTCTCTCTTTATGCATCAATCAGAGTCTGAGAGGAAAGAGGTGAGAGGCTCAAATCAGGACAATTCAAGGAGGTGTGGGAGAGGTGCAGGGGAGCCATAGGGACGGGGCAGGAACCCAGGTGAGTAATAGCAGAGCTAGCACCAAACCTAGGCTCGAAGAGACAAGGAGAGAGAGTGGTTACCAAAACCTGGAAACAGAAACCATGGAGAAGAGGTCACCTGGCGAGGAGCAGCGACCTTTGGCTGTGGCCAAGGCAACCACACAGGGAGGGAAGTGGAGGGATAACTATCCTGGCCTCACCCTCCTCTTCTCTTTGCCCTCATGCCATGATCCCCAGTGGCCAAACCTACTAGCAGTCGGAGGACAAGGAACAAGTTAAAATCATCTTCCAGCTCAGCCTCCCTGCCTGTAAGGGTGGAGTAGGGTAGAGAGTAGCGTAGAGGGACGAATGGATTCTGTCTAGCACAATTGCATGTCTGTTTGTTCACCATTCTCCCTCATCAGGCTGAGGACAGAGAATGGTTCTTTTCTATCTGTATCCCTAGCATCTAATGTACACTGGACACTCAAGAAATGTTTATGGATTGAATCAGAGAATGTGGTACATTGGGCATTAGTTGGCGGACCGTGCTTTCTGAGCTTGCCACGTGCTTTCTGGAATCCAAGGCAAAATGGGGAACAGAATGAGCTCTATAATTTTAATCGCCTGATAAAAGGAAATATCATCTGGTGAGAAGAGACAAGTACTTTGAGCACTCAGTGCTGGGAGGCATTGGGATCAGTCATATGACAGCCTCCATTAGTAGGCTCTCAATTGCATAATGAACAGTATCTTTAACAGTGAAACTACAGGTGCAGAAACATTCTGCATAGGGCCATTAAAAAATATTAGTCCTTGATATAATCAAAGCCATCCTACTAAAAAGGAACCTACAGGTGAATTGGGTTAATGTGATCCACTTTGCTCTGAGAACATCTTGCCCCCAAAATGGCTAAGTCTTAAACTTCAAACCTGACCCCTAAATAAAACTCCTGTGCAATCCTCCATGTTCTCTCTCCTCTCATTAGCCAACAGATGAAAAGGATCAACCAAGAAACTGAGACTAAGAAGATTACATATAAAGTGAAAATCACAACTAATTTACAGAGTTATTTGAAGATTAAGCAAGAGAATTATTTAGTCCACTTGGAACCTGGTATGTGTTGAAAGTTAAGTTTTCTTAAGTTTTCTAACTTCTTGCTAAATTAATCTATTGCTGTGTAACAAACCACTCCAAAATAATGACTTTAAACAGTAACAGTCATTTATTTTGTTAACAGAACTTGAACTAGAAGGTGTAAATAACTGGGGGTGGGGGTGGTATTGGACAGCTGGCTTCTTGGGACATCTCCCTTTCTTTCTGTGGCCTCTCCATGTGTGTCTTTATGTGGCAGCCCCAGGGCAACCACAG
Source organism: Varecia variegata (assembly GCA_028533085.1). Lineage (NCBI taxonomy): Eukaryota > Metazoa > Chordata > Mammalia > Primates > Lemuridae > Varecia > Varecia variegata. Next base: position 58,714,498 of record CM052443.1, read on the forward strand.
CAGCTGAAGGTTCCAGAAGGAGAAGAGAGAGAGAGGCGCGCAGAAGCGCTAAAGCTTTCTTTGTGACCTAACCTTGGAAAGAAGTTACACTCTGTCACTGCCACTACATTTTCTTAGAAGTGAGAAATTAGGGGCAGTGCATATTCATAGGGAGAGGAACTAGACTCCACCTTGATTGGAGGAGTGTCAAAGAATTTGCCAGCATGTTTTTAAACAACCACATTTCCCTTTTCTAAAATGCTTGCCTAAATTTGTGCAGACATAAAGCTTGGAGGTCAGTGACTCATCCAAGGTCATTCAGCTGTTAAATGGTTCCACCAATATTAGATCTGATTTTGTGACTCCAAATTCCATGCTCCTTTTCACTGCCCCAGAAAATCTTCTGTGATCAGCACTGTCTAATAGGGTAGGTAAGACATACTAGCTGCCAAACAGATTCAATACTTTTAATTGCCTTGGAAAACACATATTTATTTTGCAGAAAAAAATATTACCCATAAAGCAGTCATCCGTAAGCAACTTTCAAGTTTCTTTCAAACATCTGTGTTTTTAATTTTTTCCCCCAGATTTATTCATTTGCATTTTTCCCTGGATGCATCACTTTTTTGTTGTTGTTATTTTTGACTGTATTTCTCACCTCTCAAGATCCTTTTGTATTATTAATAATTCTCAAACCCAGCACGTGGGTTACCACCTCCCAATTTGGAGACTTCCTCTGAGTCCACTGTCGTTGTTGTGTGTCCTTCCTCCAGGCCAGCAAATGAAATATTCTTTAAGACTAGGATCTGACATAAGGCCTGAGGGACATTCCTCACTCTTTTTTGTTTTGTTTTGTTTTCAAAAGGCCAATGTCTCCGCAGTTGAAAATGTCTATTGAACCAGAGAAAGTCTGAACCATCCCAGTTTAGAAAACCTGGGGATGTGAACAATGGTGTGGGTCTGAAATCTCAGCAGGTTCACATATCAGTTTTTGTAACTCTAGGCAGAAAGGTACACTTCCCTTTAGGAGCTTTTCTCCATTTGGGTTCCCTAGCAGTTCCTGTGGGGAATCATCCTCTCTCACCCCCATCCAAAGGTGTGGTGGAAGCAGGGGGTGAGTAGAGAAAATGGGTACGAGGTCTCAGTAGATCGGGGGTTTTTGTATCCATCAGCACTGTCCTCAGAAATCTAAAGCAAGCCACACAGAAACTGTCCTATGTTCTAGTTGCCAGCCACATTTTAAAAAGTAAAGAGAAATAGATGAAAATAATTGTAATAATATATTTTATTTAACCTGAGGACTGAACTCTGGTTTTTTCTTTTTGCTCAAATTCCTTCCTAAGGAGGCCAGATGAGTCAGGCTCACAAATGGTAAAATCCCACTAAGCAGGTTTTCATTAACCAAATATAGTGTGGTTTACTTCCCAACCTGATTCCGGTATAGCATTAGCATCACCTAAAAGATAGAAAGCCCCCATCTTAACTCAAGCATCCCAGCAGATCCTTATCTTAACTTGAGAGATTCTCCTGTCTGGACCTCCTAGAGTGCTTGCATCTTTATCTTAAATTAAGCATTTCCTTTCTGGTCTTTTAGATAAAGCCTAACTCTCTCAGCCAATTGTCAGACAAAGAATCTTCAAACCCACCTATAACCTGTAAGGCCCCCGCCCCCCTTCGAGATGTCCCACCTTTTCCGGCCAAACCAATGTGTGATTCCCACGTAATGATTTATGACTTTACCTGTAACCCCTGTCTCCCTGAAATGTATAAAACCAAACTGTAACCCAGCCACAGCAAGTCCACTTGCTCAAGGCCTCTTGGGTGTGGCTCCGGGTCATGGTCCTCAAATTTGGCTCAGAGTAAACTTCTTTCAAATATTTCAGAGTCTGGATTTTTCCGTCCACAAACCCAATATATCCAAAATACCATCATTTGAACATACAACTAATATAAAAATATTCGTGAGATATTTTTCATTCTCATTTCCAAACTAAGTCGTGGAATCTGATGTGTATTTTGCACTTACAGCACAACTCATTTGGGATTAGCTGCATTTCAACTCATCAATAGCCCATGGGGTACTGGAGAGCACAAATAATCTCTTCGTTTCTGTTGCTTCATTGGGCCTCTGAGACCTCAACCCTTTCTTCTGGGGTTGCATAGCCTCTCACCTTCAGACCCCAGCTTAAACCACCAGTCCTGGAGAGGAACCCAGTCTGATGAGGCCCGCTCCCTTCCTGCTGGTCTCTAGCCCATTAACCTGTCTTCTAAAATGACCTTATTTATTAGCTTACATATTTATTATCTATCTTTTCCACCATAATGTAGGTTTCCCGAGGGCAGGGATTTGTTTTGTTCTATGTGATTTCCCCGTGGCAAGCACCTCGCCTGGCACACGCCGGGCCCCCAAGACACACTTGCGGGACGAAGAAACCGCGTTTCTCTAGAACCCGGCTGAGGGGCGCAGGCAGCTTAGCGACGTGTCACAGGTGGGGCGCGGGTGCTCCGGGCGGCCACGCTCGCTCCCCTGCCGGCGTGGGTGTGGGGCGAGTGGGTGTGTGCGGGGTGTGCGCGGCAGAGCGCGCCCGCGAGCCCGGAGCGGGGAGGAGCAGCGAGCGCCGCGCAGACCCGCAGCGCCGCCCGGGCCGGGCAGCTCGGAGGTGGGTGGGCCGCGCCGTCAGCCCGCTCGCGGGGTCCCCATTGGCCGCCCGTCGGCCGCCCTCCGCCCGGAAGGCGGCGAGGAGCCAAGAGGCTGCTCGGGAGCCGGAGCGGGAGAGCCCGGCTGAGCCGACGCCGAGGACATTGTTCCCGCCGCCGAGGGGCACGGCGATCCTCGCGGCTGCGGTCTGGAGCCTGCGCCCGGGCGACTGCGTGGGATCGCGCCCCCCACTCCGTCCCTAGCTGTGCCCACGCCGCTGTCCCGCTCGTCCCCGGCGCTGGCGCCTATGGTCGGCCTCCGACAGCGCTCTGGAGGGACCCGGGGAGCTCCCGGGCGCCCGGGTGAGTGGCGCGCGCGGCTCCCCGGTCCCTCTCACCCTGGGGCCCCGCCGCCAGGTTTTGCCTTCGCGGCCGCCGCGCGGCTGGGTTTGCCCGGGCAGCGCCTCGCGCACCGGGGAAGGCCGAGCGGAGGGAAACTTAGCTGCGGGGAGAAGTGTGATCGCAGCCGGGAGGCGTCCCCAGCCCCGCGGGCCAGGTCGGAACAGGTGGCGCGGGCCAGGCGCTTTGTGTAGGGGCGCGGGGACCCTGAGCTGGCGGCCGCGCCTCTGTCGGCTGCTCCCTTCCCTCCCTTGCTCCCCCGGGCGGCTGCACGCCGGGTCGGCCGGGTAACGGAGAGGGAGTCGCCAGGAATGTGCCTCTGGGGACTGCCTTGCTCGGGGAAGGGGAGAGGGTGGCCAGAGAGGCGCAGGAGCCGAGAGGCGGCGCGGGGGTGGCACCGCGGCCGCAGGCTGGAGAGAGATGCTTCCAGCGAGGCGCGTTCCGCCGGGGCGAGGGCTTCATTTTTCTGCGGCGCCCCTGGAGGTGGGGAGCTGGGTGGGCGTGTGTGCAGAGAAAGGAGAGGCGGGGAGGCCAGTCACTTCCGGAGCCGGTTCTGATCCTTGCAGACCGCTCTACTCTCCGAAGCGCGGACCTTGGGGTGCGGTGGTCCCCGGCTCCCCACGCGCGCGCGGGTGCAGCGGGGCTGGGGGCGTCCCTGGCGCGGGTTTAACAAAGGGTGCCCCTCTACACCCCGCGAGGAGGGGCAACTCCGGAGACCTGGTCTCCAGCACGCGAATCTTAGCCCTGGGGAGGTCCACTTCCCTTTTGGGGCGTCCTTTTATTATTATTGTCTTTTTTTTTTTTAAAGAACTGGAGACTGATGCATGAGGGTCCCACCGAGGCGCAGGAGCGGTGGTGATGGTTTGGGAAGCGGAGCTGAAGTGCGCTGGGCTTTGGTGAGGCGTGACAGTTTATCATGACCGTGTTCAGGCAGGAAAACGTGGATGATTACTACGACACCGGCGAGGAACTTGGCAGGTAAAGGGGGTGCCGGAAGCGCTCGCCGCTGGGTTGTGGGAATGCATAATGTTGGGGGCCGAGGGTGGTAAACAAATGCATCAGGCTTCTCCCTCGCCCTTACTGGAGATGCGCATATTGTAGAGAAAAGAGTTACTAACCCAGCCAGGGCCAGGACCAGATATAAATGGCCTGATCCTAGGGTCTGGGGCTGGAGAAGAGACAGCCGCTGGTTGCTAGTTTATGAGGCACAGCATATTGATCAAGAAGAGATTTAATTGTCTGCACTAACTCTTGTCAGCCTTTGCCCTTCGAGACAATGAGACTAAAGCTAAGATTATAATTGCAACTGGAGTTAGCTCTTATGTGTCATTTAAACAGAATACAAACTAATTAATGAGCTTTAAAAATTTTTGAAACTTTCCCTCTTTCTGAATTTTCAATGTAACATGATCAAGTGTTGGTGGGTCACAAATGGAGACTTGCCAGATGTTGATGTTGGGCTTGGATTTTGAAACTTCTTCCAACCAGGAATTTAATTACCCCGTTGGTGTTGGTGGTTGCTTTGGTTTCATTTACAATGTTAAATTTTTAACAAATCAATGAGAGTCTAATATGGCTATCTGGATTCAGAGCATACTTCTATTGCTGTAGCAGCTGTGATTCTTAGCATAAAATCTTTCAGTTTCTAGGGGAACAAAGAATGATTTCTTTGGGGGCATGTAGGGCTGATTGCTGTTTCCTTTGACTGGGTATTCCACAGAGTGTGTTGAGCTCCGGTCTACTTTAGCAGAAAACCCAGTTTTCACACTTAAATTGAAAATTCAGTTGGTGGAATTTGACTGTGGCGTATTTGCATTGTGAGTGAAGTAGGCAAAAGGATCTTTAAACAATCAAAATATGTGCTTATATGTATATTTGAATATGTATTTTTCCATACACACCTGATGTCCTGATACAAAGCTTCCTTTTTCTCTAGGAGAAGGAAATTTAAAAACACCCACACCCTAGATTACCTAATGAGAATTATGAAATCCAAGCTTAACTAAAATTTTTAAAGAATTGAAATAATAGTGTGGAATGAAAGCAATTTTTAAGAAGTTACTATAACAGAATCTTTCTTTATATGTTTAATATTGACTAAAAACATTGAAGGGAGCCAGTGCTTGTAGCAGGGGTTTCCTATATATTGAAGATTTAGTGAGTGAGTAAGAAGGAAAGCTCTTGAAAAATCACATTTCATGGATATGTTTAAGATTAAGGTTTGAGAGTGTGTGGCTGAAATACCTGGTTTAACTGGAATTAAATCACTTTTTCCTGTGGTTTTTAGCAAGGCGAGTGGTATATGGAATATTCCTTTGGGATTAGGGGAAAAAAGATGAAAAAATAAATTTTAATTCCATTTGTGTAGTGTGGCCTGATTATGTACATTTTGTTATAAAGAGAGATGGTTAAAATTAGGTGAGATGATTCTTTTATGGATAAAGTCTATTGACCTTATTTTCATTACAGTCTTTTGGTAGAATTATGTGTTATGAGAAAGAAGGAAAAAAAAAAATGAGGCCTCCCGGTGGCTGGCAATGGGAGTTTGTGATCTTTATGTCGTGGGCGTGATGATTAGGGAGGTGGTTTGTTCATTTGTCACTAGCATTTCGCTTTGATTTTGGCTCTGTGTACATTTCTGTGTATAACTTTCTCCCCACTCTGCAAGACTAATTGACAAATTACTTATTAAATAATTTATGTGCCCTAGGAATTTGAAAGAAGTGCTCTGAAAAACTGGGAGTTGGGAGTTTTTTAAAAATAAAACGTTCATACGTATTTATCTTGTATAGCTGCTATTGTTTTTGCAAAAACAAAAGGGTGAGTGATTGATTTTTTGGGAAAGTTTTTCAAGTCCTGTGATTTCTTATGTCTTCCTTGGGTATAGTCACTTCTGGAAAACAAGTCCGAATGCAAGATGGACCTGTAGGAAAGTTGCTGCTTGTATGACGTCACGTGTCACCGAGGGGAGAGAGGAGTGGAGGCAGGGGTTTAGAGGCAGAAAACGGAAATGGGCAGATATTTGGCACAAGGTCATTCTAAGCAGCTGGTTATAAGCTTTAAGCAGTGCATTATAAGCAGACCAAAACCAAGGCTTAAGACTTTACTTGCATATCTTTAGCCATCATCTAAACAATAGCTACTCACAGACTGTATAAATGCAGTGAGTAGCTATTGTTTAGATGACTAGTCCATAGTTAGAGGAGGGAAGATGGGTTTTTAAAGAAGTATAATACAGTGTTACCACTAATATTATTTTACTTTTAGGAAATTGAGAGCGTATGTATATAAGAATGTATGTGTGTATGTCCATCTGTCTATGTATATGGCCCAAGACTTCTGTAAAAATTCTCTGTCAACTGCCAAGAAGCTTATAAAGTATTATGATTGTTGCAACAGTGGCAGGGCAGATGGGCCATGGGACAGATACCCTGATCCAAAACCCACTGTGCAGCCTGCGAGCTTTCCAGCGTGGAACAGGCCATGTGTCCACTCCCACTCTCAGGACCTTCATCTATAAAATATAGGCCTAGTGCTTATTTCATGGCTGTAGTGAAAATCAAGTAATCTAACTTGTAAAAGTATTTTATCAGCAGTGAAGAGTTAAACAGATATAGGTATTAGCCGTAGGACTGGCCAAGACATGTGGGTATTCCAGACTGGCTAATAACTTGGCCTGCAACGCAGTATTCTTTAAGGATCTGTTTCCAACTTTGGGAGGGGAATCCCTGTGGGAAAAGGGTCACGGGAGACCCATGGCTGACCCACTCGGCCTCCACTGGGGTTCCGAATAATGTGGCTCTGGCCTTAAGCTGGTACACCCTCCAAGCAGAAGCAAGTCCCTGCAGTAAAGGGAAGACTTTAGAAGACTATTTGGCGACCTTCGGTTTTGGCTCCAGGAGGCCCTTTAGGGTTTTACCCTCTGTCCCGGGAGGCTGAACAAAGAACTCCTTCTATCTCATGTAGGAGTCTCTGAGAGGAGTTCTTATAAATGCAATTCTCTCTGCCTGCTGTGACACTGGGTTGTTTCAATGCCCCAGGATGCCCTAGCATCTCTTATCAGTTGGCACCGTGGGCAGCTGCAGGCTGGCTTGCCCCACCGTTGGGCTCCAGTTACACCCTTGGCCGTCGTTCAGCCTAACCTTCGAGCCTTCTGGGCACCTCTCTGTAGATTGCTTTCCTGAGGGACTGGCCTTCGTTCCTGTTCCACTATCTGACCTTACGTGATCTTAAGACCCAAGTCCCACTTCCTTAATACATCCTTCCACAATGATTTCTCCCTCTGAGGAGCCACATGACTTGTCTGGGACACTCTGTCCATGACCATAGACTGCGCAGTGACATGTTCCATCCCGTTTTGTATTATTATGAGTCTTATATTGCTCCTGTGGCTAGCTTGTAAGTTCCTTCAGGGTGTGCCCTGTGGGTCAGCATTGTTGTGGCCCTTTCTCCTGAAAGTGTGCAATGTGTTGTATTGTAGAATACTGGTGTATCAGTATCGGTGTGAGTATCGGGATCCGTGCCAGAATGAGCTGATGCAGGTTGGCAGTTCCGAAATTGAGGCCAGGATGGGGATTTCAGATGCAGTGATGATGCAGATGCTGGTGTTTCTAGAGAGGCACTGTGCACTGTGGAATAACCTCGGCACACTTGTTTGGGAAGTGGGGAGACACCTACCCATGTAAGGTGTTGTGAGAATTAGAGACAGTGGCTCTAAAGATCTGACGTATAATCACTGCCTAATATATTATTTTTTATAATCTATTTTCCCCATCACAGCATTACCACATTGCATAGTAATTGCTTATTTGATTATCTGCTTTCCCTGTGGGGCCACGACCTTGGACTTGCTCAATATTTTTTATTTCTAATGCCTAATTAGATGCTTGACACTTAGTAGGTGCTCAGTAAATGCATGCTGATTGACTGAATAGATCAATATATGTGAAGTGCCTCAAAAATATATATATATCTGGCCCTCAACAAATGATGGCTATGATGGAGATGAACATGTAGGATATAATGGCTGCAGCTCATCAGAATAAAAAAATGCTTTTGATTTTGCATTCTGTGTGGCTGAACAGTAATGAGCACAGCAGCCTAACTTTCCAAGCACAAGATCAGCTTTAAACAAAACAAGTGAAGTGGAGCATTAAATATTTTGCATTGGTTTGGATGGTTGTTGGAAGCTAGCAATTCATACTTAAAACACTCCCCTTTTGACATAAAATCCATAGGCATTTTAATTGAAGTAGGAAGTTGTCACAAGCCTTGACAGTCCAAGTACCTCTTTCAGCTGGTTTCCTGTGGATAGTCAGAGTTTGTCCTAAGAATAGTGACAATCTTGTGTGCTAGGAAAAGGGGAGAGACATTTTGGTTTTCTCTTTGGAAATGAGAACCACAGGCCACGAGTGGGTTCCTACATCCTTGTAGGGCTGTGTTGAGTGTGATTTTTTTTTCTCTTTGCATTTTAACTCAAAATGCCGTCAGATGTTTCCTCTGATAGGAAAGGCTGTAAAATTTTAAGAGAGATAAAGTTCAAAGAACATATATTAGAAGCAATGGTTAATGATGTTAAAAACCTGTGGCATTTAGGAAGGTCTAGTTATAGTCTTCCCGGATGTGAAGGGAGGGCAGGATGCTGTTAGTGAGTGACAGTTTGGTTGAACGTGTGCTCACTGGCACTGCTGGGAGTGTGCTGCTGGATTACCCAGGCAGGCATCATTTGGGTTCAAGGGGGCCACGGATGGAGTGGGTAGAGGTGCTTATTGATGGGGAAGCCGAATTCTTGGTCCCCCATGCCCTTGTACTCTAGGCTTGTGTCTCATCTGACCATTTAGGATCCTAAAGGCCCCATAACATTGGCATGCCCCTGCAGAGCCCTGAAAGACACACAGTAAACTTACAGGTGGGTGTTCACATTCATTCTAGTACAGTCATCCCCTGGTACCTGTGGGAGATAGGTTCCAGGACCTCTGAGGGCACCAAAATCCATGGATGCTCAAGTAAGTCCCTTATATGCAATGGGGTAGTTTTTGCATATAACCTATGCACATCCTCTCTTTAAATCATCTCTAGATTACTTATAATAACTAATGCCATGTAAATGCCTATGCAAATAGTTGTTATACTGTATTTTTTTAGAAAAAATGACAAGAAAAAAAGCTCTTAGCATGTTTGGTACAGATGGCAGTTTTTTCTTTTTTCTGAACATTTCCAATCCAAGGTTGGTTGAATCCGTGGATGTAGAACCCAGGAGTGTACAAAGGGCCGACGGTGGTTATATACAGATGTTCCATAAGGAGAGGAAATGCTGTCTCTTTCAGTTTGTCCTCTTATCTTCCAGCAAAGTTGTAACTCCTTGAAGGCACAGTCCAGTGCCTTCCAGGTGGGCAGGGGAGAGGGTCAGTGGGTGGGGAGGCACAAGTGCTTGATGTTGGTTACCTGTTGAGATGGTGTGGGGAGTGCGCAGGGGGGGGGACAGGTTCTAAGCTGTGGGAGCAACAAGGTCAAGGTTATGTTGCCTGACTCAGCAGGGAAATGTGTTAGGAGCTTTCATCCTTAATTCTAGCCAACTGCTATGTGTACCTAACCTAACCAACCATCTTGTACAAAGGAAATGAAACATGATTTTAGCAGAAAGTTATTTCTGATCATGAGATAAAGGAAGCCACCCATGGACAGGAGGGCAGTGGCTTCCTTCAGTGAAAGGCAGCCCAGAGACTGCAGGGACTTAGACCTGGAAGAAGCCTGAGTGACCGGTGTGTCTTCCCTTGTCATTTTATCCACTTGGTGTTTAGACAGGTCAATGGTGTTCTCAAAGCAGTGGGTTAGTAGTTGGCAAGAGTTGGGCAGAACCCTGGGCCAGCACTTTTCCGTTATCTACACTACCTATAATTTGTCAATGTTCCTTTTTTGAAAGCCAAATGAAGTTGGTATGTAAGTGAGGTCATGTGGGATTCAGTGCCAATCCATTTTAGCACCTGCATTGGAGAGGATGGTTAGGAATAAACAGTAACCACTTCATGGACGGTTGTCATTTGAAGCCCAACCAAAGGTGGCAGGGTCTGCCCTTTGAGCTTAGAACTCTCACAGGTCATAGCCACACTGGGACCTACTTTCTTTTTCCAAGTTGCTTGTACCTTGCAGTTATGAATGGTGATAATCTGTGGCACGGTTTTGCCCAAGTCCCAAAGTTAATAGTTTAGCTTTTTAGAAAACTCACCAAACATTTTCATTATTGTTTAACTTTTGAATAATGCAATATGTAAGAGTCTGGTCTTTGCCCTGTGGGCCTACCCCTTAAATGACCATAGTTTCTGTTTTCATTAAGAGGCACTGGTCCAGCTATTAATAGCTTAGAATTGGTGTGTGATTGTTTGGGACTTTATGTGGAAGGTAATATTTAATTGTTTTACTCTGATTTGTTGGAGTGAGTTACCAAAACAGAGTGCATCATCCCTTGCCCTTGAAGGAGATTATATGGCAGTACCATTATTTATAATAAATCCAATGTATGACTTTGTTAACATTCTAAATGAATTGCTTCAAATATGCAGTTTGGAGACAGTGGAATAAAAAAAAATTGGCATTTTCATTTTCTACATCATCTAACTAAGATGGGTTTAAATTGACTTTCTCTAACTAGTGAATCTTTCTTAGGTAAAATAAAAAGTGTGGTTGCATCTCAGCTCTAGATTTAATGTGCTAGATGTATTTTTACTGAGAAAAAGTCTAAAACCTAAAATAGTTTGTATCTTATTTTTAATCCCAGTCCAAAGCAAAACAAAACAGCCACGTGATAGTAACCAATCTCTGGAGATACCTGACAAGTGTGATCCATAGTGACGCATGTTTATCTCTGGTCTTGTTTAGGTGACGTTGGGAGCTGGTGTGGCTTACCGATCACACTGTGGTCACTCAAGCGTAATGCTGCTTATTTCTGAGAGATGATCATAGGCCTTTTCTTATGTCCTACCTGTGACATTTCTGAATATGTATCAGAGGTGTCCGGAGGGGAAGGAGGTTGGGAGAATGCTGTTGATCTTTTTTTCCTTTTAAACACATTCAACTTTGGACGAAGAGCATAATGTTTGAGCAAACGAGTGCTTGTAAACTGCTGATCTCTGGTGTGCGAGAAGTTTACACTGATGGCGCTTATATTCATAAGCCTGATGATTTTTGGCTAGGAAATTTGGCTCTGAGTATAGACTTTCTTTTGGGACACATTTTATTTTCTGTCAAAACTGCCTGATTACTCTTATTTAGATATATGTGATGCATGGGGCTGGCTTGTAAATATTTTAACTACAGTTGATATTATAAGTTTTCACCTACGAGAATGAATTAATTCCTGTTGTTGAATAGTTCTGTCTACAGTTCATGGCTTTCTACTTTTGAAACCAGGCAAACTTTTTCTTTTTAATTTAAAAAGATTGTCAGAATTTTTGAGACCTTACTCCAATCCCTAACATACGGCCCACCGTGCAGAATTTTCTAGTTGAAAACAAAATGTGCAGAAAGCCGTCAATGCCTTGTTTTGGTCCTGTCGTGAAAGGATTGGATTTTCCTCTGAGCTGCCTGTCTCTGTGTCTGCCTGGCACCTCATACGTCTGTCTAGGGCCAGGCTGCATCTGCTGGAGGGTAGGTACGACCTAGGTGATGTGAGAAAAGAAGTGGCGGAGGAGGATGATGGGACAAATGGGGAGAAGAGGTCAGTATTTGGTGTTGATTCAGTTCCGATGTTTCCAACCTCCTTTGAGAAGATTTTCTTAATACTTTTGCCTCCTCTGTGTGAAGCCTGATTTTTTTTTTTTTTGCCATCTGTGGTTTATGGGAAATGCATGTCTCTGGAAAAGTGATGAAAGGCTGCAACCTTTTGAGTATGATATTTCATAGGCTGGGAGTTGCAAGCTGTTTGGCTTTACAAAAACACAGCTATGGGCACACCAGGTATATGCATCCTGTAGAGAACAGACTTTTAGCAGGTAGCTGCTGATGTTGGAGATGCTGAATTGCACATGATACAGAAAAGCTGTCCTTAGGAATTTGGTAAGGCAAAAAGCACAAAAAGGTTATATGCTACCTTAAAATAATATTTTATTGGCCTATAAATCAGTATAATCGAAAGCAGAGCCCGTCAGGAGATTCTGCTGTACACCTGGGATGGGAATATAGAAAGTTGTCTTTCTAAATGTTGGCTTTGCCACTCAGAGTCTCTCCAATCAGCGTGTGAACTGCTGTTAGTAATGCCAGAACCTTCCATCGAGTTCGTTCTCAGGAGCTCCTCTGGCTTCAGATAATCACGGTTTCACTGGTCTCATTTCCTTCCCTGCCGCAGCATTTGGTTCCGCTCCTGTTGCCCATAAATGCAGCGGCACCACCTGCCCATGGCCAGGCCCGGCTGATTGAAGCCACTCCTGCCCTTTTTGTCACTAACGTCACTGCAGATGGACTAGATGGAAGATCTTTGCAGTTCTCCCGTTTAGAATCATGGGGGTTTACTCCAAGCTCCGTCACATATTCTGTCACGTGGGGCTGCAGGCGTCTGATTCAATTGTTTGGGAGAGGAAGTGAATTAGCACAAGTGGAATATTTTCCAGGATGAAATTTTATCAATCTGTGCTTTCCTCCCCACCCCTCCTTTGGCTCAAAGAGATAAGAATGCTTGGCAAATAGAGCGGTGGACAGGGGAACGTAAGCCTGCTGGCCCTGGGGAAGCCTGAAGTCTCTTGGTTTTGTTAAATGTGATTCAGGCATTGAATGAGTAGATCCTGTTTTACAAACATTAGTAATTAATAAAGACCATTCTTTTGTAGGCCTCGTTTTTAGAAGCAACATTCTCTTGAATGCAGATAATTTAAAAATATTATCTATATTAGAGAGAAACCTGGAGAATAAGAAGCAAATACAAATACGAAATGACCTGGCCAGTTCCAACCTGCAGCCTCTCCAGAGCGTGTCCGTGGGTACCCTGATGCCCTGTGTCCCTAACAATTTGGATTAGATACCTGGCCACTTTGAATTCTCATATGACCCATTTGTGCTTGGGATTCTCAGCGCCCTCGATGGATTACGAGTTTTCTGAGTGTAGAGAACATGGCTCTTTGTGTCTCTTATTTTGGTTAGGATTAAGCTGAGCACACAGTAGGCCTTGTTTATTTGACCTACAGAAGAACATATCTAGAAATTAGAATAGTGGTTCAGGGTTTTGGACCCAATTCCCTGTCTCCGCAACACTCTAGCTGTTATCTTGGGAAAGTCATTTGACTTCTGTGAGACTCAGTTTTCCTTATCTGTACAATGGGTTTAATCATCATGCCTATTTCAGAAGGTTGTTGTGAGGGGGTGTGTGTGACGCACTTGGCACAGTACGAGTCACACGGTAAGTGCTTGAGGGGTGGCTGTTTAATAAGGCAGAGAGAGTGAGAGTGAGAGGGGCAGAGAGGCTGTGTAACATGCTTCTGCATTGCTGTTCCTGGCTCCAGCCTCTTCTGCATTCATTCCTCCTTACCTACCCAGGTTCCGGCCTGGCCTCCTGGGGGCAAGGTAGGGGTGAGGCCTCACTTCTCAGTTTCATCTTCCTCCTCCTCTTCTTTTCCTCTTCCTCTCTCTCCCTCTTTGGCTCAGCCTGCCGGCTGGGCTCATGCTGCCATGTTTGCTCCATTTTTCTGGGTGTATGTGCCCCTTTCCGGCAGAACCCAGTTTCTGTGCTGGGCCCCTCAGTGAGGCTGCCTGATCGTGTACTGTTAAGGTGATTCTTAGGGTTCCTGAGAAACATATTAACCGTGAGTCGAGCTGTGCATTTGAAAGCGGGCTGCTGGAGGCAGAGCTTAAAGGGGTCCCCTTTCCCAGTCCACCTGGACACCCTGGGAAGAGGCAGGAGGAGCCTCACGCTGGGGAGGCTCTATCAGGACGGGAAGAGATGCATTCACGGAAGCAAAGACTAACAGCTGCGCTGCAGCCAGAAGCAGTTAGCTGCTCGGTAGGAAGCTGCTCGGAAATGCTTTGAGTGAACGTCATCCTGGCATTATTGGGAACCGGGGACTATGTCAGCATGTAAATTCATGTTTCAGTACGGTGTGCTTCAGTTCCTGAAAGGTAGATTTCATTTTTCTAGCTTGCTTTTTAAATTATAAACCATCTTAAGCCGCCCAACAAGACACGGGGAATTGGATCAGGGAAACAAATAATTGATTTTTGTTATGGATCTTCATGGAGAAAGGATTCTGAGCTGGGTGTGGGCACCTGAGTTCCTGACCAGGACAAGCTTGATGCAGAACGTAAGGCGTACAGCAGATCCTGAGGCTCCATTCATTTCTGACACGTACTCGTTTAAGATGTGAAAACGAGCACTTTGCCAAGCCAGAACTGCCCGTGCCAAGAAAAGCCTATTAGGTTGGTGGCTGAAAGGCTGAATTGTTAGGGTTTACTTAACGGCGAGGCCCTGGCAGCTGCTGTGGTAAATGCCCACTTACACGTTTGAGTGCCCGTCCTCGTTCCCTTGCAGTGGGGTCTAGTTTGTTCTAGAAACATGGCTGCTGAACAAGAGCTTTGAAAGGATTCTGCTTTATTCTTTGGGCTCATGGATGGGTATCTTTAGATGATAAAATTAACATTAAACTCTGACAAATTTGAAAAGGAAAATGCCTGGAAATTGGGTCTAGAAGGTTGAGTTCAGGTAAAATATCAAGGAGTGAAAATACTAAAATAATAAACAGGCAACAGAAATAGGCTGTTAGACAAAACTATCATTGGAACCATAATATTTGCCCATCATTTATTCATGCATCATTGGTTGATTGAATGTCTCAATGACATGGCACTTGCTGGGGTGTTGGCAGGACTCTTTATCTCAATAAACTTCTAATCAAGTAGACAGACTTTTACACAACTAACAATGATAGACAGCCTAAATAAGAAGTCATATAAAGCATGGAGTTCAGGCAAGGAGTGATCATGCCAACTTGGAGGATTCATTCCTTCATTCATTCAGATTCTTGTAGGGGGGACATAAAAATGTGAACAGGTCGCCGTAGGAGTGGGTGTGTATGTGTGTCTCTACTTTTGTGTTCTCTAGCGGAAACTGGGCATCAGTCGTGAAGGAAGGAGACAAGGAAACTGAAACTTACTAGGAGCCCACTCTAGACCAGCAGCTAGAGGTAGGCATTGTAATTCACATTTCACAGATGAGAAAACCAAGGTTCAAAAAGATGCTCAGTCTTGCATAGTATGTTTAAAGTGGTGGAGGCAACAGCTAGACTCCCAAACAACTAAGCCATGTCTGGAAATTGGTGGTGCAGTTCATTTTATGAACTGTTTCTCTGTCACTATCTTGGAAGGGAAGTTTAAAAAAGTTTAAAATTTCTAGCACAGTGCTGGCTCACATGATGTGTTCAGTGCATGTTTCCTTCTTTGCTTTCTCTGAAGCAAGGGTTCTCCACCTTGGCATTAGTGACAGCTTGGTCTGAATAATTCTTTGTTGGGGGAGTATCCTGTGCACTGTAGAATGTTTAGTAGCATCTGTGGCCTCTACCCACTAGAATGCCAGTAACAGCCCCCCTCCCCTAATTGTGACAACCAAAAGTGTCTCCAGACATTGCTAAATATCTGCTGGGGGGTAGAATCCCCCTTCCTCCATTGAGAACCACTGGGCTACAGGATTGGTCTGATAAGTCTTGACTGACGGGTTTGGGGGCTGGAGCCGGTGTAGGGAAGGAGCAGCCTGCACCCAGTGGGCAAGGAAAATGCCCCTGAGCTTCCTGTGGAAGGATCTTACAGAAGGTATCAATCTTGGGTGTCCAAAACTGCGGAGGGAGGAGGACAGGCTGCTGGATGGTGTGAACGTGGGGTCTAGGGCGGTTGCTGTTTCACTCTGGCTTGTGTGGACTGTCCCTGGAACGCATGGTCTGCTCGGTCCCAGACGTCTAGGCTGGGACTGACAGTGAGACCTGGAGAACCTGCTGGTCAGACATGCAGATGACACTGGCCTGGGTGTGACAGCTAACACGTTGAATCACTTTTCCTTCTCTGTGCTTATCACCACGGTAATTACATGTCTATTTGTATAATTACTTTAAAATGTCATTCTCTTCCTTAACACTGGCTGGAAGCTCTTGGGATCTACATCTATGACTTGTTTTTTGCTGTTGCATTGAGCACGTGAACTAGCCCCAAAAAGGTTTCAGCAAACATTTGAATGAGTGATTTGAATGAATGAATGAATGGGAGGTTCACATTAATTGTTAGGATGAACCAAACCTAACACGATTACCTTTATTAGAGATAAAGATGAAGCCAGACAATTAGATTGGAGGAAAAAAACAAGTGCCCAAAGGTTGCAGCATAATGACCTGGTGTGACAATGTCCATTTGAAGAAGAGTTGAGAGCTTTGGTAATTTACTAACGTCCCTGGAACCAATAGACTTGTGACTCCATTAAAAAGAAAATACAGCTTCCATCCATATGCCATAGAAGTCGAACATCCACATCAGGGAGGTTCTGGTCCCTCTGTTTTCTCTAGGGTCCCTCTGTCTAGGACATGAAAGGGTTCTGGAGGGTGAGACACTGACACACTTGAGGAAACTCAAAGAAGGCAAATGTCAGGGAACCCCAATATCTCATGAATAACACATTTTCCTTAGCTATGCTGTCGGGTACCATGTACACCCTTTTGCAGATATTACTGCATTTAATTCCCCAGACTGGCCCCTCTGTTTCGGGGCTTGACAGACTTTTTCTGTAAAGATAATAAATATTTTAAGCTTTGTGGGCCACATGGTTTCTGTTGCAACAACTCAGCTCTGTCCTTGTAGCTCAAAAGCAGCCACAGACAACACGTGTCCAGATGGGTGTGGCTGTGTTCTAATAAAAACCGGCAGCGGGCTGGATTTAGCTTGTGTGCCATAATTGGCTAACCCCTGCTCTGCTTTACTAATGAATAAACCAAGGCTCAAAGAGATTAAATAATTTAATTTGCCAAGACGAGTTAAGTGGCAGAGCTGAGAGTCAGACCTGAGCCTGTCTGGCTCGGAAGTCTACTTCTTTCTTTTCTTTTCGGCATGGGGTTCACAAACATGCATGATGGTCTGTTGGATGGGGATAGCCTTACTTGGGTGGCACCAGAATGCCAGACTGGGGGGCAGTGGAGGAGCTGTGGAGAGGTAGAGTTTGGCTCAGTGGGAAGAACTGGAAACTGCAACAGCAGCGCAGGCTGCAGTGGAGGCGGTGAGCAGTCGGACCGGAGTGTGGGCCCCGGGTGCCCACCTGGTGGGGATTCTGAAGAAGGGATCACTGATGACCTCTGAGGACCCCTTCCAGCCCTATGACTCTGTAATTACCAGCAAAGGGAGCCACGTGGGTAACAGCTTCCATCAGAGTCCTCTTACCCTTGAACAGTGGCTCCAACAGGAGCTGCTGGGCCAGTAACTGCCATTATCTCCCCATTCTTAGGGTCCATCCTGCCAACCTGTCCTGCCCCCTCCTAATGACGGTCTCCTGTGGGTGGGTCCCTGCAGCCTCCCCAACTCCCCTGCAGCGGTCAGAAAGTGCCCCGTTCCCTCTCCTCGCTCCTTGCTCTCACCCCATACTCCGCTGAATCCCCAGGAAGAACACAAAGGAGAGGGTGGGACAATCGTGGGGCTGCCCAGGTATCCCAGATGGCACGTCCCTGTGTCTCAAGGGACATGGATGAACTATGGCTCTTACTGCTTGGAGTTCACCCTCCGGCTGAACTTGCTCCCAGCTTCTGCCACTCTCCTTGGTGTGGAGGCGGGGACTCTGTCTCCGTCACTACTCTACTTTTCTCTTGTGTCGCCACTGGATTCCAGATCCTCCCGAGTGCTGCCAGCTTTGTAGCGTCCACCATGCCGGGCCTCGAGGGCCAGGCCATAGCCAAGGTCTAGGCCACGTCAAGTTGTCTCTGCAAGTGCTGCTCTGCCCCTGCACAGCCAGCTCGGCTGGGAGAGGACAGGGCTGGATTTGGAGGGCACCGTGCAAAAGGAAGGCATGGCAGTCAGGGTGCTGGCAGGAAAGCGGACCCTCCTGATGGTCCAGGTCTGGGTTGTGGGATGGTCAGGTAGGCATCCTCTGGCAACAGAAGCGGAGCTGACGCCATGTCCAGGGCTTCGCTGGAGCCACAGGGGAGGGTCACCAGCACATGCCACTTTGGGGAAGAAATACCATGACCTCTCTCTCCTCCTGCCCCCAACCGCCCAGCAGGGCCTCCTGTTAGCCAAACTTAACAGGAACCACCTGCAGGGAGCCAGCCAGGGTAGTGCAGAGAGAGGGGAAGAGAGAACAGATTGGGTGGCGGGGGAGGGCAGACAGATGGGACAGATGGAGAACAACCAGGAAAGGGCGTCCACTAGTGACAGTAGTGGAATGATAATGGGTTTGCTGCTTCCCTCCGTGCGTGTAGGTGATCAGTATCTGCAGTATTGATGTGCTAGGCCCTCCTCTCTACTTCTCAGTAAATTGGGTCTGTATTTCATTTTCCCCATGAAGTCATTCCTGAGCCTCCCACCTCAAAGCAGTGCCCTTCTCTTGCAAACTCCTGGGGTATTTCCTCCCGGCACATTCAGCCAGCACTACGACTCCCCACTGTTGTGTGTGTGTGTGTGTGTGTGTGTGTGTCTGTGTGTAATCTTCCCTGGATTGCAAGCCCCTTAAGGTGTCATAAATCTTTTGTTCCCAGCATCTTGCAAGGAGAAGGTACTTCAAAAATCTCTGTTGTTTGATGATCAATTCCATTAACTGGTTATCATCACAAAATTCTGAAATGAAGGACTGTAGCCATAGTTCCTGTGAGTTTTAAAGGTGGACGGAGTCATTGCTGCAGAGTTCCTTAAGATGCATGGTATGTTTGTGCGCATGTTTTCACCCTTGAGATAACCCTGGGAGGTGTCAGCCCCATAAGGGTACAAAGTGGGTCCCAGGCTCAGTCTCTGCTAGCTGGGGTAGAGTGGGATTCAGGCAAAATGGCTATGTCCTTTCCATTGTGGCATACTGAGGGTTTCCCCCGAATCTGTGGGAACTTATTACCATGTTACCTATTCTCAGTGTCGTATATTTTTTTAATGTGAAAGCGTAGGGGGGAGGTGGATGTAGTGGGAATAAGATGTGGTTGACCCCATTTCTGTCACAGAAGGGGAGGTGGGCAGCAGAGGTCACAGGTACCCGGGTGCCCATCTGCCCGTGGTGCAGCTAGCGTGGTTCTGAGAGAAAGCAGCACACATCTGTCACTGAGCCTGGGAGTGGAGCCTTTGTACAGTGGTCAGTCAGTCGTGTCAAATCTTGCTCTCTTTTTAATGATGCTTGAAAATCGGGCTTCAAAAAAGAAGAAGGAAGTCTTAATATAGAATTGACTTCTTTCCCAGTGCATTTTAATTGATTCAAGTACCCGTAGAAAGGTGTATCATGTGTTCTAAAAGGATAGGATTTAATTATGGTTTAAAATTAGTTCTATACGAAGTGCTTGGAGTTGTACCCAGGGAGAAGAAACAGAGGGCTCCAGCAGAACCTTGTGAACGGGGTGATGGGAAGACAGGCTTCTGGTGCTGAGGGTTTGGGAGCCTTGCCAGCATCCCAGCGAGGTGTGAATTAGCCTCCCCAGCATCCAGGGAGGAAGTGGAGGAACTGCCGGTGGGAGGCTGTGAAGGGGCCCTGGAGAGCGAAGCCTTCCCTGTGCGGACAGGGACAGGTGCAGCTGGAGACAGAGCTGTTTTCAACTTTGAGGAGCTCTTGTTCTTGGGGTTGCACTTCTCCCTGTGATAATAAAGAGGTTGAAGACAAGAAGACGGTTGCTTGAAAGCCAAAAGACAAGGGGAGAGTTGTCTGGGAGCAGGTGTTTAAAAATCAGCCCCTTCGGGTGGGAAGAATTAGGATATTGGTAATAACTTTATAGCTTTTGCAGTTGCTTTTTGACCCTTGAAGGTAGGTGAGAAGTGGTTTTTCTATGCTTCTTTCACAGATTGGGAAATCAGAGCTCAAAGAAGTTAACGCCGAGGTGGCAGAGTTGAATTCAGTGGTGAATTGAAATGTCCGTATGTGTGTGTACACATCTGTGTGTATGTACATATACTTGCATATATAAATATACACATATACATCTATACACATATATACATTTATTATAAATTTTACTCACAGAAAGAAAGTTAACACAATATGCAAATAACAGCAAATTGCCAGGCATGGTGGCTTGCGCCTGTAGTCCCAGCTACTCAGGAGGCTTGAGCCCAGTAGATCAAGGCTCCAGTGAGCTGTGATTGCACCACCACAGCACTCTAGCCTGGGCGACAGAGTGAGACCCCCTCTCTAAGGAAAAAAATAGAAAAAAATTGTAACAAACTGTGCACCCTCTTTATTATAAATTCCACTTAGCCAATTGAGTCTTACGGAGTGCACTGTTGAGTTTTGCTGTGGCCAACCTATGGTTGACAATGGTTTCATAAACACAGTTGCATCCTAATCTACTAATTCTTTCCCTAATAAATTTATTGCCATTAAATCTGATATATGATCTACTTTCTCACCTTGTACACATCATATTCCTTAAGCCGAACCCCATTTTGGCTTCAGCACAGCTGAGTGCAATAGCACGAGCTATTTTTTCAGTTTTTGGTGTCATTGCAGGGGTTGGGATGTTGTTTGATTCTATATTGTGTGACAGTGTCTGTGTTTAGCAACCAGGTCACAAAATTCCTGAGAAATGAACAGTTGGCTCCTGTGAGCCACCAGCATACATGACCAGCTGTATGTTCGAGGTCTGGAAAGGCAGGTGCTTGTCTTATTCACTCTTTAGCCCCGGGCTTAAGGAGGTGCTGAGTGTATGGTTAGAGATTCAATAAGGGTTGGTGAGATGGATGAATGAGATTTTAAGCTGGGCCAGTTCATACTCCATGAGGACAAGGTTCTTGGTGGGCAGTGAGGAATCTTGGAAAAGACGGAGAAATCTGTCTCCACCGTCAGGACCTGGCTGGCAGGCCCTGCCTTCTGGTGGGATGTTAGCACTTGGGCAACATGATACAAAGAAGAGAAGAAAGATGGTGTCTTTTTTGGTATTCCTTTCTTCCAGCCTTATTAAATCTTCTGGCATTTTTATTCCCCATCTTCTAGAAAATGGAAGGCCTTCTTGTCTAGTGGTTTGATGGCTTATGGTAGTTGCTTTGGTTTGAATATTTATCTCCTCAAAACTCATGTTCAAACTTAATCCCTAGTGTGGCAGTGTTGAGAGATGGGGCCTTTAAGAGGTGATTGAGTTATGAGGGCTCTGCCTTCATGAATGCATTAATTCATTCAAGGATTAAAAGGTTAATGGGGGCCGGGTGTGGTGGCTCACGCCTGTAATCCTAGCACTTGGGAGGCCGAGGCGGGCGGATTGTTTGAGCTCAGGAGTTCGAGACCAGCCTGAGCAAGAGCGAGACCCCGTCTCTATTAAAAATAGAAAGAAATTATCTGGCCAACTAAAATATATATAGAAAAAATTAGCCGGGCATGGTGGCGCATGCCTGTAGTCCCAGCTACTCGGGAGGCTGAGGCAGTAGGATTGCTTAAGCCCAGGAGTTTGAGGTTGCTGTGAGCAAGGCTGACGCCACGGCACTCACTCTAGCCCAGGCAATAAAGCGAGACTCTGTCTCAAAAAAAAAAAAAAAAAATGGTTAACGGATTAATGGGTTATCATGGGAGTGGAACCAGTAGTTTTATAAGAGGGAAAGAGACCTGAGCGTAGCACGTGAGCACACTCTTGCCCTCTGGCCATGTAATGCCCTCTGCCACATTATGACACAACAAGAAGGCCCTCAGCAGGTGCTAGCGCCATGCACTTGGACTTCCCAGGCACCAGAACCATAAGCTAAATAAACTTTTCTTTGCAAATTGCCCAGTCTGTGGTATTCTGTTATAGCAACAGAAAATGGACTAAGGCAATAGTCATCAGACTTTACTGGAATGACCAGTTATGGAAAATGGAGCATTATGTACCTGTTTTTAGACAGTTCCCCTTACATCTTCTAAAATGAAATATGTAATACATTCACATAGTTTGAAAGTCAAAGAGAGTGTCTTTCTACCCTCCAATGACTAGCTCTTTTTAGTGTGTTATACACATTGTTCTGCACTGTTTTTTCACCTCATAACATATCTTGAACATGTCATTACTGTACAAAAAAAAAAAATGCCTTTTTCTATTCTATGGATTTGCCATCATTGACATTTACTTAAGCCTTTCCCTATCTGTGAACTTGCAGGATTCTTTTTCTAATTTTTCTTTACAAGCAATTCTACAATGAATACTTTTGTATAAGATGTTGAAACTATCTGTAGGATAAATTCCTGCAAGTGGAATTGCTGGGTCAGACATGCACCTGTCACTCTTGTAGCTATTGTCACGTTACTCTTCATAGAAGGTAAGTCAGTTTACAAGTCCAAGTGAGAGCTCTGGCTTCTCTGCCCTCTCCCACAGCTGTTTGATTCTTGCCACTTGGTTAAGTATAATTTCATTAATTTTTAAGTGTGAGCATCTTTTCAAGTCTGTTTAAGAAATGTTCATCTTTGCTATGAACCTTCTATTCATACAATTTTCCCCTTTTGAGACTTTCATTAATTTGTAGGATTGTAGCCATTAAAAATAGCTTTCTATCTGGGATATGATTTGTGCATCTTTTCTCTGGGTTATTATTTGTCTTTTGACGTTTCTGGTGCTTTTGCCCCTTGAATATATGTTTGTATTGTGGTAAGATACATAACATAAAGTTTATCATTTTAACCATTTTTAAGCACACAGTTCATTGGCATTAAGCATGTTCCCATCCGTTGTGCAGCCATTACCACTATCCATCTCCAGAGCTTTTTCATGATCTCAAATGGATATTTATTTAAAAGTAGTGAGATTTATCAAATTCATTTAATCTTTTGTGGGTTTTGTATCACAATTAGAAAGGCCCTTAGCCACTCTGAGTTTATTTTAAAATATTCTCTCATAATTTCTTCTAGTCCTTTATGGTTTAGTATGTATGTTTAAATCTGTGCCCCACCTGGAATTAATTTGGTGTAAAGTGTGAGGTATTGGCTCTGAGTGTATGTTTTCCAGAGCCCCTTGATTTCCATTTGGTCATCAAAACATTTTTTGAGGACTAGCTGCATTCAACCAGGGAGGTTTCTGGCACAGTTGGTAGCTGTAGGAAAGAAGCAAAGCAGCCGTTCTCAGGAGTCCTTGTCATGTGTGTGTGTGTGTGCGTGTGTGTGTGTGTTCGTGTGTGTTGGGAGGGTCAGAAATTAAGCCTTGGCTAGACTGCCGAAATCCCATTCTAGGAAAACACGACTTCCCTGTATTTATGTTTGTTTTCCTGAGATAGAATCACAGACACGCTGGTGAGTACGTTGTCTAAACCTGTTCAAAGATGATCTGCATGTGTCTGCACTGAGAGAGTTGGATAAAATAGGAACAGCACACGAGAGAGAATTTGCAGTGTCCTGGGCAAGGCATCTTGCAACCATGAGCAGTTGGCCCTGACAGTGGTTCCTGAAGGAGGCTGGCAGTGGAGCCTGTGCCTGCACGAAGGGGTGTTGTTTCCAGCTGGCCCAAAGGCCACAGGTGCCCTGGACGCACGAGCAGGTACCCCACTGCATCTCTCCTCCCAGCAACTTGAAGGACAGCCAGGGAGCACCCGCTGTGTTCCAGGTGTGCTGGGCCTGGATCCCCTCGGCCTGAGGGCTCCAGGGCAGGGCCTGGGGCTGGTTACTCCAGCTGCAAAGGGCATAGTCATCAGTTCTGTGTGTTCCCTGAGGTGAAGTGGAAAAGGTTGGAAAGCACAGAGTTGAGACCTTGAACTTCCATCTTTCTTAAAGCCCGGAAGGAATGGGTTTCCTGCCAGAACCACCTTCCTCATAGAATTCTGGGGGGGACCCCATTCTGGGTTTTTTCATACCCAAAACAGTGTGAACGGTGCACCCTGAGGTCTCCCCAGGGTGCCTCTTTATCCTGTGGAGGCCTGTGGATGGCCCTGTGCAAGGAACTGGGGTGCAAGATGGTGTCTTAATGTGTGTGGGGGGGTGAGTTCCAGGAATTTCTGTGTCTGTTTTTCACTGTGCCCAACGCAGTGCTTAGCTCAAAAATAAGTTGAATAAACAATGACAAAATGTCAGGTTCTAAAAATAACCTGAAGTGGTTCTTTTTGTCATCGTGGCCATGTCTAGGTTGGGGACCTCTGGTCCACTCCCACCGTGTGTTTTCCTGCCTCTTCCCCCTGGGAGCCCTCCAGGGCCCAGGCATGGCCACCAGCTTCTTGCCGCAGCTCCTGTCACTGTGACCGGCATGGAACTGGCGTGAGAACGGTAGAGGGGCTTGATTACCTGTCCCTGTTGCCGTGTCCGTGGCACGAGGACTCGGTTATTCTGAAGCTCACAACCAGGTTTAGTAGTCAGTTGAGCCACAGGAATACAGATGGAGTCTATAAGTTTGTTTGCAAAATATTAAAATGAAATTTACCAAGAAACAGTAAGTATTTAAACTCTTTGTTGGATTTTGCTCTTTTTTCCTCATTACTACTAGATTTGGGGGGGCTTTTTTTTTTAAAGGTACAATTTATATGTAGTAACATTCACGCTTTTTTCTGTACAGTTATGAGTTTTAACTAACACATATAGTCATGTAAGCACCACTGCAATGAAGACATACTATATAGTTCCATAATCCTCCAAATTTCCACATGGGCCTTGTGGTTAACACTCCCCCACCCCCCTTCATTTGGCAACCACTGACCAGTTTTCTGTTCCTGTAGTCTCTCCTTATTGAGAAAGACAGACATGCGGTCACGGCATACAGACCTTTTAAGTCTGGCTAGAATAACGCATTTGAGATTCTTCTGTGTTGTCACCTACATTAATGGTTATATCTTTTTACTGCTGAGTCGTATTCCACTGTATGAATATGCTACAGTTTATTCATTCATCAGCTGAGGGCACTGGGTTTTTCTATTGTGTTACTATTCTGATTATTTCCATCCACTAGTTGATGGGAAACTTTCTAGAGAAGCATGGTGATACTAACCACGTATGTTTGGCATCTCTTGAGGGCAAAGCATTTAGGGTGGCATCCCCCAAGATATCCTGCATAATTGTGCACAAAATGATCCTTTACGGTGATGGTGGTAATGGTGGTGTCACCGTGCCCAGGTCTGGTTGACATCTCACCGTTCCACCATCCTTAATTATTCCCTGCTGCTCTCTCCTGCGAGCAACACGCTGTCTTTGATGTTGAGGCCAATTAGAAATGTTTATAAGAGGATTTCTCTGAAAACTCAGAACCCAAACTAAACCATCTCCATATGCTGTTTTCTACTTCAAAAACAGCTGGAGGATAGTTAGACAGAAGACATTCCGTCTAACTGTCATTAGGATAGGGGAAGACTCCTTAGCAGTGGCGAGTGGACGCCTGAAGGAGAAGGGGCACGATGTTGTTAGTTGCAAAAGCAAAGCCTGGTGTACAACATTACTGCAGGGAGGAGAGCTAGTGTCTGTATACTTCATGGACAGGTTGTGTCTTTCTGGGTGACTCTATGCACCTTTAGGTGTTAGTCTCCCAGTGACTGCAAAAAACCCACAAGGGTGGCATTGAGGCTGCCTGCCTTCATCCTTGACTTGTGTGCTCTCCAGCACTGTGTGTCCTTAGACAGATCACTTGCCCTCCAGGTCCTCTTCGCTAGGGTGAGGCGCTTAGAGGAGAGGGGCCTCCTGGGTTGCTGATGCTGACTCCACCCTCTGAGAATCCCAGCACACAAGAGTCTTTGAAGCCTGCTGGGACTGCAAGTCTTAAAACTGGCAACTCCATGCCACAGGAATGTTCCTGCTTCCACCGTTGCTCACCAGACATACATGGGGGACCGTGCTCTGTACAGGCAAAACTGGGCTGGCCAACCTGGCCCCAGCAGAGCACAAAATAGAGCTTGTTCCACCAAGGTGAGCCCCGTTCTTGGAATTACATGCTTACTGCAGCCAGGTCTATTGGGAAGCGGCAAAAGATCCTCAAAGCCTTTAAACATCATGGTGTGCATGCAATACTGTCTTCCATTAAATACATCAAAACACCATCCTAATGTTTTCTTTGGCCAATTTCCAAACACTGAGCTTCTTTTTGAGCGGTTACTGGCCGAGTTATTGGGACTTCCCCTAGGTGGTTATTTCACATCCTCCTTTTCTTGCAAGCGGCATTTAAAATACTTCTCCTTTGAAGCACGCATGTTAAGCCAGGAGAAAATCCAAGGATGGGAAGTGATCTTGTGGCTAAGGCTTCGTCTGCAAGTGATTGTTTGCTGACGAGAATGCAGAAATCATTAATCCCCCTTTGCTGCTGTGTTCTACTGACTTTGAAATGGAAAATTAAATTTCAGAAACATTCCCATTGCACATGTGCATTCCACAGTATTTCATACACACACACAGATATATATGTGGTTTGAAATCTGTTCATCAAGCCACATGCTGATGACACCAACACTAATATACAGTGTAAGCCTAGCATACTTGCCTATGTTAATCAGACTTGAGAGGACTTCAGTGTGCTGAAGGCTGTTGACACTTAACCCATTGGAAAGCCTATTGTTACAGTGCATGGTCTATTCCCTCTTCCTGGAATGCTCTCCCCCCAGGCAGCCGCATAATTAACCCTCACCTCCTTCACTGTTTGCTCAGATGTCACTTTCTTAATAAAGTCAAACTTGACCACCTTATAAAAAATCACCTCTCACCACACTGTACCCCATTTTCTGTCCTACTTTCCCCCTAGCACTTAGTAGTTACTAAGGTACTTCTAACATAGCCTTACCTGTTCATCTTTTAAATTAAAAATTAAGGGTACCATTTATTTTGTGACTCTTTGGGCAGAGACCTGTGTCTGTTTTATCCCAAGCATCTAGAACAGTGCCTGACACATAGTAGGTGCTCAATAAAAGCCATGGCGTGAATGCCTGCATGTAATAGGCTTTTGACTATCAGTTTGCGTTCACTTCTTGACTGCAAAGCTGGAGGAAAGACCCAGGTTGCCCTGGAGGAGCCAGAGCTTTCACAGCACATGGATTGCAGCCAACATCCCTTTACCTGCAAGGATGACTGACTGCAGTGGGGCTGACTGGATGGAGCAAAGAAGCCACCAGTCCTACGGGGCTCAGGCTGGCCTGGGAGACTGCCCAGGAGGCAAGTCCCTGTCACCTGCCCCTGGTGCAGGTCACATCAGCCCTGTTGTCCTGGGATCCATCTCCTGCTTTAAATCTCCTCCTTGTCGCCTCTGGCCCTTTCGATGTGGGGTTTCATGAGAACGCTGGGTGTGGAGGAGGACCTGATGCCTCCCCAACTTCTCGGAATCCCTGCTTCCTCACCTACGAAATGAGATCACGAGAGCTGCCCTAGAAGTCTGTGCAGACTGAGTGAGAGGATGTGCCTACATTCTCATTGCAGTGCTCTTGTGATTATTTAAGCTTTTCCCCTTCGGTATTTGGAATGGAAAAAGCACAGCCCAGTTTTGCCCCTCTCTTGTGCCCACCAGGAACCTATATGGTCCTCTGTGTTCCATTGTTATTATTCCATTCAGCATGACTTAGGCCGCAGCAACATACCGTTTTCCAGAATGTGAGAAATAAGCTGACCCTTGAACCTGTCACTTACTTTCCTGTGATTGTCAGAAGTCCAGGGGAAGCAGTTGAGAGCTCTTGTAACCTTTATTATTAACCTCGGAGACCCTGCCTTCCCAACACGGACTGTATTGCCAGTCCCTGCGTTTAGCCCTCCTATAGGGTAGCCTGATTTTAAATTTGCAAGTTGATTTCCAGTTTGTTTTGTGTAGGGAATTTATATTAAGCTCATTAACAACCTCAGTCTCTCTGAGGTCCAATAAGATGTCTGCTTTTCTTGACTCATTTTGAAAATTGGAAGAGGAAGTTAATACATAGCTCCGTGCGTTCTTTTAGTTTTAATAATGGATGAGAAGTCCTTTTATCCACTGTACTTCTTCAGAAATTCCAGGAAACTTTTTCTCTGTTTGAGGAGTATGAAGTTGGCTCTTTAAAAAGATATACATGCTATTTAATGTTTAAACCCACTTTCATAGGGAATGCTGGCATTTTGGGACAGACAGATGAGCAGATTTCCCTTTGTGTCAACGGGGTTTCCTGTGGTGGAGCCATGTGAAGGGTGCACAGAGAGGTGGGGACACATGTCCAAGGAAAGCCCCCAGGGGCCCTTTTGAAGGTCAGCCTCCCCGGAACAAAGGTGGTCACTGGGGCCAGACCAATGACCTTTCCATATTCATGCCGGGCTCCCTTCAAAGGGGGTTTATAAGTAATTTCCTTGCCCTGGGGGATGGAGCAGCTGCCAGCCAAGCGTTAGCATCAGGCCTTTTAAAAATAGAGACTGAGAAACGCTTACCCTTTGGACAGTTGAGTGGAAGCATGGGTATATTTTCAAGTGTCTATCTAATCCTTTCTCTCAAGTGAGAAGGCGGGGGAGAGAGATCTTTGTCAAAAATGTTATTTAGGGAAAAAAATGCTCTCATCTTTTTGTTGTTGTATGCAGTGGGCTCAGTAGGCTTTTTGTTTCCACCCCAGTGTGGATCGTGGCTTGTGCATGAGTCCCCTCCCTGTGCCCTACATCCATGCCGGTAGCTGGCTAGAGTTCATTCCTGGTGCCACCCAGCCTCTGGCCTGGTCATGTAAGGAAGAAACAATATTTGAAGAATGGCCTGAGTTCTTCCTTTGCGCTTTCCTGTGATTTCTTCATTGAGCATGTATTACTCTGTGATTTGGGGAAACCAGAATGAGAAGAAACAAGAATGGCTATGAGTCCATCTGAAGGCTTTGTAAGTAGGGGAGGGGAAAGTTGGGCGTGAGAGGGCATTCACTGGGCTGCAAAGACTGGTGTGTTTCAGACACGTGCAAACGTCTTCTGGAATATTGACCTGAGCATGAATAGATTAAGGCAGAGGAGGGCCACTTCAGTTTAATGCTAAGAAAAAACAACCCCTTCCCCAACAGAGGGTACTGAACTGTCTTACACCTTAGGGTTTCTTTCATGCAGGTACTATATATTGCACATAATTTAAAAGGCTAGTTTCCTGAATGCTAAACTTTTATCTTATTGTGTGCTATGAACATATAAAGGAATTTTCACAGAATATTGGAAAATATTGGAATGCAGAAAGAGAGGGGAGTCCAAGAGATGGGTATCATCAGTTCAGAGAAATCCCCAAGGCCCTCCCTGTTATGCAGTAGTTTTCCCCTGCGAGCCACCTGGGCTGGTATTTTTTTCATAATGTGTTCTAGGTAATGCTGAGAGTTTACAGGCCTGGCTCTTGGTTTTGTCTTTTACGAAGCATGGTTGTTAACTAACAACATACTCCTAAACAGGGTTTAGTGCTGAGGTAGGCCTGATCTCTTTCTGGCCAAATTGGGATTAATGACACCCTTTGCTCCCCTCCCGTTGGTAATGGCCTTGTGCTGTGATTAGCTGGTGCCAGACATCGCCAGGGTCCTGTGGTTTACATCAGGGGTCGGCAAACTATAATTCCAAGGCCAAGTCTGGCCCACCGAGTCTCTATAGAGCCTGTATGCTAAGAATGGTTTTGACATTTTTAAATGATTGGAAAAAAATTTAAAAAGAACAATATTTTGTGACATGTGAAAATTATATGAGGTTCAGATTTCAGTATCCATAAATAAAGTTTTATTGGAGCACAGCCACACCCATTTGCTTGGTCTCTGGCTGCTTTCCTGCTGCAACGCCAGAGTTGACTTGGTGTGACAGAGACCAGGTGGCCCTCAAAGCTGAGAATATTGACTACCTAGTCTTTTACAGAAAAAGTTTGCCAACCCCCTGGCTTACATCATCAGGGTAGGCATGTTGTATCTTTACCCTATGTTTTTTAAAAAAATTCTGAGATCTAGAATGTATTAAATTAATTTCATTTATATTATAATGTAACAATTTTTATTTTGATAGCACTTTTCATACCCCCTATAAAAATCCGAAAATGCCAGGCAATGAAAGAATGTGTAGAGTGTTGAATATGCAGAGCCAGGTGTCCATCATAGAGCCCTCTGATGCTTGGAGAGAAGAAAAATCCTCACTTCTCTTCTACCCTCTCCCTCTTTTCTTCCAACATTTTAGTATGAAAAATTTAAAATATACAGAGAAGTTGATAGAACTGTACAGTGAACACCAATCTGTCCACCAGCTAGATTCTACAATTATTAACATTTCCTTTATCACGTATCTATTTACCCATCTGCCCATCTCCATTTGGATGCATTTCAAAATTAGTTGCAGATATTGGTACATTTCAACCATGGGTTACTTTTATTTCCACTGTTGATTAGGCATAGTCTGAAGGGTGTGGAATATTTTTATTTCCTGAATGGAATAAAAGGGGGAGTAAAAGCAGATGGCAACAAACAGAAAGATACAATGTAATTAAAGCCTGGGCTTAAGAACTATATGTGTGTGCATGTATAAATATACACACATGGTAAAATTTTGCCTATGCGTGTGTATACACACACAAAATATATATACATATGTTTGTGTATGTGTGTATGTATGTCTGTATGTCAAACAAAGGAATGAAATTGTCCATACAGTAGTGGAGTCTTTGCGAAGCAGCTGAGAGAGCTGCATTTGGCAGCGCTCCCACACCAGAGCACGTGCTGTGAAATAAAAGATGCCGAGGCCTTTGACATCTTTGATTTCGCAACATTGTTTGTGCTCTCCAGGAGAGCATCCCAGGCAGGAGAAGTGGCTCTGTGAGTTCGCAGGCAGCATCAGCTGGGTGGAGAGGTGCAAGACCACAGGCCAAGCCTGGCTGGGAGGTAGCCGTGCCTGTGGGGTCTGAGCCCTGGCTGGGGAACAGAGAGACTGGCTTCTGGAACACCTTTGAAAGGCATTAGGCACCCTGCTACCTGAAGGAACAAGTGAGGAACATTTTGATAACCAAAGAACCCTTATGTGACAGGAACAGTTAATGTCTGATTGGTTCATCCTGTCCATTCGTTTTCTTACAACAGTTCTCAAGTTCCGGTTCTTAAGGCCTATTTAAATAAACGTTTGCATAATGCATGGCGATTTTTAAAGCACTTTTCTTGGGTAGAATTGGCCCCCACCGTGATCCTGTGTGAGTTAATATTCCAGTTCCTTAGGAGAATTTAAAAAAAATTTTGTGAACTGCTATGAATTCTTGGGAAAAAGGAATATTGTAAACATTAGGGTATGCTTTTCAGTATGTGTACACTGTGCTATATGTCACACATGGGGCCAAAATGCAGATGGTTTATTTTGACAATTTTTTTTTAAATGCTGCGATACAGTTCCAGCCGGTTTGGCTTGGAAATTTTAAAATTGACAGTTTTTGCCCCTCCCAGTTTTTGCTCTCAAGGGCAGGGGTACTGCGTTGACATTTCACTAGATCTTCCAAGGCCCCTCACGCAATGCTGATCCCAAAGCAGGTACTCCGTACATGTTTGCTCTCTGTTTATTCTGAGTTATTCGTAGGACACCCTAGCTTGGATTCCATTTCCAACCTGAGGATCAGCAAAGCAGTTTTACACGCAATCAGTGCTCTTGTTGCTAGATACTATTAGGACAAGTAAAATGACTTTGGTTTAAGTGCCTTCCTGTTGGGTACCCTTATTTTAAAAGTGCGAGGTGTCCTTCCATGATTTATTTTCTATAATTGATTCGATTTGTGCAAATGCATTTATCAATAGGAAGAACACTTTTTAGAAAGCATGTTATTTGGAAGATTAAAGGATAAATCCTCTTCATCAGTTCTTAGCTTCCTGAAGCTGGTGATGTAAACGGATAAACAGATGATATGAAGACCATCCATTTTTTCTGTGTTCTCTCAGTGTTTCTAGCCCCAGGCAATTCCTGCCAAGCTCCACCTATTGTAATAGCCCCTTTTTATGCGGTCACCACTGGCTTAACAAATGCATTTCTATTAGTTCCCTTTTCCTGCATTTATGGGACCAGAGATTTTTGTCCCCTGGACGTCATTAAACAGAAAATCAGCACAGAGATGCTTGTGAGTGTGCTATATCACACTAGTGCTTTTTAGATTTATTTTAGTGTCTAATGCAAGTATTTTACAGGAGACCAATTTGTTTTTGATATTAAATTACCTATAACCCTTGCTAAGTTTTGAGTGTGATTTTAAAAAATTTGTAAATTTGAAACTTGTTCTATATGGGATCAACATTTAATATTGTAAATTACAGAGTAACTTACAGGGCTCAGTTGATCCTAACTTGGGATTCTCTTTGGTATCAAATACATAATGTTCTTTTAATATAATACTGTCTATAAATAGGATTTTTTTCTCCAAGAAAGGTTACAGTCTCTGCCCTAGTTAATTTAAATAAATAGTCCTTCAGTGTTTTGTTTCCCTTTACCATAGGAACATAATTCAAGATATCTTAGAGTATTTCCAGGTTCATAAACTTTCTTCACCAATTCTTTATGAAATTATTAGATAAATATATACTATTTTTAATAAGATTCGTGATGGTATAGTAAATGTCCCTCCCCCAAGACCTACTGTTAAGTACTTACATACATAAACATACATACGTACGTTTGTACGGGGGACATGAAGGAATAGATGGGCATGAACCCGAAGCCCACGGTGGTTATCTTCAGGTGGAGAATTGTATCATCTGGGTGATTTTTATTTTCCCTTTGCTCGTCAGTTTTCTAAAATTTCCACAGCAGACTGTTACCTTGGTAATGAGAAACAAAATGCTACTTGTTTTTCAAATAGGGTCATTTGTCCCTGCTCCCCAGCTTCTCCCCTCTCTCGGCAAGGTGGAGCTTGCCTGCAGATTGATTTATGTTCTTGCTTGTTTCCTAGGTGGGCTTATTGCTCAAATGGGCCCCTCTGGTGCCCTGCGAGGTCAGGAGCAGCGTGGAGCTACAGCTTCTGGGTTAAAGACGAGGAGCAGAGCCATTAGCGTGGGGGAGCCTCAGGGTCTCCATGGGTTATCTGGTTTGTTCTTGGAACCACTCGACTTGGAGAGCTCACAAATACATTCTCGGGATGAGGGAGGGCAGAAGATGTAAGTCACAGCGCGTGTCTGCAAGTCAGGATGTTTGTAACACTGTGTGAATGAGCATATGACCCAGTGGTGGTTTATGACCATCACAGACTCTTTGCTCTGGGGAGATGCTAAATAATTAAATGTCTGCACTGGTTTTTAAAACCGAGAGCCTAAGATTCTAACAGTTGAATTAGTTTTTTTAAAAAAAGCCATCCTCAAGTCATGTGGGAATTGTAAAAATGTTTGAGGACAATAGCTTTAACTCAATAAATAATGTAATAAAAAATAAAGCACTTAGATCAATACCTGACTCCCCCATCACCTTCTACCCATGTCAGCCTTAAATGAAACTAGTATTTGGTTTTCGGTCAAATGATTTCTCTTTGAGAATATGTTATTCTTATTTAAATTCTTTGTTGTCTTGAATAGACACAATAATAATAAATTTATTGAAAATTCAAGGATAGGAGAGAATTTTAATGAACCCAGTCATTTGATATTTTTCTAATGTAGTATCAGTGTTAGTTTTATCATCCAAGCAATGATACCCATTTTAAATTAAATTTTACTTTGAAAAACTTTATATTGGAGAACTGAGGTTTTAATGTGTTTTGGAAGCCCTCTGTAGGTAGTGTGTCGGTATCTACTGCTACGTGGTACATATGGCAGCTGGCTTTGCTCGACAGGCTGTGTAAAGGGAGATGTTGCTGGGTGTGGTATGGAGTTGTGTGTGTGTGTGTGTGTGGTGTATGTGTGTGTTGTCTACAATGTGTATGGTGTGAATGCGGGATGTGTGTGTGTATTTGTGTATTTTTTTGTGTGGTTTGTGTATATGGGGGTGTGTGTGTAGTGTGTGATGTGGATCATGTGTGTGTGGAATGAATATATGGTGTATGTGTTTATGTGATATATATGATATATGCATGTGTCTATGTGGAATGTGATGTGTATGCATGTGGAGTATGTGTGCATATGTGTGGAGTATGTGATGTATAGGGTAAGTGTGTACATATGTGTGTGGTGTATGTAGTGTATATGATGTGTGTTTGTGCATGTTTTTGTGTTTTCAGAAGGGGGAGTGGCGGACGCCATAAAGGATGCATTTCTTATGTTCTGCTCTTAATGGAGAAGGGTTTCTGGAAGCAGCAGATGGTATGAAGTGTGCAGCTGTAAAGTTAGAAGAAAATCTTGGTGAGGACCACATCGATTCTGAGGCCAAGGAAGCAGCATCTTCATAAAATCAAGCCCCTAGAGCTATAAACATCAGATAGTGGAGCCAGAGACAAGCTGGGGTTTGAGAGGCATTGCAGTGGGCTCTCATTTACAAAAGTAGTGGCTGCCAGCTTTTTATCCAAAATCCCACAGGAATTACAGTTGTTTTACTGGCCCAAAAAGCTCTGTAACTCAGCAGATGGCTTGAAGACTTCGGTATCTTCCCATTTTTGCTTTAAGGTCAAAAGGATTCTAATTAAAGCTAAAGCTACAATCTCAATGTCATTGTTTAAATGAATTCACCAAGACTATAGTTGTGGAATCTTTTCAGTGGAAATTTAAGATGTTAATTTTCCACTGAAGTATAGCATAATAATTGAGCCAAATAATAGCACTAAAGCATGACTTGGGGATTTGCCCTCTTGGAGTCTATTTTTTTTAGGAAAGATTTTTCCCCCCCAACTATGAAAGTAATAATGACCATTGGGGGAAAAAAAGCTGGAAACATGATGAAAATCAGCAGTAATCCCACTATCCAAAGAGAATCATTGTAAATATTCAGTCATTTCCCAATCATATATGTAGGTGTCTGAGTGCGTACAGATAGGAGTGTTGTTTTAGTTTGCAGATCTGTGCTCGTGTTGCATAAAAAGGCTATATCCTTCCATACACCTTAAGATTCTATTATTCTCTCTCTTTAAAAGGCATTTATTTAATAATTAGGTATTTCAAATGGGGTATGTGTTGTATGGAGTAAGTTAGAGAATGTTAACATAAAAGAGCATGTAAAAGTACAATTTAAGTTTTCACATTTATGTGCAGAACAATATATAATTGTCGGTCGTGGCTGTGATAGTTCTGCTAAGGGTGTCTGAAATAAATTATCTGATAAGGAAGTTGCCCTTATCATGGGAGAGGGGAAGGCAGAAGAGGGAGACCTTCACACAGAAACAAAATTATGGTGGCCTCCTTCACCGACATGTGTCTGAGTCTTTCTCGATGCTCATCACACAAATAATCACTTTACATGTATACAGTTCACATTGCTTACCAGTTGAGTATAATCGTGAATCATTTTGAACTCAATTTCTTTAAAGTGCATTGACAATAAATGTTTTCTGGAGGTAGATAGGTGTATTCTCACGTAGTTAATAAAACAACACAATCAGCCAAAATGACTAAGAATTATTTTTTCATTTCATGGAGCTTTCTGCAAATTCATTGTTGTCCTTATCTGAGATTTTTTAAATTGTTACTTTATTAAGCATTGCATTGTTTGGCAATACAATGTGTGAGTTGGATAAAGTGATAAAAATTTGCAGAAAAATGTGAAAGACTCACTTTTTAACTATCCAGATTAAATGCATTATAGCCTATGGGTTTGGATTTTGTTTATTATAATATTATGCTATAGTTTTAAAGATTGAGGACTCAGAAGATTTCATGTGGCCTTAATTAGCAGTCTGTCATATTTAAAGACAAACTCATGTTGAGATAATAAAGGTAGAAGTTGTAAATACATAATCCCCTAGAAGGTAGAGATTCTCTCCATGAAATTATTTCAAATAAAGTTTCAGAAGAACACACATGATTAAGTATATAAATATATTAAACTTTTAAAAAATTATACAAGCAACATAATTCATTATCCACATTTTAGAAAAACAGGATATTTTTAAATTTTTATTTATTTATTTATTTTGAGACAGAATCTCACTCTGTCACCCTGGCTAGAGTGCAGTGGTGTCATCATAATTCACTGCAACCTCAAACTCCTGGGCTCAAGTGAGTGACCCCCCTGCTTCAGCCTCCCAAGTAGCCGGGACCACAGGCAGACACTAATTTTATTCTATTTTTTTAGTAGAGACGGGGTCTTGCTTTTGCTCAGGCTGCTCTCGAACTCCTGGGCTCAAGCGGCCCTCCTGCCTCGGCCTCCCAGAGTGCCAGTATTACAGGTGTGAGCCACCACGACCAGCGAAAACGGGAAAATTTACCTGTGTAACTTCACTAACTCATAAACCTCTGTCATGATTTTTAGTTAATAAATGCTTTTTGACAATGAAGATGAACCTGTGAGCTCACCAGATTTTCATTTTTAGATATTACATGTATTAGCAGGGAAAAATCTTACCGATCTCATGCTCAAGAATATATGGTACTTGAGAATATATGTGTGTATATATCTGTGTATCTACATGCATGCACATTTATATACATTAGTGTATATACATGTATATACATATATATGTACACACACATACACACACATCTCCCCAGAAAATTTGTCTACCAGTTCTTCCAAAACACAATCTGCACCTTTCTGAAAGTCATTATTTTTGCGATGTTATTGTTAGTGACCGTAACATTGATCTTTAATCGTGGGCTTTGGGTCATCCCTGCAGGTGGTCTGTCCCTCAGGCTCTCACTGGTGGGACGGACTATGAATACAACACTTCACACTGGGAACGTGGAGAACTGGATAGTGGGCATTTTTAAAGGAGTATTTAAGATTCACATAAAGCTAATTTCCCCACCAGTATCCAAAATGCAGAAATAAAGGCATTTTGCTAGAGGATAAAATTGAAGAATGAAAACTTTCGTATGGTTCCCCCAAGGCCAAGGGGAAGTGGCCGTACAGCTCTGCTTCCGTGCACCCCTGCAGCAGAAGCTTCAGCACTGTGGGTGGTGGGTGGCCCCACTCACTTTAGGTTACTTACAGCGTTTGGTAAGCATTTGCTTTCCAAATTTCCTTCCTATCTGGAAGATACTGTCAGCTGCCCCTGTCCTTTGCAACAGGCACAGGAGTCCTGAAGAGCAGAGGCCGTCAGACCAGCTGCCAAAGGGCTTGACACCTTTTATTCAGAAGATCCAGGCCTCCAGGAGGCTGGTCTCCCTATTTCTCTTCGCAGACCAGGCCCCTGGTTCGGTGTGAGGACGTGCTTAATGAGCTTTAGAAATGGTTCCTGAACCCACAGCTGAACTGTTGTTAATAATCTCAACTCCAGCAGCTACGTGGGATGAAGTAATGGCTTCTTTAATTAAAATATACACAATACTAGAGGATTAATAGACCACAAGCAAGAACTCTAAGTAATTTATTAGTTTTTCTCAATTTTAGGTGAATGTGGAATGTACCAGAAAAAAATACACGCACTAGACAGGCATCTGTCAGAATGTTTGGCCTTGACCCACCACTGACCTTGGGGGAGACATTTCGGTTGCAGATGAGGGGTTCATTTGGTCATCTCACAGGTTCCCCAAAATGCTGGGTTTGAGTGACTCCTCATGTCCTGTAAGACAGACCATTTTGCTGCCTCCTCAAAAAAAAGTAGAAAAGAAGAGCATTTTTAAAATTTTGATTTTTGTAGCACTTACACATTCTCAGTACTTCCCGTAGCACAGAGGGTTGGCTCCTTGGCTGGGAAGTTGGTTTTTAGTTAAACAAACTTGAACTTTCCTGTGGTGGGGCTGGGTGTGGTGGAGCGAAACTGTTTTAAAATGTGGGTTTACTGTACCATTAGTCATGTCTGGTGAGGCCAGCAGGTCAGGAGGTGACTGCCAACGAACGGGCGGTTGGTACTCACGGCCCCCGAGAAGAGAGGGCACACGTGCCAGCAGGGCCACGCGGGGAAGCCCCCATCCACCAGGAGGCAGAGGGGGCCGGGGAAACCGGGACAGAGAGTCTTTAATATGGTTTCCGCAGCAAGGAATGGGCAAGGCAGGGTAAGCAGATTTAGGATTGGCTAGTTTGAATAATTTTTGCAGGCTCAGGGGTGTGGGGGCTGTCCCTGGTTGTCAGGGTGCCTGGCCCTTGGGTGGTTAAGGTGGGAGAATTGTGGTGGGGAGCAGGTGGGGTGGGCGAGTGAGGGCTCTGATTGGTGGTTAGCTTATGACAAGTGTGCCTGCAGGTGAACGATTTACTGTCACGAGGAATGGGCTAGCGCTGGGACACTGTCAGTGCATCAGAAATGCAGAAAATATGAAGGTGTGATTAACCCAGAACTGAGTGCACGTTGGCTTTGGATGACTAGATGCAGGTCCTTTCCTCTCTGCCCCTGTCCTCTCTGCCCACGTCTTTCCCTCCCTGGGCCCATCCCCCTTCCACTTCGTCTTTCTATTTTCCTCACCCTTCCTTTTAACACAGGACTCAGATGGTGTCTGAAAAGGCTGCACTGACTGAAGCAATCTGCATCCCACTGCACCTTTATAAATAAAAAGTCACTGGGGGCATGTAAGAACCTGATAAATAGTAATCCTGATACCCTGATGTAATAAAAATAACAACCGGGTACAATGATGATGAGGAGCAGGAGGAGGAGGAGGAGGAGAATGCCAAGAGCTCCGCCGCCATCTTGGTAGGCCTGCTACAGGCTTCCTCAGAAAGGCCTCATTTCCTGCTCTAGAGCAACCGTCCAGAAGAACTTTCCACAGCGACGGAAATGCTCTGTGTCTGCGCCGAACCATACGGTAGCCCCTACTTACACGTGGCTACTGCGCACTTGGATAGTAAGACTGAGGAACTGAGTTTTTAATTTTTGTGGATTTTAATCTACAGTTAATATAAATTGCCACATCTATTAGGATTCTCCAGAGAAACAGAACCAATAGGATGTGTATGTACATGTGTGTAACACACGCACACTCACATACACAGAGAGGGGGAGAGAGAAAAAGAGCTTTGTTTTGAAGAATCAGCTCATGTGACTGTGGAGACTAGCAAGTCCACAAGTGCAGAATCTGCAGGGGCCCCGCAAGTGGAGGACTCAGGGAAGCGACGATATTGCAGCTCCAATCCGAAGGCTGTCTGCTGGTGGGATTCCCTCTTCTCCAGGGGAGGTCAGCCCCTTATGTAAGGCCTTCAGCTGACTGGATAAGGCCCACCTTCCCACATTGTGGAGAGCAAGTAATTGGCTTTACTCAAAGTCTACTGATTTAAATGTTAATCTCATGTGAAAATTACCTTCACAGAAACATCTAGAATAATGCTTGACCAAATATCTGGTTACGAGGCCTAGCCAAGGTGACACATCACCCCCGCCTGGCTGTTGGCTGCAGTGCCGGCCAGCACAGGTCTGGAGACAATCCGCTTGTACCAGGCTGGGGATTATTCTAAGCACTTTATTCGGGGTTCTGTCAGATAAATGCTTTTGTTCTACCTTCTCTAAAAAACAATAATGCAGTACAAAGATGGTAAGTCACTTGCCCAAGGTCACACAGCTAGGATTGACACCCGCAGCTTGGCTATAGAGGCCCCCACCAAGCCTCCCTTATCTTGGAGGGCCAAAGCTGTTTCCTAAACACCAACCTTCTTTGTCACAGGGGCCAAAATCAAAAGGCCAGGGTTAGAAACCCTGGTTCTGCCCCTTAAATAGCTATGTGACATGGAAATCTGAACCTCTCTGACCCTCTGTATCATCATCTGTAAAATGAGAATGATAATTCTCTCCCTGTGTTTTCTGTGGTTGGGGGGAGGGTGTGGAGGATCCTACATTTTGTTTTCTTTTTTGCCTCTCTCTCTCACCGTTATGTGGACTATGTTTATCCTTTTCCTATGTCTATTCTCCTGCAAAATAGAAGCTTGGTAACATGGTCAATAAAAGATATGTGGTTATTGAAAAGCTGAATTGATTTATACTCTTCTTTTTTAAGCCAATACCAAAACACTGGAATTGCTTTTTTTGATTCCTCAACAACAACTAAACTGTTGTATTCAGAGTTACTTCCCTCACTCAAAGAGGAAGGCATGGCATTGCTCTTATTTGTGTGAATCTTTTCTTTTGGGGTAACCGTTTCTGAGCCAGCCAGAGTTCCATGTATTTGTCATCTTGGGAGCATAGTGTTGATTTGACTCCTGGTGAGCATGGTGAGCCTGCACTGAGGGTTTGCCCTGCAGCTTAGCTGAGGTTTCTCAGTTGGAATCTTCTCATATGTATTTCAGGAACTGGTTCTGGTTTTAGGGGCTGAGGGCAGAGTCCAGCCTGAGCTTGTAAAGAATGCACCTTTTGGGAACTCTCCACCCAGCGTGGATTTCATGCTAATGTACTTGGTTAGCCTGGCTTATCCTCAGATTATTTTAATAACCTTCTCTGGAATGAAGAAAAAGTTCTTAATACCCCCCATACCCTATTCTGGGTTTTTTTTTTTTTTTTTTTTTTGAGATGGGAATCTCACTCTGTTGCCCAGGCTAGAGTGCAGTGGCATCATCATAGCTCACAGCAACCTCAAACTCCTGGGCTCCAGCAATCTTCCTGCCTCAGTCTCCTGAGTAGCTGGGACTATGGGTGCATGCCACCATGCCCAGCTAATTTTTCTATTTTCTGTAGAGACAGTGTCTCCATATGTTGCCCAGGTTGGTCTTGAACTCCTGGTCTCAAGCAGTCTTCCCACCTCAGCCTCCCAAAGTGCTGGGATTATAGGCGTGAGCCACCGCACCTGGCTCCTATTCTTTTGTTATAGGCATTTCACACAGTTAGTTTTAAGGATAGGTTAGAGTGGGAAAACATTTCTCATCACAAACAGTACACATTTCAGCATAAAATAATGTCCCCTTCTTCCTCCTTTTAGATCACCCTTTCATTACTTGCCTACTAGATCCTTATAGCACTGTCATGCGATTATATTAACACAACTGGCAGCAGAGCACTGAAAGAAACCAGACAGTCAGTGTGGTGATGTTTTTCCATATCTTGTTTTGAACATGTTCAACTATATAGAAAAATTGAGAAAAAAAAAAGCATGTTGAAAACTCGTGTACCCATTGCCCAGATCCACAGTTAACATTTTATATTTTTCCTTCTGTCAAATGATCTTCATTTTTTATGCGTTTCGAAGTAAATTGCAGGTATCTGCACACCTCACCCCTTTAACGTGTCATCATGCAACAGTTCCTAGAGTTCAGCATTTGTTGATGGTTCTTTTTGTGTGTAGAGTGAGAAGCAGGAGTCCTAATTGCACCTTTTGAAGAGTGTTGACACATGCATCCCCTGTGTAGCCCAAACCCTGTCAAGGTAATCACAGCGTTACCATCACCCCAGAAAGTTCTCTCATCTGTCCCCTCAGTCATTCCCACCCCACCCCTCCAAAGGAAACCATTGTTCTGATTTTTTTCACCATAGGTTAACCTGTTTTAGAACTTAATTTGGATGAGAGCGTGCAGTGTGTGTACTATTTTGTGTAAGACTTCTGTGGCCAACTGCATTCGTTTGCAAGGGCTTTTGTACCAGAATACCACAGGCTGCACGGCTTAAGCAACAGAACTTTATGCTTCACAGGTGTGGAAGCTGGAAGTCCAGGATCAAGGTGTCAGTGGGCTCTGTTCCAGCTAGTTCCTGGGCTTGTGGCAGCATAACATGGCATTCTGTGGCTCTATGTCCAAATTTCCTCCTAAAGACCCAAGGTCCTCCTAAGGACATCTGTCATGTTGGATTAGGAGCCTACCCTATTGCAGTATGACCTCATCTTAGGTCATACTAACTAATTATAGTCATCTTAACTAATTACATTTATGATGACTCTATTTACAAATAACGCTACATTTTGAGGTTCTGAGGGTTGGGACTTCAACGTATGAATGGAGTGGGGGTGTAATTCAACCCGTGACCCCAGCACCTGGCTTGTTTCCTGTATCAGTAGTTTGTTCTTCACTGCTGAGTCGCTCTCCATCATACAAATAGACTGCAGTGTGCTTAGCCATTGTCGTTGAGGGGCACCAGTTTGGGCTATTGTGAAGAAAGCTGCTAGAAACACTTTTGTCCAAGTCTTTCTGTGAACATGTTCTTTTGCTTCTCCTGGGTACATGCCCTGACCCTGGGGGTGGGGGGCTAACCTGGGGATGGATGTGGCAGATGCTCCTGGGGCCAGAAGACTCAGCTGGGGGGGGCGCCCTGGGCTTCCTCAGCATTGCTCTGGTCACTACGGGCCGTCAGGAGGTCGAAATTACAAACCACAGATCCTACTTCTTAAAACTGGCTGACATCATCATGTCTGTTAATTTAGATTTTAAGCCAGTCTGTTGGTTTCCCTATGAGGTTGCTGATGAAATCCTTAAAGACCCAAAGGCTGAGGGCCTGGCATCTGGGACAGCAAGGAAGCGGGGAGCTGGGGAGATCGTCCTGTTCCCAGGACAGTGGTGACGGCGGATGAAGGACAGGACGTCAGCCTCCAGGCATAAGGGAGAGAGTGGATCCGGGGAACCATCGTGGGCCCATGGTGGGGGTTGGGGGCTGGCCCAGCGTGACGTCCCCCTCTAC
Source organism: Varecia variegata (assembly GCA_028533085.1). Lineage (NCBI taxonomy): Eukaryota > Metazoa > Chordata > Mammalia > Primates > Lemuridae > Varecia > Varecia variegata. The sequence continues at coordinate 58,757,049 of CM052443.1, forward strand.
CGCTAGGGGAAAGCGATGAGCCCATGAACCCTTTGAGGGCAGTGCTGGTCCTGATACAGCAACACGAAGAACCTGTAACCAAACCAGAGTCACTGAAGAGCCCAGGAGGAGAGTCCTGAAGATAAACATCACCCTTGTGCTGTCATCTCCGAGGAGCGAGCGGTGCTGATAGACACGCGAAAGTCTAGCCTGCAGCAGATGCGAGTCTCGGATGCCTCTGTGGGCCAGCGATCGGCAGCCGGAATCCAGATGACCAGCTACGCTCTGGAATAATCTCGGCTGCCAGTAAGCCACAGGGGCTTCGAGGGCGAGGAGTCCCTGTGATAGCCAGGATCAAGTTCTAAGCCAACAGCGAGGCTCCCGGGGTTGGCTCGCCTTTCAGGCTGCTGGCCTCGGAAACACGACGCTGTGCCTCCCAGCCGGGCAGGGCCCTGCACGGGTCCCGATGGGGGTCCCACATCTTCCAGGACCCGGTGGGGAGCACAGAGCCTGGCAAGGCCAGCCAGCAGGGAGGGGATGCTGCTCGTCAGGAAGTTCTCGGGGAGCGTGGAGGCCCGGTCTGATGAGGCTGTCCCCAACACTGTAGCTCAGGGCTCTCTGGACCCAGGACGTCCTTCCCAACCCCGCTGACGTCCCAAGAGGAGTATGCCAGCCTACATAGTGACAGGGACACTGCTGTCTGGAAAATACGGAAGAACCTAACGTACATTAGCGTTTGTGAAACTTGTGGCCTGGCAGACTCATTTTCTCTAGCACCCTGGCAGAGGCAGGCACTGGTGACATCTCTTTTTGCCAAGTACAGACAGAAAAATCAGGACTCCCTTTTAAAAAAGATTTTATTGTAGTGTAATGTACATACCATAAAATGTACCTTTTTAACCACTTTTAAGCGCACAGTTCAGTGGCGTTAAGTACATTCCCCTCGTTGTTCCACCGTCACCACCATCCATCTCCAGGACTTTCTCCTCTTCCCCAACTGAAACTCTGGACCCGTCAAACACTAACTCTCCATTCCCCCCGGCAACCACTGTTCTACTTTCTGTCTCTGAATTTAAAACTTCTTTTGAGAAGATTCGTTCTGGCCCTCAACATTGTGGTTGATATTTAAGCTCCAGCTGGGCAACTAGGCAAGAAACCAAGCAAAATCCCATTCATCAGACTGAGTATTTTCTTCTTTGGCTTTTACCTGCCACATAGGGTGGGGTTGAGTGATTGGGAATATTTGATATCTACACAGAACCTCCGAACCTCCCCCCACATCTTAATAATTATTACATGCTATGCCTGGCACTTAAGATGCTCAATATTTATTTTTAATATTCCACAGACGAGGGCACTAAGGGGAGAAAGAGGAAGAAGAAGGATGAAACATGTCCCGTGGGCAGAATGGGGAGGCAGGAGAACAACCCCAATATGCCTTTCACCAAGTTTTGACATGTTCAATGCAATAAAAAAAGGGAACCAGATTGGGAAACTTTGCTTTCAATTAAGCAAACTTTAAACTTAACATTTGGGGACCCCCATTGAGAGTAGTTGAGACCCGTATACCCCTTCTCAAAAAAAGGCCTCAAATATTCAAACATTCTGCCAAATATTCTGCCCACAGTCTCAGCAGATTCCCAGACCTCCAGGTCAGAAATCTTGTTCCAAGGCATAAAACAGGCAACATTTTTATTTTCATTTAAGTAGCTTAGTTTATAGTTACTGATCCGTTAAGATTTTGTACTTGATTTTGCCATCAGTAATCTCTTAAACAAGTCCAAGGAAGCCAAGGGAAGTTATTTCTTGAATGCTTTTACACTGATGCTTTCAAGGGTTCATGTCGCTGACTACAGTTTTTAAAATTGTTATTCCCATCTTATGCAATGCCTTGAGCCATGTTTTTAGTTGAATAGCAATCATTAAAGAATTATGCAATTCTGGAAGAAGCAGTAAAAATAAAATGCGATACCAAAAAAATATCATCTTCACTTCATGGAGAAAATTCATTTTAAAGAATTTTTACCTCTGGACATAACAGAGACTATGCTGGAACACTCCCTGTGACTCAAGCCAGAAGATGGAGGGGACCACCCATAGGAACCCGGCCACACAACCCCCGCCCCGGCATTGGGACTTAAGTCACTCACTTAGATCCCTCAGCAGGAATGCCCTAGTTGCTCCTGTAGTCAGGAGGCATCCAGGGAGACCACTGATCTCCATGGCAACCTGGACCCAAATGAGCAAAGCGCCATCGGCTGGCCTCAGCCTGTTCGACTAGTCTGGATGGATGGAGGGAGCCTGTGCTGTCCCCTTCCCCGGGCTTCCTATGCCATTTCCCCCGGACACCCGAGAGCTGCTGGGCCTCTGCCCTTGCCCTCAGCTGGTTCTCCTGGAGGTCATTAAAGAGAAGCCCTGCTGGTGGCAAGTTCTCTGACACAACCTGCAGTGAGAATTTGATGGCATCAGATGCAGAGGCCCCTTGATCTCTGGAGAGGGTTCTGGGAGCCGAGTAACTGCTGGAACTGGGGAGGAACCGTGCACAGGCTTGTGGGTGTGGCCTGAGGCCTTGTCACCCTGCTGTCCTAAAGGACAGCCTCACTGTTCTGACATAAGGGTTTGGGGTTTACATAACATCCCTTTTTCTCAGCAAAGGCAGTTCCTTATTTCTGAACCTCATGGACCCAGAAAATCCAGTTCCTGATCTAAATGTACATGAGGGCATTTCCATAGTACAGCGTCTTCTTAAGCAGATATTAAGTCGGGAACAATTTGAACCAAGCCTGGTCTTGACCTTTCAAAGCAGCACTCCTGTCCTTCCGTTGCCATCTCTCTTTTCCTTCTCTCGCACAGACACAGGGAGAAGATGGGGTGACAGACACCCTGGAGCCATCTGATACTCTTCCTCAAGAAATGTTAGTAACACAAACAACAAAGACCAAAACTCTCCAAGAGAGCGAAGAAAATGTAAAAACTCACTAAGCACTAGAAGCACCTTCAAACTTGCTATCAGGAACAAATATGCAATCATGCAAGAGCACACTATTAAAAAGTCACTGGCTAGCCAAAAGGTACACGAGTTCTGCATCAGTATGATTAAACAATGCACAGGGAAATTACCATTTAAAGGAACGGAGGTAGTCACCAGTTCATGTTGCTACTAGATATTATTTTATTCTTAAAAAGAGAAAATTAGGTATTATGAAGGAAGAAGCAAGAGTTAGTGCGACCATCGTAATTACTGCTCAGGAGCAGATGAGGGGCCGATTATTTGCATTCTATTCTCTGCCACTGGGATTTTTGAGTGATGCAGGATCCAAAAATAGAAGAAGGCCATTTGGGGTGGACATTTCATTAATAATAACGTGTGGCTGAGCATCTGTGTGGGCCGGGCATTATTCTAAATGTATTTTTCATGTATTTTCTCATTTAATCTTCACACAGCCCTATGAGGTTGGTACAAATACTATGTTGACTTTATGGTTAAGGAAACTGAGGCACAGAGAGGCGAAGCACTTTGTCCAGGCTTCCCTAGGCAGAGGTGGCAGGGCTCATGCCCGCCGTGCATGCTGCCTGTGGCTGGCCAAGGGCTCTGTTTACTCTCTCTGGGTCAGTGACTGGTGCTCCGTCTACTGATGGCCGTACATGGGTCAGTATTCCGGGCACGAGGGGTACAGCGGTGGACACGACCGTCTGCCCCCCGATGCTGATGTGGGGTGTGGTGTAGTGAGTGCTGGGGGTGGCGAGGGGGGTGTTCTCCTGCCAGAACCCCGTGAAGGAGCCACAGCGACTCTTTCACAGACAGAGCCTTGGTCTCTGAGAGGTGGAGTCTTCTGCTCAGGTCATGGTGCAAGGCCAAGGCCATGGTGCTTCTGCCCAGCGGGCTTAGAGAATTCCAGCCCAGGCCTGTGTGGCTTCTCAGCCTGTCCCCTCAGGAGAAGGAATTTCCTCAAGTTTTTACTTAAAGAGGTGGCCAAATTGCTTTTCCTTGTCCTTGTTCTCAGGGAGGGACCAAGAAAGGAAAGGATTTGCCCCTGCTGGGCTGAACCTTTGCCTGCTCTGGCCTCCTGGCTTGGTGAGCCTCAGGCCTCAGGGCACAGGCGACAGCTTCTCTGAGACGTCTTTATCTGGCGCTCTGTGGTGGAGGTGGGCAGGTGACCTTCAGCCTCCCCGAGGCCTCCAGCTCCTCAGATTCCCTGAAGGAGAGAAACCGGGAAGGAGAAGGCCTGGCCTCTGCCCTCACCCTTCCCTCGTGGCCACTTTGCAGGGAGAGAGGGGTAGCACCTTCCTCAGCCGTAGCTCCTCGAGGCTCAGCGTCTGGCTTGGTGAGGCCTGTGGTTTTCAAGCCTTTTCTGGTCTCACAGCCTTGTTCAAGGCGAATGTTACCTGGCAGTGGCACCTCCACCCAGCCAGTCCTCTGAGGAACACGTAGTACTCACCTGAGAGGAGTCCGGAAGCCTGGGAGCTTCATTTTCCACCGTGACCAGGCCAGGGGAGAACCTTCCTCCTTGCCTTCCTGTCCCTTTCCGCATTCACTGCGTCTGGCCGCCTTCCTCGTCCTTCCAAATTAGATCGCTCATCTCATGAAGAAACAACAGTTTTCTTTCTGTGACTCAAAGAATCTTGTTTTGTGAGCGCTAAAGCCATGCAGACTAACGAATTATACATTTAAAATAATATCAAATGTCCATAGCTTTTATTGACAAATAATCTTGGGGACAAAGCCATTACGAGATTTCTTTCTATCTCCTACAGAATCTCCCTCCTATTACTTCAAACATTATTCATTAAGAAGTGCTCTTTTTTTTTTCCTTTTAGCAGTTTTTAATGAAAGTTGTACATAAGATTATTTTATTCCTGCATCTTCTCAATTGTTTCGTCTTGTACTTTCCCTTTTCCTTTCCTACTTGGCGAGATTTCGCTTTCCGTTCAAGGATCTTTTTGCGGTCTTTGTCCAGTTTAAGCCTAGTAATAACCACCTTGCTGGGGTGAATGCCCACATGGACTGTTGTGCCATTGGCCTTCTCCCGCTGCACCCGTTCAATGTAGATGACATATTTCTTCCTGTAAACCTGGACTACTTTGCCAATTTGCTGACCCTTATAGTGTCCCTGAACAACCTGAACTTCATCATCCTTTCGGATGGGCATGGATCGAACGTTGTATTTCTGTCTCAGCTCTTTGGAAAGAGGGGAAGACATAATCTTCCTGCGAATGTGGGAAGGTGCATTGAAATGTCTTTTGCGGTTCTTGCGTCAGTCTGAAGTCACAAAGGGATTGAACTTCATTTTGGCCGCTGCTGCTTCAGCGATGGCTGCAAAAAAGCAAGAGAGGAAGAAGTGCTCTATTAAAGGAAAACTGTATTGGATTTTTAAAATGACCTAATCCTTTCGCCGGGTGTGTCTCTGGCTAGGTTAGTGAGCAATCCTTGGAGTCCTTGGAGTGTTTTCCTTCTCTGACGTACTCGACCGTAACAAATCCTTCATTTTAATTTTGGTTGTCAGAATTGAGAGGAGGAGCTCGTGCAGTCCCATCCGGTCCCATCGTCGTGCTGCCCCGTGAGGGCCGTGGGAGGCACGCGGTCTGTCTGGCGTCACGGGACGGTCAGGAATCTTGGAGCCGGGCATCTTACCTGCACAGTGGGGTGCATCTCGTCAGCGCTCCCTGGGCGACCCAAGCTACTCCAAATGGGTCACGCCCTGTTGGGCAGCATTACAAACCCGGAGGCTAAGCCCGCAGAACGATGGGAGAGAATAAATAAAGCACACCTGAGAAAGAAATTATGGGACATAGTCTAGTAAGATTTTCAACGGAAAATCTGAAATGCATAAAGGATTTCAGAAACACTTGCTACTATGCACTACGCACATAAATGCACATGGGCACACGTAGCCCATGGAGAGAGATGTGCAAGCTGTCGGGGGTCATCGCACATAAACGTCCTGTTAGGCCAAAATGAACAATTCCCAGGTACTCACTGGGGCCCTGGTTTCTGCTGTTCTTGACCTCAGGGCCCTTGCAGGGAAGGGCTTGGACGGAAGGGGTTTCTGTCCATATGGGCAGCGGTTTTCCTCTGTGGATCCCATCCCTTCCTGGCCTCATTGAACAGCCTTCTGGAGCCGTGTGGGGACTCAGCCAACCACTGTGGCTTCCACACGCCCAGAGCACAGTTCCTACTCCCACGCTCCCTGCAGGTGGACTCCTGGCAGGCAGGTCGGGGAGAAACCAGACTGCCCGGACCCTGTGCACAGCACCCCCGCCCACTGGAGCTCCTTGGAGGGACCCTCCCTTCCAGTTACCTACTGAGAATCTTTCCCACTGCGGGGAGGAGAGGGTAACTCATGGTATCCCTGTGTAGGAAACCACAGCTGAGTGTGTGTGCGCACCCCAGCTACCCTCCCCCCACCCCCACAAGATAATAACTAGTGCTCGTGGAGCTTGCGCAGTGAGCCAGGCATTTTGTGCTTTACCTGTATTGTCTAATTTAATCTACTTAACAACCTTAAAAATCAGATGCTAATATTATCCTTGTTTTACAAATAAGGAAACAACTGAGACAGAGAGAGGTTGTGTGGTCTGTTACACTGGTCCTCCAGAGTGCCCGGTGCCCTAGGCAGGATGGGATAGGATAGGATAGTGTCCACACCAGTGCCGTGAAACACACCCTTCTGTGATTATGGGAATGTTCTGTGCTGTCCAGTGTTGGTGGCCACCGGACACGTGTGGCTATTGAGCACTTGAAATGTGACTGGTACTTCTGAAGAAGTGAATTTTTAATGTTCATTGATTTTAGTTAAAGTTAAATTTCAGTAGCACCCATGGCTAATCTACCATGCTGGACCTTCTTTGCACTTTCTCCGCAGCTGTGAGCTCTCCCAGAAGCTCTCAAAAGTAGGATGCGGAAGGCCTTGGACCGGATTAGCATATTTTTTTTTTTTTTTTTTTGAGACAGAGTCTCACTCTGTTGCCCGGGCTAGAGTGCTGTGGTGTCAGCCTAGCTCACAGCAACCTCAAACTCCTGGGCTCAAGCAATCCTCCTGCCTCAGCCTCCCAGGTAGCTGGGACTACAGGCACGTGCCACCATGCCTGGCTAATTTTTTCTATATATTTTTAGTTGTCCAGCTAATTTCTTTCTATTTTTTTAGTAGAGACAGGGTCTCGCTCTTGCTCAGGCTGGTCTTGAACTCCTGAGCTCAAACAATCCACCCGCTTCTGCCTCACAGAGAGCTAGGATTACAGGCCTGAGCCACCGCTCCCGGCCTGGATTAGCATATTCTTTCGTTAACTGACTTGGAAGATCCTTGGTGAGCCCCTGCTAGGTACCGGGCAGTTTAGGCCGGGGTCAGAATCCCTACCAGAACCCCTGCACGCACGGTGCCGCTCCAGAGTTCTTTTTGAATTGAGACCAGGGAGCAGTCAAATGTCTGTACCAGTCCTGGGTGTTTGCAAGGTCTCCGATGTGGACCTTTGATGCCCGAAGCCCCAGTGAGTGACCCGTGTGACAGGACTCGCACGCCCCCTCAGAGGGTCTCCTGTCCCTCCCGCTTCCTGCCACACCCTCCCCCTGCCTCCCCCTGCCTCCCCCTGCCTCCCCCTGCTTCCCCCTGCTTCTGTTGTCCCTTCCTGGGTTTGTGAGCTCTCTTCTCCCCTCTTCCCTCCTCTGCCCTTGTATCTTTAAAGAAATTTTTAAATTTCGTTTTTAATTGTTACAATCACATAACATCAAACGTACCATCTTAAACATTTTTAAGTGTGCACTTCCGTAGCGTCAAGTATATTCACATTGTTATGCGACACATCTCCAGAACTGCTTCATTTTGTAAAACAGAAACTCTTTGCCCATCAAACACTCACTCGCCCTTCCCCTAGCCCTTGGCAACCACCATTCTATTTTCTGTTTCTGTGATTTTGACCACTTTAGACACCTCCTATGGGTGGAATTGTATAATATTTGTGCTTTCGTGGCTTGCTCACTTCACCTAGCGTGATGTCCTCGAGGTGCATCCGTGTTGTGGCATGTGCCCGAATTTCCCTTGTGCAAGGCTGCATACTGTTACGTCGCATGGCTGGACCACATCTGCCGTGCGCATTCATCCATCAGTGGACATTCGGGTGCCCGTCTATCTTGCCTTTTCTTTCTTTCCCTCTCATTTTCCCCAAAATATAATATGTAATTAAAACATGTGAACAACTGATGTATTAAGTGAGGAGCAATTTGTGCTTACTTTGTATTTTAAGAGCAGCCCTTTACGCTCTCCCTAATCATTGCCCCAAAATATACCAAACGTGTCTGGCCAGAGTGCATTTTTATTCTAATGAAACCTTCCATTGATTGTCAATTTCTCTGAGTCATTGACTTTCCAATGAAGAAAAGAAATTCCCCAGCCTGCCCGAGGGATTTCCCTGCTCGGTTGGTCGCTGGATAGGCTTTGCATTTGGGTGCTAGAAACAGAAACCCCTTGTGCAGCAGTTTACACAACTTAAAGTTTCCTTTTTCTCTCACACAGACGTGGGGAGGTGGGTGGACAGAGCTGAACAGGTAGCTTCTTGGGGCCACTGGAGACCCAGGGTCCCCTGGGTTCTGCCCCCAGCCTCAGGGTGACAGCCAGAGCTGTAGCCACCATGCCCATGGTTCAGGCAAGAGGAAGGGCAGTGTAAGGGAAAGGCATGCACTCTTGCCTCATTGGACCCTGTGTGGGCTTTCCTGGGGCCTCCTGTGAGTGGCTCTGTTCACCTCTCACCATCCAGACTGGGTCACAAGGCACCCTCACCCCACCCTGGCACATGGGGAGGGGGCACACTGCTGCCCTGAATAAAAGGGAATTCTGATGGGAAGCTGAAGGGGGCCGTGCAGGGCAGGCAGCCTGCATTCCTGTGTTCACCTGCGGGTCTTCAGTGTCCCCCCATTGGGGTTTAGGCGATGGTACAAAGAACGTGGGGCACAGATGTCTTTTAAGTGACCTGCCCAGATGCCAGAGGTGTCTGCCTACCTTTCCTGCTGCTAGAACTTGCCGGCTTTCCTCCTTGCGTGCAGGCTCTAAATTCTCCTGCAGTGAGAGGGAAGGGGCGAGTCGTGCATCTGGTCTCGGAGAAGCATGGGATCCAGGCGGCTGCCTGCGAGAGCTCCTCTGGATGGGTCTGCTTTAAAATCCTGCCATTGGAATGAGTTTTGAGATGTGAAATGGGGGTTGAAAGGCTTGGCCTCTAAGAAGTCTTATTCAGATGATAGTTTGTCACGCTGCACTTCAATAAAGACACTCCTTCCGTTGTTACTAGGCCTCTGTGAAGAAGGATAGGGGGCGTCACTCAAGCAGATCCTCCCATGGCCAGACCAGTCAACACCTGTAGTCCTCCTGGCTGCGCTGTCTGCGTGTGTAGGGTCCCCGGGTGCGGGGGCTGTAGTCCTCCTGGCTGCGCTGTCTGCGTGTGTAGGGTCCCCGGGTGCGGGGGCTGTAGTCCTCCTGGCTGCGCTGTCTGCGTGTGTAGGGTCCCCGGGTGCGGGGGCTGTGGTCCTCCTGGCTGCGCTGTCTGCGTGTGTAGGGTCCCCGGGTGCGGGGGCTGTAGTCCTCCTGGCTGCGCTGTCTGCGTGTGTAGGGTCCCCGGGTGCGGGGGCTGTGGTCCTCCTGGCTGCTGAAAGGAGCCAGGCAGGGACTAGGGCAGTGGAGCTGGGGGCAAGCCCCTAGTGGGAGTCCCAGGGAGTCCAGTCAAGGCTTTCTGAGTTGCTGTCAGTGTGGTTATAGGCTTTGGGCATCCAGGATGGGGTGGCCTTTGGGGACATGTAGCTGTGGGACCAGAGAAGAGAAACCTCTCTGGAGAGCAGAGAGCATCAGGCCCATGAGCCCTCACACCAGCTGTGCATAGCCAGAAAAGGCAAGTTCAGATTCCAGGGAAGAGAAGCCTGGCTCTGCACGGTGCTTGCAGTGGTGCTGGGGAACTGTTGAGGCAGCAGGACGTGGGCCAGGAATGGATCCAGGCAAACAGCCTGGGTTTTAGAACTGGCTTGCCACTTATTCTAGGAAGTGGCTCACTTTTCCCCTCAGGATCAAGATTGTGGATAAGATGTTCACCACAGGCAATGCAGATGCTGTTTGGTCCCATGATCCCAAATTCGGGGATGATGTTCAAAGTAGTCAGAGCAAAGGTCCTGTGGTAGGTAAGGAACTTACATGGCCCCAGGCTTTCTCCCCGAACACAGTACCTTCTGTGGGTTTCCTGTGAAGAAAGGAGATAAAGCAGTTTCCTAAGCCCAAGGCAAGTAAGAAGAAAGGAGGAGTGATTAAGCAGAGGCAAGTGGGGAGTAGTGTATTACTGTCATCTGAACTGCTCTAAAACTGAAAATTGGGCCATCACTTTCATCAACACAGCAGTCAAAGGTGAGTTACATGTTCATCAAAGGCACATTAAGTTAGGATGGGCGAAGTCATGCTGCTATAACAAACAACCCCAATAACTAATGTGAGTTAGCTGGAGCCTCACCCTCATGTGTCCTCCAGGACCAAAGCTAATAGAACCTCTACTGTCTGAAAAATGGTGGTCACACTGGTGAAGAAGAGGCTGTGGCAGATTGAGGGCTGGCTCTTGAGGCTTTGGTCTGGAACCAACACAGGTACTTGAGCCCCCTGGCCAGAGGAAGTCATGGGGCCACACCCAACTTGAAAGCATGGTGTGTGCCCTCCTGCCATGTGCTGAACGGAGAGGACCCTGCATTTGGTGACTACCACTGCTGCAGTAGTTATTCGAATAGAGTGTTAAATTTTTACAGTCAGGAGCTGGGTTGTTTGCTAACCCAAAGTCGCTATTTTATTTACAGTTGAGGGAAGTTGAGATTGTCCATAGAACCTGGTGCCATACTGTTTTGCTTAATCTCAGACACAACGTCCAGAAGGAAATAGATAAATCTTGCCAAGTCTAACTCATGAAATGATAGCATCTTGGTGCCTGAATTGGGAAGACAGATTGAAGCATCAGTCTGCTGCTACTGCGGAGCAAAGGCAATTGGCTGTACATTAACCTTCAGGGATGAGGTACAGAGGATTCTGCCCAGACGTGATGACTTGGTCTGCCTTTTTATAGAACCTGAAACAAACGCTGACCTCTTAAACTTTTTTACTTTCTTTATGACGAATGATGTGATTTGGAGTGAAGGTTGGAAAATGGAAGGAGGGCAACAATCCCCCTAGAGATTTGTTTCCAGTGAATTTCAGAGCAGGTACTGGGCCCCTCATTATGAAATGATCTTGTTCCTATTCTATTGTCTTGAAGTATTTTGTAAGCAAAAGAGATTTTTCATTCTTTATTAACTGTACCTTTAGACATCCTCTCTTGGTAAACTCCCAATTCCTAAGTTTGTAACTGTCTGCATTTGTGAGAATTGAATCAATCAATCCACACAAATTTATTAAACATAATGTATGGGAAAAAATTAGGGGAGTCGCAATTGGGGGTACAAAGGTAAATGTGATTTTAAGCTCCTTGAACGCTTTTGGATGTTAGGGGTTTGCACTCCAATTTGTAAGATATGTTGTGAACACATGCACTAATACTGTCTCTGTCCACTCTGGGGTAGACTGCAGTACTCATTGTCCCCAGGAACCATACCTGCCTGTGCCCATGCCTCTTTGCACTTTGGCTTGGTTCCCCCACCCCACCCCCTGAATGGGAGCTGGCCTTGTGACTTGATCTGCCAAGCAGAGACTTGCAGAGGGATGTTATACAACTTCCAAGACTAGACCTTGCTCTCTGGCCACACTTTGCTGTCATGTAAAGATATTCTGTCTAGCCTCCTGGAGGATGAGAGGCCTTGTGGAGTGAGAGGCCCAGCCAGCAGCCAGCTCACACCACCAGACGTTCCAGTGAGGCCATCGGATCCAGCCAGCCCCAATAATTGCACACACATGACTGAGTCCCACCAGTACCAGGAGGAGCAGACAACCTGCCCAGCTGAGCCCAGCCCATATTGGAAGCACAGAATTGTGATCAAGGGAAGGATTGCTTTTGGGGCCCCTGATTTGAGTGGTTTGTTGTGCCCACAGGATGACCACTGCCCACTCCTTGCACAAACCTTCCACAACAACCACACAGACGTTCATGCCATTCCCCACAATTGCGTGGGTTTTGGCACTTTTTTGGATATGTTGTGCCTTCAATTTAGTATGTTTGTCTCCCCTTCTCTCCTTGGAACATCTTTGTCCTGTCTTCAAAATGCACGATTCTCCTGATTCCCTGCCATGCCCCACCCCCCGAGCTCTCCACACACAGTGGGCATTTTCTACATTGCCCTGTGCTTATTTGTTCACAGATTATGGGAGGAGCCTATATCCTCTCCTTCAATGGCTTCTGTGCCCCTACTCAGATCCTGGCACACAGTAGGAATTTCAGGTCACTGGGTGACAAGGTACAAAGAATAACTACTATATCAGCGTGAGCACTGTGCTGGGAGTCAGGGCACGTGACTGACCAGGCCTGGCTCTCCCACTGACTGAGGCACATATGATTCACCTCCCAAGGGTCAGTTTTGCTATCTGGGAAAGGAGGGTGCTGTCTTAGTCCCCTTCCTGCTGCTGTGATAGAATACTTGAGACTGGGTAGTTTGTAAACAATAGAAGTTTATTTGCTCATGGTTCTGGAGGCTGAGAAGTCCAAGAGCATGCTGCCAGCACCTGGAGAGGGCCTTCCTGCTGTGCTATCCTGTGCGGGAAGGCGAGAGGGTAAGAGATGGCAAGAGAGCACATAGGAGAGACAGACAGATATATGAAGTGGGCTGAATTCATCGTTTTTGTCAGGGACTCAGTCCTGCAGTGACGAACCCACTCCTGCAGTGACAGCATTAATCCATTCATGAGGACAGAGCCCTTGTGACCAATCACCTCTTAAAGGTCCCACCTCCCAACACTGTTGCACTGGGGATTACGTTTCCAACACATGAACTTTAAGGGACACGTTCAAACCATAGCTGGTGCCATTGGTCCCCCTAATTCCAAATTTTTATGTGGTGGAAGCGATATAGACACTGGGGTTCCTGAAGACGAAGAGCTGACGGGTCTCTGTGGGTCCGTTTCCCCTGTTGGTTTTTGCTGAAGGCAGCTGGGCTTTGTGTCTGGGAAAAGAATCAGAGCTCCCAGGAAAAGAAGACCCTGTCCACATTTACTGAGCACCTGGCAGGCACTGTGCTGTGGAGATTCACAGAAAGACTCTTCACGAAGGAGCTCAAGGAGCCTGAGGTCGCTGGTGCTACAGAAAGCACCCCCACATCTCCTCCGTGACCTCAGAATGTGTCGTGGAGCAGGGCACCGGTCCCAGCAGCCTGGAAAGGGAATGGTTGGGAGCATGAATGACAAGTGTCAAGAGGTTGTTCAGAGGAAGAGCGAGAGACAGGACACAGGAGACAGCCGTGTTGCCTCTGGGAGCTTCTCTGAGGGGTTGAAGCAAAAACACTTTGAAGAATCAGAACCCAGTCCTCTGCCTCCAGAACAGAAGCCGACTGGAGGAACCCGGCTCTCAGGATCAAAGGCACAGGGACTCAAGGAGTCACCTCTTCTAATGCTCCATATTTTATATGTGAGGAAAGTGAAGCTGGGGTTGGGGAAGTGCCTTGCTGCAGGTTCATAGGAGAACTGCAATTGGTGACAATAACACAGGTGACAGACTAGAGGAAATTTACTCCCCAAGCTTCCGGACCTCCAAAAAAGGCTAGATGTGTATTGTTCTCTCTAAGGGAGAATAAAATGATGTTTTAAGAGAAGCCAAAATTTGAGTTCTGGAAATCTACTGAGGTCTGGAAGTGAACTCAGAACACCCATTTTAAATTTACTATTGCTTTGTCTTTTTTTCTCCTCCCTTCTTCCATCTTCATGTTCCCACTACTGCCATCATTTTCCTTACTGCTACTCAGTACTCCTGGCTATATGTGAACACTTTTTTTTTTTTTTTTACCATATGCCAAGCACTTTGTTAAGCTCTTTACGTGTATTACCTTATTTCATTCTTGCAAGAACACTGAGAGGTAGGCATTATTCTCTTCATTTTGCCAATGATAAAACTGAGACCCAGAGAAGTTAAGTGTCTTGCCTGAGGTCACACAGCATTTAATGGTAGAGCTGGAATTTGAACCTCCTTGCCTGTCTCAGGACTCTGTTAAGAGCTCTTGGAACAGCGTCACAGCCATGTTGTTGTAGGGTTCGTAGTCAATTGTCAAGCCATTCTTGGTCTTTAAGAAAGTAGAAAGAATTTATATGTATATATTTATATCTATCTGTCTCCAAGATGATATGGGTTAACAAGTCAGGAGACTCTAAAAATCAAGACTGTAAGCAATGTCAGAAATGCTGCAATTGAAGACAAAAGGTGGAGGGAGATAAATATTTATTGGTAAAGGAAATTTCTAAATAAATAAGCTCAGGTTTTTAAAGGATCTACCAAAAATAAGGTGGGGAGAATAAATTATGAAAGTCGTGATGACTGTACAGAACTAGCCTAGACCATACCTGGCTGATTGTGACAAATACTAAATACAAAAACAAAACAAAATTTTGTAGACCAGCATTCTGAATAAGAAGAACAAGGATGAGATGGACACACTGGTTTGGCTCTTGAAAGGATGAAGGGAAAGTAAGGACTAGGGAGCTGGTCCTACCAGGCCAACTTTACCTCCTTATCTGAACACCTCGCTGGACTGATGAAGCATCATCATGGCACACAGGGGAGGGGAGTTCAGCAGGGTGTTGACAATGTCCTTCCCATTGACAAATTCTCGTGGTCAGTATGGCAAGGGCATGAGCTGATACCCTTACATTTGGGTGCCTGGTCGGATAGGAAAATAACACGAAGGCTGATTGATGAAAGGTTACCAACGCAGGGAGGAGTTCCCCAGACTTCATCGAGGCCATTCACCTGAAGATTTAGACTGCTTATCAAATCCGGAGTTCCTTCCAAAACAAATTATTATGAGATTAAAATATTCTCTTTCTATTGGCAAAGCAAGCGAAGGCAAAGTCACGGGGACGTGCTGGACTTTAGAAATACTTGGCCTCTCCTCCCTTGGTGGCCAGTGCCAAGTCAATCTGTAGCTGATTACTGTCTTGAATATGTCCTCAAATTAGCTGTGTAGCAGGCCATCTGCTGTCTCCTCCACTCGGTAGATAGGCCTGGAAAAGGAAAATCCTGCCAAAATGCAAATAATAAACTAAACTGATAATACAGGGAAAGAGAGAGGGAAAGGTCTGTGGAGGTGGGGGTAGGGAAGGCTGTGGGGGCGGGGGAAGGAGGAAGGGGGTATGTCCTCCACTGCTCTCTGTCTTTCCATCTGGTTAGACAAAGACCACGTGTGGATCAGGAGACCCTGGTCTAAATCGGAGATGCAGGGTCGGGCTGGAAGTAATGAGGGAATTATGCCCAGTTGTGAGAATGCCTTTTGCAGCCTCTTTGAATTCAAGAACTGGCAACCTCTTGGTTTGCACTGGCACACTGGCCGTGGGAGGAGCCCTTGTCGGAACTGAGCTCTTCTTGGTGCTGGGGTTGCAGTTGCTGCCCTCCTGGGGGGCAGTTTGAGCCTAGACTCCTCAAATTGCCTTCAAATTAGTCTGTGAGCCCCACCCCAGCAGACCTCCCTCCAGGGCGTCCCTACCAAGCAGGACTCGAGTCTCCTGAGTTGCACGTGCGCACTGCTCCATCATTCCCAAATGCTTTCATATTCATGTTCATTTCCTTTTAGCACTCATGGACACCCCAAGCAGCGTCAGCATTCAATCAAAATAGTAATGCTAAGGCTCCGAGGAGAGGACAGTGACTGCCCAAGGTCTCATGGCTAAATGAGCAGAAGACCAAAAATGTGCTTACAAAAATCCTATCACCAGTTCTGCCCCTTCGGGGTGAGTTATTGATTAAAGAGTCTGCCGTGCAGATGTAGCAGGAGCGAAGCTGACCTGGCACAGGCAATAGGGAACAATGGGCCCGTGTCCAGCTGCAGCACACAGGCCATCTAAAGGGGCAACTACTATTTACTCCGTGCTCGCTGCCTGTTGGGACATGGGCCAGTGCTGCCAGCCTTTCCAAGTCTTCAGGCAACACCAGGAATTAGAGTTTTAAAACATTGACAATGGACTGAGTTCTTTTGAAAACACTGTGGTCCAGCGCTGTGGCTCAAACAAACAACGTCCCCCAGAACCCTCCACTTGTGAGCACTGAGTTAAAGAACCACCCCCTGGTGAATGAGGCTTAGCTTCTTTCGAAAGCACTTGCATTTTAAAACAATTTGTTGGAGCAATTTAGCTTGCAATTAATGCAGTCCATGGGGAGATGTTTTTTCCATCAGGGCACCTTCTTGTGCCTGCTCTGGGCCCCCCAGCTTCAAGGACTGTGGGTGGAAGAGAGTGGGAAGATGGCAAACAGTGTGGGTGCCATCACCCTGCGGCTTAACCATGATCCTCCCCGCTTCTGTGTGACGGTCTGAACCGCACAAGGTGGCGTCCTGCCAGGATACAGAAGGGGAAGGCTGTCCAAATGTGTCTTGTGTGATGCAGCAAAGTTATTAAAAATTATTTTCTAAAAATTCTTGAACAGTGGGTAAAGGGCTGTCTGAGACATACAGTTTTGGAATTGTTGCAGAACGGGTCCACTTTTAAATTGCAGTTGTTAATCATTTGCTCCCTGGGTGTGACAACAGAGCTTTCCATGGTGAAGAGCCCAGTTCTTTCTAGTCCTAGGGTGCATGGTGGTCTAATGTAATGAGCAGACTTTATGCTGAGAAAGCAGTTTTAGAGGAATATAGAATCAGCTATAGAAAGGTAGGGTTTGGCTAGCAGGAATAATTAAAAAATATTTGGGGGGAGCAGTTTCTCTAGATAGAGGAAATTCTCTGGGTCATGTCTGGTTTTGCATAAGAAGCATCCATTTGCATCAACTGCCTTGGCTGCTTGGGGAATCCCTGTGAATTTTAAACATCACCCTACCCAGGCCCAGCCTCAGAGATTAGGATTTTAATTGGTCTGGGGTCTGGTGAGGGCATCTGGATTTTCAACAGCTCCCCCAGTGACTCTGCAGTTGAGAACCGCTACTCCAGGTCTGTGCATTTCACACTTCACCGTGCATCAGGAGCACCAGCAGCTTGTTGAAATGCAGGTTGCTGGGCCCAGCCCCATGGACTGAATCATAGTCCAAGGAGGGCCCTGGAACCTGTATTTTTAAAGGCTCAGCGCAGATACTCGCATAGAAATACACACACATCTATGTTATGTGCAATTAGTAAATACAAATATTTTAGTGTCCCACTTTTGACAAGCACTTCATGGGGAAATAGATATCCTGGAATGGGTGTCAGTTAAGGCTCAAAGCCTGTAATTACCTCACTGCTGGAGAGTTGGGTCCCACAGGCTGTGCTTTTTGGAGTGGATGGATGCAGACCTGGATCCCGGCAGTCTGAGCATAGATGCAGCCGCTTTCTGGTTAAATCCAGGCTGTCCCTATGAGAGGTCTTCCAGGCCATTGGTCTTGTGTTATGCTTCCTGGCTGGAATGGCGGTTTATAGAAATGGTGCCAAACAGCTGTAAATGCAAGGCTGAGAACTGTTTGTCCTCTTGCTTTGTTTTTCTTTTTAAGACTCTAGAAAAACAGTTTTCACCAAAATGGTAAGTTAAGTTTTAGGTATTCTCTTCCAAATAAAGAAGTCGCTGTAAACTACTACTTCTTCTAGATGTCTGAATGTCATGATTTTATTTCTGGGAATATAATATTTGTGTTTCTGCGTCTTAATGGGTTAGAAAAGCTTATAAGACAGGCATTTTGTTTTTCCCATGTTGGATTCTTATACCCCTTATCTTGAAGTCTTCAGTGCAGTTTTAGTGTTGATCTTTGCATAGCTGAGTCACTTGCTAATATTTTTCATCACTCTGCGATAAGAGAAGGATTTCTGTCCAGTTGCAGTCCAGGAAAGAGAAGGCAGAAACACTGCCGATCAAATGCCACCAGAGCCTTTATAGACTCTGAGCTCACTTTACGTGAGACACACTTCATTCTTAATAGAAACTTCGCTCTGACTCTACCCTTATCTAATTACTAACAGGGAGAGGTACTACACCTTTTCAGCAAAGGAGGGGAAAGGTATGTTTGGGGAACTAATTTTATAACATCTCAAAATGGCTTTGACGTAAATCTGCCTTGTGCCTCTTTTATATTGTCAAATACTTTGGTTTTCCTTTATTATTACCCTTAAGGGGACCATGCGCTTTCCCATTCTTTTAATCATTTTCACGCAAATAAATAGCCATTTTCGCCTCACATACATCATGCAGCTTTTCTGCTGCAGGGCTGTAGTTTATGTGACACTCACAAGCAAGGAACTGCTAGGGGAGCGAAAAGCCTGCTTAACCCAGACATCCACTTCTCCAGGGATTCTTGACGGGAGGGAGTCATCATTTGTGGCAGAGATTTAGATTTTATTCTAAAGATTGACTTGCCTGTTCAAATGTCCAAAATGCCTGATTCCCCAGATTTCGGGGACAGGAGATAGAGAGGAGAGGAACCCTTCAGGAACACAGAGGGTGTTGGGTGCAAGTCTCAGAGATTGTTTTTGTCATCCAGAGTGTCATATGCTCAGTTTGTTTCCCTTGCTTACATGTGGAACTGACCCCTCAACGTGCTGATAAGAGAAGAATAAGTAAGTAAACGCTCCCAGGGTTCAAGGCTGATATAAAAGTCACTTGGTTTCAGGGAACTGGACTGGAACATGAGCCTTTTGTTTGCTATTGAAAGTTTAGCACTTGAATTTCGGGTTGGGCTGTTTAGTTCATTAAGGAAAATGTGGATGCCTCATGCCAATGCCTGTTTTCTTTAGGCCTTGAGAATAGAAGGCATTGTGTGTTCGGTACACACACACAAAGCAAACAGTGACTTAATTGTACCCTGGGAACAAAAGCCATTACCTGGGGACAAGATGGGAGACCCCAGGCTTCTCCTCACTGCTTCCCTCTGCAGAATCATTGGTGCTGGGAACTCCGGAACAAGTGTCTGAGCTGTTGCTGGTGTTTGTGAAGTTATAATCCATGCAGTGGTTTCTCCTGGAGCTTAAAAATGAGGGGAACTTGGCTCTGTGGGGACCTGGCTTATTGGGAAGACACCCAGAGTCTACCCCCCACCCCCAAACATGCACACAAAGACCAGAAGTCAAGCAGAAGGAGGAGATTGAAAAGGGAACAGAGAGGATTTGGTTCTCCCATTTGATCTGTCTCTTTGCAAAAGCTCCAGTGACACAAATTGATGGTTGTGTCATGTGGCTGCCCATCTGCCTGCCAGCAGTTCAGCCTTGGGTAAAGCCATTTAAAAAGCATTTACACACTATATTTACACAGTGATCTGCAGGCAGTGCGTGCATGCCAATGTGAGAATTAGGGGCCTCTGGTGTTTTGGGTGGATGCCCACAGCCTTGGATTCATCTGTCACGTGAAGGTGATGCGTGTGCATCTCCTTGGGAGGGGACATGGAATTGGAAGCCTCTCTCCTCCCGAGAGTGGCCCTGCGGTTGGCTGTGCTGTTGGCTCGAGCCAGCTCTTTGACTAATGATCCTGAGTCCTAGGGATCTTCCTTCCAGGCCTTTGTATTTTCTTTTGCCTTTGGGGTATCAGCCAAGACCAAATTTCAAGTGTTCTTTGTTCATTGGGAAGAATGTTGTCCTGCCAGGGGTTGGGAATAAGTAAGTCACAAGTAAAAAGTGTTGCTTCAGAATTTGAAATTCCTAACTTCTTGGGTTTTGGTAAATCTAGACCAATGCCTGTAGCAGCTAATAATAATAATAGTCACAGCATAAACAAAGCTCACATTTATTGACCTTTCATACCATACCGTGCTCTTTAGGCATCGTCACTTTTAATCCTCATGATAAGCGGTTTTTATTTTTAAAATGAAGCAAAATGAAGAGCAAGTGTTTAGATTGGATTCCATGACAATGGCTAAATATATTATCTTCTCCTTGAAGTCATGCCATTCTAGATCAAAGCCAGCATTTTCAAACTTCAGTGTGCTCATGAATTATCTTGGGATCTCCTTAACATGCAGATTCTGATTCAGTAGGTCTGGGTGGGGACTGAGATCCTGCATTTCTTTTTTTCTTCCTTTTTTTATTATTGTCATTATTATTTTTTTAAAGATGAGGTCTTGCTATGCTGCCCAGGCTGGATTTGAACTCCTGGGCTCAAGTGATCCTCCCACCGCGGTCTCCCAAGTAGCTGGGACTACAAGTGCACACGACCGTGTGCGGCAGGTCCTGCATTTCTATCATACATCCAGGTGAGGCCACTGCTGCTGACCACAGAACACACTGGGCAGCAAGCTTAAGCCAGAGATTGCCAAGCCTGGCTGAGATTCTGAAACATGCAGCTACCCTCCCACCTCTGAGATGCTGATTCTGAAGACATGAGCCTTGCCTTAGCAAATCTGTGAGCACACAGGGGTCCTGAGAGTGTCTATGGTCTGTACAAGGCCACACAGAGAGCACCCAGCCTCCTGGGACCCGGAACATGCTCCCTCCTCCCACCACCTCTGGCTTCACGTTGACTGGTGTGTCACGTGCTGAAAGTGCACACGTTCACATCTTTCCTTGTCGCTGACATCTGCACAGCTCACAGTCTACCCTGGATGCCCCGGGACCTGGGCCTCCTCTAGGCAGGTCCACCATGCACAGCACATTTCTCACAGGTGGCAGCTGTGCCTCCCCGAAGCTCTGTCTCCTCAGAATGGAAACACTGGCGGTGACACTTGCGTTCTGTCCATTTCACACAGCCATGTATCAGTGCAACATCCTGAGATTACAGCAGGAGCAGGAGAGAGGAAGAGAGGGAGGGGCGAGTCTAGGGGTTGGGGACATAGAGTTCCGAAGGGGGCCTGGTATGTTTGCAGAGATGGCAGTACAGCTGGGGGTGTCCCCTTGACACAGCTGTACTGTGCTGCCTCTCCCTGACCACCAAGGCTCAGCCTGCTGGAAGAAGAAAGTGGTGGCAACTTTAGCCAGCACTTTGTGTCAGTGTCCTATGGCCTTGGGGCTCTGACCTTCTTCTCTGGTCCTTCTCTACAGCTCCAGTGTTCCCAAGTGTCTGGGAATTTAACAAGCTAGGGATCCAGTGTCCAGGAACTTAACAAGTTATAGAAAATTGTCAGGTAGGATTCACTTCATGCCCCTTACCTCTATGTTTCTAATCTAAGCTGCAACTTGATCACTTGAGGTTTTGAAGGTTTCTTTAGAGATATTTTCATGACTGAATGTTTGTTAGAATTAGTTTTAGCTGCTTGTGACAAAAAATCCAAAATTATAATGACTTAAATAGGAGTTTATTTCTTTATCATGTAAAAAGAGTCCAGAGCTGATATAGCAGCCCTGTAGTATCTTTGAGGACTTTGCCTCTTTTTATCACACTGTTGTGCCATCCTAAGCACAGGACGTTGACTTCATGGTCCAGGATGGCTGCTCACGCTCCAGCCATCACATCTCCATTCCACTCAGCACGAAGGAAGAAGGTAGGACGAAGGACATGCCCTTTCTCATGAAAGATATTCCTTTCTGCTTACGTTCTCTTGGCCAGAAGGTAGTTACATAGCCACAGTCAGCTAGTTATGCGGCAATAAGGAAGACTAGGAAAAGTAGTCTTTACAGCAAATGACCAGATTCTCAGCTAAAAATTGGTAATTCTAGGACTCAAGACAAGGCAAAGATCAAATATTGGGATAAACAATCTTAAGGTATCTTAAGGTCATTCAAATCTAGGTAATGTGTCAATTCAGTCCAAATGTTTCAAACAGATGCTTCCCAGCCACTTTATAGACCGAGGAAGTCAGGGGGCATGCAGGATCTCTTAAGCATTCCTCCAAGAGGATGCAGTGCTGGCCCTTATGGGTGTTATTAATTAATTATGGTTTAATAATTTAGGGCTGATATGGAATGCAGATATGAGGAAAAACTGCTGGCAATAATCAAAGTTTAAAGGCAGAAGGCAAGATTCATAGATTCATAGCGGTTCCCATGGTGCCATCCTCAGCTTGCTGGAGGTGTTTGCACATGTGTTTGGAGCCGAGAGATTAACAGCAAAAACCACAGCAAGAATAGAAAAATGGACCAAGCCTCAGCACCAGAAGGAATGGATGATTGTGCGTCAGCATTGGGTGCTTTACCGGGCATGCTGAAGACAGTGAACCCCAAGGAGTGTTTGGGTTCTGAGAGCCCAATTTTGAAAAAAACAAAGCCTTGAACTTGAGGTACCAGGCATGTCACTGTTCCTCCATGGAGGTTACAAAGGAGGATTTGAGAAGTGGCATCAGTATTATTTGCACACTGAGAATCAAATAGATTTCTAGAGCTAGTGCAGGGCTGAGTGGGCCATTTTGTGTTCTTTCTAGCATGTTTTGCCAAGTGCCTAAAAATACCTGGGGTAAATTTTTGTGCAGGTAAAGACGCATAAGTGGGCTACACATTATCACTCCCTCCCTCCCCTTTTTTTGTGGGTGGGGGCGGTTAACAGCACACACAAAATTTTTCCCTTTAGAAGAAAATGTACCAAGAGAGGTGGAAGAATAATTTTCTAACCTAATCATCCCAAACTTGCACAAAACAACCCTCACGTTCTCAGGCATTAAGAAGCTCCCCTGGCAAAGGAAATCTAGGGCAGAACAGAAGGCCCAGATAGAATTTATACCGCGTGGGGCCCGCGACAGCCCCAGGCCCAGCCCCAGCCCTGGGAGGGAGGGAGGCTGTGGGTACGGTGGTGGCCTGAAACCAAGGGAGCCATCTCACATGTTGTGCAGATGCTTCCCGTGGCTCGACGTTTTGCTTTTTCCAACTTAGCTCAGGTTAGCAGTACTCGATGTCTGTTTCAGTGTGATCTCTTTAATGTTAGCATTCAGCGTTCCAGAACTGAGTGGATTTTGATGGGCTCATTCTTCACACATAAACACACACACACACAGGCCGACTCCATGAAAAGGAAATGTGTTTGCAGCGGTGCTAAAGGCAAGCTGAGCAAACGTCCTGTGCTGACGGCATGGCTGCCTTATCTGCACCAGGACTTACAAGAATAGGAAACAAAGCACAGTGGGCGCGTATGTTTGCTCTCATGTGCCTCCCGCATTGTCTAAATCATGTCTCTTCGGGCGGCATGATGTTTGCTTCTAGGGAAGGTTTTATCTTGTCAAGTGTGTCTGCTCTTGGAAGGAGAAAAGCCAGGGCTTGGGTGACTGACAAGCCTTAGTTGCTTCTTGGCCTCCGCCCCTCACGAGGATTCCACGGAGGAACAGTGACATGCCCGGCACCTTCCTGCCTGTTCCTGACAGATTCCTGTGTTTCTCTGGATCTCAGTGTTCGTTCTCCCACGGCAGAAATGGCCATGCCTCTGCAGCACTGCTGTGCAGGGACCAGGGGAGCTCCAGAGTATGTGCCTGGAGGGACCAGCCCAGCACTCCGCAACCTGCCGCAGGTCAGCGAATGGGCGCTGCCTTTCTCTGTCGTGACTTTCCCTGGGCCTTCTTTGGGTAGAAGCCTGCCAGTCAGGGTCTAGGGGAAGAAATCATAATCTGGTTTGTCACTCAAATGTATGTGAGGATCTGGAACTCAAGGCCAATGGGGCAAACCTAAGAAGCTGTTGCTCTACAGCAGGGGTTCTCGAAGTGCGGTCCCTGGACGAGCGGCATTGGCATCACTTGGAAACATGTTAGAAATGCAAATTCTCAGGCCCCACCCCAGACTTAGGGAATTGGAAGCTCTGGGGGTGGGGCCCAGCAATCTGTGTTTTAACCACACTTGCAGGTGATTTGAATGTATGTTAATCTCTACATCCTGGTTCTCGGGCCTAGTTGGATCTTAGACTTTCCTGGGGAGCATTTAAAATGTGGAAGCCAGGCCCCGCCGCCCAGAGCTCAGTGAGTCTGAGGTGAAACCCAGGGATGGGGATTTCTGTAAAGGCTCTGCGTGGAATTCCGGTGTGCAGCCAGGATTGCAAACGTCTGCTCTAAAGAGTTTCTGTCTTGTCTGTCCTCTCTCTCTCCTTCCTCCTTCTCCTCTCCTCCTCCTCCTTCGTTCCTCCTCCTCCTTTATCTGTTCTTTGCAGTGGGCTTGGAATTGGGGGAAGAAATCTTTTGGAACAAGTGCTCAGAGAAGATGACAGGGACAAGATGAGATGCTGCCCACAGGCCAGAGAAAATTTCCATTGCCTTTACCTTATTTCCTACAGTGCTCTGATATCTTTTGATGGCAACCTTCTTCTGATTTTAATTGTAACTCATGCTCATGTAGAAAGTTTTAAAGAAACATAGAAAACTTTGATGGAGAAAATGGGACTCTCTCATGATCCCGCATCCCCCAAATATCCCATTAAATGTTAACATTTCACAGTATTAGCTTCCAGCCTTGCATCTATATGTTCTGTTAATAGAGAATTAGGATCATACCGATATATTTGTTTGCATATCTTGCTTCTTTTTTTTTTTTTTAACCTAACCTTATATTATGGTAATGCATGATATTTTTTAAATTTCATTTTCAAAGCCGGGCATCAGATGGCACCATGTGGGTTTATCATAATTAGCTCAGCCATCTTCCTCCAGTTACTGTCATTCTTTTTTTCATGAGTACAAATATCCTTGTAAAGAAATCTTTGATTGCTTGTCTGATTATTTCCTTAGGATAGATTCCTAGAAGTAGATGCACTGAGCCAAAAGTTATAAACATTTTAATGGTTCTTGTTACTTAGAGCTAAATTTGTTTCTAGAAGGGTTGTGCCATCTTTACTCCCACTCTGAATGAGAGAGTGCCTGTTCCCTTGTACTTTGGCTAATGCTGGTGATGATCTTAAAAACCAAAAGCAAAAAGCAATCCCATTTGTGAGTTTGCTGGGCCAAGTATTCCTGAACTTCCCATCTCGCAGCTCTCAGCGAATGTGATCACAGATTCCTGAACCCACGTGTCTTTATCTTCCTTTTATTCATCTTTTGGAGCCATGTTTATCTTTCGGTGTCTGACAGCTTTAGTTTGGGGATTTTTGTCTTATCTTGGGATTTGAGACCATCTGGGTTTCTCAGCTCTGCTCTCTTGTGGTTCCATCTTCGTGGTATCTGGGCTTCATCTCTAATGCCTTTGTACCGTTTAACCTACTCACATCTTGCATACCAGCACAGAGCGGTGTGGCATTTAGGGCAACACCCACAGGTGGCTCAGGAGGCCTCTAATAAATGCTCTGGGATGTTGTAGCAAAGACATACGTAGCACTGCAGTCAAAGTTAAATTGTTCTAGATCATCAAGGTGTATGCAGTCTATTATAGAAGTGATACTGCACCCCTACCCATGCCTGTGTGCACGCACATGCATGCATGCACACACCCCCACCACACACACATACACATCACACGTGCACACACACTCTCTCTCTCAAGTGCACTTTTTCAGTGCATCATGAAAGAAAGTCTTTTAGGACCTCTGACTGAAATTATCAGAGAATCCATTTTCTTGACCTTCCAAGATAATGATAAATGATATTTGATTGAAGCACTGAATGACTTGTAACTGCAGACTTCCCTTTCAAACTGAATGCACGTTACTTAGATAGAGGAATAGGTAGAGAAAATTTCCAGTCTTTCATTTAACATTCTGCAGCCATCCCAAATTGTCACAATGGTGAAGCGATGCAGGCCAAAAACTGTAGGGGAAGCTCTGTGCTGGCAGGGTGGTGGCGAAGTAGGGGACCCATAATAGTTCTGAGGTTTCTTCTGGCTCCTTTGCATCCTGGGTGCTCTACTTTTGCATGTTGTGCAGACATCCACCTGCCGGCTTGAGTTCATGCCTTAGCTTAGGGCATCTGTGACCCAGGAGAATAATAGCAGAGGCCCAGCTGTTGGTGGATTCTGAGAACTTGGCATTATTTAGGAGATAGGAAGGATCGGGAGGGATGAGGGCAGGAAGAAGAATCAAACTCTTCTACTCTGGGGTCAAGGCCACAGATTTACTAATTCTCTTCTATTGTTTCTGAAGTGATTCTTCTATTTCTCTTTTTCAGTTTAGGAAAATCAGCTAACTAATGCTGCAGGAATGAACATTTATCCCAAAGGTTCCTGGATATGTTCTGCCCCATCCGTCTATCCGTCACTCCCATAAAAATACATTAAGCAGTAAGTAGTATTATCCAAGCTACTACTAGAAAGTGGGCACTTTTGGGTCAGGGTTAAGTGTCTAGAGGCCCAAGTGGTGGTTTGGTGTGGACTCACTGGTATATACAGATTTTATTTTCCCTTGAAACTGGACCATATGAAAAACACATAGAGAATCAGCCAGTTATAAGGCCTCATCTATGCAATGGCAGTGGTGACAGCAGGTAAAGTGGTCAAGGAGGCAGGCAGGGAAAATCTTTAACTGTGGGTCAGGGAACTTCTTGGTCACAGACAGAACTGCCCAGTGTGTTCTTTCTTCCATACAGTTCCTTTTAGTTCCTAATTATAAGTGAATAAAAAGGTATGTGCTTTTAATTGGTTAGCTCGTTTGGGGATATGGTAGTATGGATAATGGCCCTTAGTCCCCGGAACCTGTGAACAGTTACCTCTTATGGTAGAGGGGACTTTGCAGCGATGGCAACAGGACACTAATGCTGGGTGTGGGGGGGGGTGTTCCCAATGCAGAAGCAATCTCAAATATTTTGTCCTCGTAAGTATATTTTTACTTTTTAGACCACATGCCCCAGTTTTTGGTTTGGAAAATATGATCTCCACAGCAGACCGCACAGTAGTGAATCTTATTCTTCATCACTTTAGCTTTAGAGGAATTTGTTGCTCCTTTGTTTAGTTCACTGGATGCTATTAAGCACTTGCCGTATGCAAGGCTGTGTCCACGGCTAGCATAAGAGTGGCTACAGAGATTGACACCTGCTCCTGCTGCGCATGACTGTGCCACCTGCTCTGAGGCTCCATGGCCCTATGTGGGTCCCGACAGTGATTAGATTTCCCCTGTAAAGGTAATGCGTATGTGGATCTCCAGGTGGGACCGAGAGGTTAAGCTTCTAAGAAGGTTTTCTGAAGTTTTAAGGAGAAGCAGTGCTCAGAGTATGGTTTCTGACAGCATGGGAGGACATTTAATCTGAATATCCAATCATTGTTTCAGTGTGTGCCCCTTATAAAACTTGACATTGACACTACGGTCAAATGTAAATTACACACACCTCTGTGGGGCCACTAAACCTTCTCCCCCTCAGCTACAAAGTCAGCAGAATGAACGCGTGACCCAGTTAGATAACAATCGGGGAACTTATCCGAGTTCTGTCGGCGGCAGTCAGTCTTCTTAACCACTTCTAAATTCATTGTCTAAAACTCTGATGCAGGCCCTTTCCCCGGGTGTTCAGACTAGCCTCCAAAAGTCCATAGCCTCCGGAGAAGCATTTATTCCTTGGACATACTGTTTTCCTCAAACTGCACAGCTGTGCTTTTGTTTTCATTTTTTCCTTCCAAGGGGAGGAGCTGGGACTAGCAGTGGGTGGTACCTGGCTGGGGGTTACCCTCTCCATCCTGATTAGCATTGTTAAATGAATAGCCAAGTAAACCTCCTCTGTAGGCAAATAGACTCAGGTTTGCTTGAGCACAAACCATGATGATGGACCAAGGCTGTAACTTTTTTAAAAAGCTTAGTAAATTTCACTTACCACAATATCTAGAAATCAAAATGGATTTAAAATCACATAGTTATCATTACCAATAACAGAGAAACCTGGCTCTGGGGCCTGTGGTTTTGGAGGACTTGAAGCCCATTTTAGCTTGGAAATCTGCATGTTCATGTGTAGTTATTAGCTGGGTTGGGTTGTAAGTTAGAATCTGATTCTTTTCCCCAACTACCTCAGTTCCCTTTTGGCCTGTGAAAGATAAGCCGTTTTGGGTGAAAAGCAATGTGCACACTTGACCAGCCTGCAAAACAGAGTCAGCCTTAAAATCTGGCTGAGAGAACTGACTTGGAAACTTGGAGAAACTTCGCCAACCAGGGAGATGTCTGCCGCCAGGGAACAAACCAGCAATTCATCTGTGCCTGACACATCGTGAGTGCTCGAGAAATGCTTACTCTGTGCCCTTCAGCTCCAGTAGGTCATGTGCCCGAGATCATATGTATTTTTAAACATTTATTCCCTCTCATTTTCTTTAATTTGAGACTCTTGGACTTAATGTAATAAGAAATTTTAACTGAAATTGAATTTGAACAGGGCCTCACATAGTACTCCATAAAAAGTAGCTAAACTTTAAAAGAAGACAAATCCAGAAGGCCTTCAAAGCTATACTGCGTAAAATGATCAACTTCATGTGTTCAACAAAGATTTATTTTGTGCTCTGCTGGAATGCGGCCCTGTACCAGGTGCAGCCTTCTCCCCCAGTTCCTTTCCTAGTGAGTTGGAGGAGCTGACATGGGCGTACATCAGATAACACTGAGAGAGTTGCTAGAATCTTGGCTGCTTTTCTGATTGTGCCAAATGATTTAAAGCAAAGTGGAGTTGGAGGTGAAATGAGTTAGGTATGTCATGAAAAAGCCAATGAGAAACAGCCATCATTAGAGTCTCTGGGACGGCAGCATCTAGCCTGTTGGGGCCCAGTGATGGGTGACATTGGTTCACTGATCTTCAGTATGGTGGACAAGTCCTAAAAAATGTGGTCAGGTGAGGCTGGCGAGTTGGTTGAGACTGATGCTCCACTTCAGTTGTTTCTGCCATGGTTGTTTCTAATGGGGTCACTGGGCCATAAGGGACCTTGAGATACTGGATGATCAGAACTGCAGCAGCTGCTGCATACTAAATCAAGCCCCCGGATTCCTTCATCTTCCTTCAAGAGGTGGTGACCCCTGGGGTCTTGGGACTTGTCTTCTCCAGGTCAACAGGAGATACAGTTAGCCATTTAAAAAATGGCATGCCATTTATCTTTCTGTTATTTAATAAGAAGACAGAAGGAAGCAAAGAAACAGTAAAAAGACTCTTAAGAAGTTGTAATTCTCAGCTAGATGAGGGAGGAATAATATTTCATTGTTACACATTCCCCCTTTTTGGTGATATTTTAGAGAAACCCCCTCCCATCATAGTGTGCCTGACATATAAGTGCTCAAGAAATGCTCATTGAGTGAATGAATGAATGTAAGATTCAATCACCAGGAATGCAGGTGGATACCCAGTTGTTCCTTGGCATATTTAAACTTGCCACCAGGCAGGAAGCACTAAGCATTTTAGGCATAAATGCCTACAGCAAATTTAGTGAGTTCCTGGATAGGCTTGTTAATTCTTATGACTTCTACAAGCAAGGAAATAATGGATCTTAGTACTGTGATCTCTGGAAAGTGAAGAAGAAATTATTCAGCCCCATGTTTAAGGAATGTGACACACGGCAAGGGCAGCCGTCTGTGAGCAGTGAAAATCCGGGCTGACGGTCTTCCCCTACTCCTTCCCTGTCAGCCTCCTTGCTGGTGAGGTAACCAGCACTCTGCTTCCAATTTCCTCCTCATTTCCAGTGGCCACCTCCTCCATGGCTGTCACCAGAAACGCCACCAAAATCTCTATTTCCAGGCAGCCATTCTCACAGCATCGCCTTCTCACCAACTTGCCCACCCCTTTCTGCCCACCCTCTTCAGCCTCGGTGGAAACTTGCAGGCCACCATTCTTTCACAGTCCGTCACTGTTCTCCTTTCATCAGCCCACAGAGGTGGAGATAGGGGTGAGGATGACCATGAAATAAATATCATTGTCTTGCTCTATTTTGTGTTGCTATAAAGGAGTACCTGAGGCTGGGTCATTTATAAAGAAAAGAGGTTTATGTGGCTCACGGTTCTGCAGGTTGTGTAAGACGCAGGGCACCGCACTGCCTGGCTTCTGGTGAGGGCCTCAGACTGCTGAGATTCATGGCAGCAGGCCATGGGGGTGGAGGGGGTGCTGGTGTGTGCAGAGATCACATGGCAAGGGAAGCAAGAGAGAGTGGGGAGGCGCCAGGTTCTTTTTAATAACCAGCTCTCTGGAACTAATAGAGTGAGAACCCACTACCTCGAGCATGAGAACAGCACGAAGCCATTCATGAGGGATCTGTCCCCATGACCCAAACACCTCCCACCGGGCCCCACCTCCAACACTGGCGATCAGATTTCAAATATGAGATTTGGATGTATCCAAACTATAGCAATCATATAGAAAATCTATTTACCAAGTAAGGGCAGACTTTTAGCTGAGTCGTAATCTCTATTTGTATTTAACATTGGGGCTGCATACATTTTTGTAGTGTTATGTATAATATGCTGCATATAAATTTTTTTTAGTTTTTTTAAATTGACATTTTAAAAACATAAGATAAAATTGTATGTATTTACTGTATACAACATCTTTTGAAGTCTACATTGTGGAATGACTAAATCTAACTAATTAACATATGCATTACTTCACATAGTTATCATTTTTGTGGTGAGAACACTTTATATCCACTTTAGCATTTTTCAAGAATACAATATATTATTAACTATAGCCACCACGTTGTACAGTAAATCTCTTGAACTTATTCCTCTTATCTAACTGAAATTTGGTATCTGTTTACCAATATCCCCCCAATGTTCACTCTAGCCCTTAGTAACCACCATTCTACTGTCTACTTCTATAAGATCAAGTTTTTTAGATTCCACACATAAGTAAGATCATGTGGTATTTGTCTTTCTGGAGGTTCTAGCAGGGGAGCGCAGCTACTCGTATACCCTTGACCGAAGAACGGTCCTCCTCTATCGGGGAAGGTCGTCCTCTTCGACCGAGCGCGCAGCTTCGGGAGGGACGCACATGGAGCGGTGAGGGAGGAAGGGGACACCCGCTTAGCCGGCCAGATCAGCCAAATCAACCCTGGCGATCAATGGGGGTGACAGATGTCGCAGCCAGATCGCCCTCACATCCAATATTTGTCTTTCTGTATCTGGCTGATTTCACTTAACATAATGTCCTCCAGCTTCATTCATGTTGTCAGAAATTACAGGATTCCATTCTTTTTTATGGCTGAATAGAAATCCATTGTGTATATATACCACATTTTCTTTATTCATTCATTTACTGATGGGCACTTAGGTTGATTCCATATCTTGGCTATTGTGGATAATGCTGCAAATTAACTTAAGAGAGCAGGTATCTCTTTGACATACTGATTTCATTTCCTTTGGATATATACCCACTAGTGGGATTGCTGGACCATATTGTAGTTCTATTTTAATTTTTTGAGGAACCTGCATACCATTTTTCCATAATGGCTGTACTAATTTGCATTTCTGCCAGCAGTATACAAGGGTTCTCTTTTCTCCACATCCTCACCAACACTTATGTTTTGTCTTTTTCATAATAGCCATTCTGTCGGGTGTGAGATGATGTATCATTGTGGTTTTAATTTGCATTTCCCTGATTATTGGTGATGTTGAGCATTTTTTCATGTATCCATTGGCCATTTGCATATCCTCTTTTGAGAAATGTCTATTCAGGTTCTTTGCCCATTTTTAATCAGATCATTTGTTTTCTTGCTATTGAGTTGTTTGAGTTCCTTTTATATTTTTGGATATTAACCCATTATCAGATGTATAGTTTACAAATATTTTCTGCCATTCTGTAGGCTGTCTCTTCACTTCGTTGATTGTTTCCTTTGCTGTGCAGAGCTTTTTAGTATGATATAATCCCATTTGTCTATTTCTACTTTTATTGCTTGTGCTCTTGGGGTCATATCCAAAAAGTCATTTCCCAAACCATAGAAATCTTGATGTTTGCCTTTTTGGAGCCATAAGCTCATCTACGATGAATCAGTGATTATACCAACAGGAATTTGCTAGAAAAGGCTGACTGGAGACTTGGTAAATGCCTTCAAGTACTGTTGTCCAGCTGACTTCCATCCTCCAAACAGCAGAATGTGTTTAAAAAGAAAACCATCTTAGCGCACATAAATGAAGAATGGAAAATATATTCACATAATTTTTAAAAATTTATCCAGAATACACAGTACAGGTTTCCAAGAGAATTTTGGTCTTTGTTATTCTCCTAATAAGGTGCGCAGTTGTATCTTTCATCTTCCA
Organism: Varecia variegata; assembly: GCA_028533085.1. Classification (NCBI taxonomy): domain Eukaryota; kingdom Metazoa; phylum Chordata; class Mammalia; order Primates; family Lemuridae; genus Varecia; species Varecia variegata. The sequence continues at coordinate 58,789,076 of CM052443.1, forward strand.
TTGATTAATGTGCTAAATTAGCTATGGCTCACCTCTCAGTGACTTTGCAAGCTCTTCCACTTCCCCTCTATAAATAATCAAGGTATGTCCCAGTTTTATATTATAGCTATAAAATTAGCCTGAAGCTGTGCTATTCGGCATGACAACCACTAGCCACTTGTGGCCATTGAGCACTTAAAGTGTGGCTCGTCTGAATGAAATGTGCTCTGGATGTAAAGCACACACTGGGGTTCAACTACTCCAAAAAGGGGAAAAATATCATAATAATTTTAAATTATTGCCTACATGATTAAATTATAAAATTTTGATATATTGGAATAAAATATATTGTTAAAGTTAATTTTATTTGTTTCTTTTGACTTTTATTAATGTTGCTGCTAGAAAATTTTAAATTGCACATATGGTTTGCATTTGTGGTTTATATTATACTTCTGCTCAATAGCTCTGTCCTAAAGTAAATCCTTGTTTTAATTTTACGTTTATTGCTTAAAACTTAAATGTACGTGTATAGCCTAATTATGAAGATCACACAACTATAATGCACTTACTGTGATAAAATATGAATGGACAAGTCTTCTAAACAAATAATTGGCACTAGTACTTAAATAAGTTAATGTGTAGTGAATCAAACAATATATTCTGATTGTAAGTTTTCATAGCCTTTCTTATGTGAAATTTTATTCTGTTTAAGTTCATCTGTTTGAGGGAATTTAGAATTTTGGAACCAGTGCAAAGTTCAATTTCGTGTGCTTTACACTGAACCACTAATATTAACTTTTCTGAACCTGTTACATAGGGACATGATATCCATTGTCTTTAAAGTTAATTTGTGTTCTAAAAGTTGACTTCATGAGTTTGCTTACCTAACTCTGTTGTATCATATTCTAAGTACCTAGTAATGAAAAACATCTAATTAACATTTTCTTTAGTTACTGGGCCAATAAACGAACATTAACAAGAGAAACTTGGAATTCCAAGGACCAAGGCTGAATACATCGTTCATCCACTCATCCACTGAGGGTTTGCTGAGGGGAAGAGAAGAAGGTGCACAACACTGTTTCTGTGTTTTACAGCTCTACATACTTAGCAGGCTCAGAACTCCCTCTTCTTCCTCACCAAACGCCTAGATTCAGAGGTGGTGATGTGTTCTAATTGCTGCGCAGGCTAGGCTAATGGGGACAGTTCAAAAGCTAGCCCCCCAGCATGAAGCTCTCCTCCGTGTTCTCTGCCTTCAAACAAAGTAGCCAATAGCATTTTACACTGACATTAATAATAATGGAAGACAAACAAGAGCAGATCATTTTGTACTCCCTTAGCTTATTTAAATTTTACTTTGGATGCTTTGTTTTCTAGCACTGAGAATTTCTCAGGAGATTGCTAAGCGTATTTTTCTTGTACAGGATACATACTGGTCTTGAATGATCAGAGACACAAAGTCAGCATGAGAAATTTGAGTTTTCTTAGAACATATTTAAACTCAAGTTAGAAACAGCCTCAAACAGCTTCAGTTAGAATCTTTCCTCCTTAGCGCCATAAGAAATGGAGCAATAACCTATAATTAGCCCAGGGAGAAGCTGCCCTCGGAGTTCGACCATCCACTCCTAAGGCTGTTAGACCAGAAAGACATCAGAATAATATTAATTAAGGACCTATGACGTGGAAATCAGCCATTTTTGTTCTTGTGCTTTCCTTTTCTTCACCCTCAATATTTCAGTATTTCATAAGTCCAAGCTGTTTTACATGAAAGTACAACAAACACCCCCACGTGCTGAAGTGTCCTGAAGCCAGCAGCCTTCCTGGGAGTTCCACTCAGTAGCCCTTGCTCAGGATGGCTTCTCCAGGAGAGGGTAGAGGAGAACTTCCATAGATTTTTTTTCTCTCATTTTCTCTGATAGGACAGTGTATGAGCCCTGGCATGTGCCTAAGAGATGCAGATGGTTTTGGCAGCTATATATGATATTGGTAATTATAACTATAATTATAATATCAAGCATATGGCACCTATTATGTGTCAGGCACTGTTGAAAGAGTTTTACATGTATAACATTTAATCTTTATAACAGCCCTTTAAGGTAGATACATTCAATTTGCCAATGAGGTACCTGAGCCACAGAGCAGTTAAGGAACTTGCCCAAGATTACACAGCTAGTAAGTGGCAAAGCCAGGGTATAAAACCAGACCCTCTGCCTCCAAATTTCATAAGTCATAATGCCATGCAGAAGATTAAAATAATTTTATCTGTGTAGATATTTATGTTAGGCTTTAGTTTCTGGAGACCTGAATTGCCTGTTTGTAAATCCTTTTGAAAAGGCTCCTTTCCTTCCTCTCCATAGCCTGTTAGAAACTGATCTAAAGGGACCTTTGGACACAGACACAGTTATTTTATTCCCAGCTGTGATATCACTTCAACTTTTCCAAATATCAACATTATATTTGTGTGGTAACAGGCAGTATAAAAAACATAATCATACTTTTATACCTCTTTTGAGTCTTATAGCAGCCCTATAAGCTAAGCATTATTCATCTCAGATTTGTTTTGTTTTGTTTTGTTTCCCAAATGACCATACTGAGACTCAGTAAAAGTTGTGAGGATCGGTGTTCACACAGATGGTAAATGGCAGAGTGGGGCAGCATCCAAACTGCTGTCTCCTGGTCTAGCACTCTTCCTCCCGACTATGCAGCTGCATAAAACATACTTCCAAATAGAGACCAGAGAAGGCAATATGGATTTAAGTTTCAGTGTTTTCTTTTAGTTAAGTGAGGAGAGCACTACGCAAAAGCCTCCCTGAGAACTGTCCAGATTGCTGCAGAGCATCTTCAAGTTGGAAGGAATCTTAGAGACCATGGTCCAACCTCCCACTGGATGCTGAAATACCTTTGGTAATTCCTGGCAACCTTTCCAAGAATTCCTCTCCAACCTTTCAGATACCAGCAGTTCTCATGCCCAGAAGCAAAACGTTCTGTATTGCCCTGGTCCCTCCCCTGACTGCCATCTATACTTTCAGCATCTTTCCCAGTAAGTGCAATGCCCAGAATGGGGCCCAGACTCGAGCACGGGGGCGCTGCACCCCTTAAACTCTCTGGAGGCTGCGTTCACAGCATTAGTGAGGCAGTTACACCATGCTTGTGTTGTTTGTGGTCAGCTAGTGCTGTCAAGTATTGTTTTTTAATATGAACTGCTGTTGTGCCAGGTCTGCCCCATTCTGTTCTTGTGAAGTTTATGTCATTGAACCTCAATACAGAAATTCTGGTTTATTCTTCTTATGAATTTCATTATTCAGCCTGTTGGGATAATTTGGATTCCAAGTTTGGTCAGTGTCTATATTAGCCATTCTTCTTAGACTAGCTGTTCAGAAGTTTGGTAAGCATGCTTTCCGATGTTATATTGAATATCAGATGAAATATCAGGGCCAGGATGTACTGAAAAATATCTTGTCTAGGACAGTGTTAATACAAGAGCCTTATAATTCCCCGGCTAAAACCCACCACAGGCTGATTGATCTAATCATGTGAAAAAATGTTATCACAGGCCTTGCTGAAACAAAAACACTTCCTTATCTGTATCAGTTCCCATTTCTACTTGTCTTACAACTCCATTAAGGGTGGGGGAAGATCTTGCTACTCATTGATCACCTGCTAAGTGTTCTTAATTCTTTTGATCAAAAATTGATTTCAGTGTTTGCTGGGGACTAAGAACAAACTAACTGATCTTGAAGAGGGCTCCAATTTGGTTCCCTTTGAACATCAACACAGCATCACTCTCTAACATGTGTCTGTGACTGCTGGCAATGATGTGAGACTTAACTTCCTTAGACCTGGAGACTTGAATTTCTTTTAAATGCCTAACCCAGGCAATCTTTTATTATTATCTCTTTTCTTACTTCAAGCCTTACTTTCACCTTAACAGTGTTTTCTCAACTCTTCCCAAAGTGGAGATCACTAGCCTCACCAAAAATAAACAAACAAAAAGGAAACTAAAAAAAAGTTGCCTAGTTCTGATTCCTACAGGCCTGTTACACCTTTGACTCTGATCAGTTATTTTAACTCTTTTCTATCCGTCTTCTTTCTCCAAAACGAGCTTACCTTTCGCTCCCTTCCCCCCTTTCTCGGTTCACTGAGGCTTCCTTGAATAATCGACACTATTCTTTTGTAGTCGTACAAGATCATGAGTCCTTCCAGTTTTCCACTTTATAGAAATCTGACCTTATGAAGTTTACAGATTGCATTGGCATTTCAAGGGCTAATTACAAATTGCCTAATGGCTATGAAAAAATTCTGACTTAAAAAATATTTAGGTTGTGCTCCAATTAGGGAGCACAGTTACCAGTTACCCAAAGTTATACCCTAGAGCAACTGCTTATACAAAGCACTTAGCCCCCAGGAGTCCAGGAGAATCTTCTGGAGTGTCAGGGGCCCATGTGAGGGCTGTCATATGTAATTTTGCTTTTCCAGTGAATGTACACGATGACATAGACTGATTGTCCCCTTGACAGGCTTCTAAGGCAAGTAGGCGGCTCCCAGAGGATCAGCTGGGGCCTAGTAAAAACTGGAGCCCAGTAAGTGTTTGAGAAAAGTAAATGTGTGTGGACTGTCTTGGGCCACGATGTTCTTAAAGCAAATGGTAGATATCTATATTGATGTTTTCAAATGCTGGAGCAATTCATTGTTTTTCCATATGCAGAAGGTCAGTGGAAACAATTTAAACAGGGAGATGTCAGCATATAAATTTAGGGACCCATAAGGTAATGGAATCAATAGGTATTAATTCTAAAATTTTATTCAATGCACCATGTTAGGCTCTGGGGACTCAACGGTGGTGTCAATTTTCAGAAATAATCATATCTACAAGTATGATTTCAACAATTTTTTCAAAGCTGATAATACACTGGTAAGTCACTATGAAGGAGATTAAAATTTAAACTCAACAAACCAGTTCTTCTAGTGTTCATGTTACATATTTGTGGTTCTAAATGTAGTAACTAGTGATGCAGCCCTTGTAAATGCCTAACAAATCATGAAGTAGCTTAAAAAATGGGTTCTATTTTTGTGCATCCATGTGCCCCTCAAGTGGAAAGGAAGCTCCAAATCGTGTTGTTAAGATGCCACAGCTTTGTAGCCAGCACCTACTGCCCGGAACTCACTTTCACCATGAAGCCACCTAGCTATGGCGGAGTCCGGTGGCCTTCACGTCTGGAGTTGACAAGAGAGCACCCTGGAGTAGAAAGTCTAAACAAGCGGGCGGTGGCATGCGTGTGACTTGGGTGTGCCTGCTTCCCTGGTGTCCTGTCGCTGCTCGGGGGCCACAGCTGCCATTTCCTGTGGGCTTCATTACACTGCCTAGAAGCCGTGGTGGCGTGGTGTTTCCACATGGCTGCAGGCGAGGACAGCCTCCTGACCCGAGTGGCGAGACAGCGCTAACCCCCAGCTCTGCAGGGGTGTAGAGCTCCTCAGCCCCACCCTGCAGGTAAGCAAGCCCGGGAGGAGGAGGGGCTTCTCACCCAACCCTGCACGGCCGTGGGACAGGTCAGTCCCCCTTCTTGCCCACCAGCGCGCTCCCGTCATGCCCCCTTGCCTGCTAGCAGATCCTTTCCATCACACAAAGCCTCTGGGATGCCCCAGTGGCGATCGCTCCAAGTCCCGCAGAAGTGACAGTCCACACTTTCTTAGGCAGCAATGCCCCAGGAGAAGGTCACTGGGTTTGCAGTCCCTGCTTTGGGAGCTGCCCCCTTCACACCTCACACACACAAATTATATTTTCTTTCATGTTTGACCTAAGACTTGATTAGTGCCACACACTCTTCCAGAGTGGCACTTCCTGGGAGAAGTAACGTCATCAGTGTACTTGTGCTCCTGGCCGTGGTGTACACGGTCCTCCCCGGGCTCGCAGCGATAAGCTCCCCGTGTGCTCAGATCCCGGTGCAGGGGTGAGTCAGCGCGCGCGGCTCGCGTCCAGGAGTTCTGCTTCCATTGAGAGAACACTCGGGCTTCCCGGGAGCTCTGGTTTCTCTTTAACTATCGTCTTTCGGTTTTATCTGAGTGGCTCTCACTCCAGTAACTCCAGCAGTGAGTTTCCCTGCCAGCCTCCCTTGCCTGGCCTGAAGTGACCCCCTCAGTCCCCTCCCTGCTTTCTCCTCCCCCGTCTTCCCTGGTGAGGTGAGTCCCCACCTGATTCCGAGCCGAGATAACAGATCTGTAGACATCATGGGAAGGGCTTGGCCAAGAGCTCAGTGAAAAGGATTCTTCCCACTTGGGCTGACTGCCAGACACCCCTGCTGCCTGCTTGAGACCTGGGCCTGTGACTCTTGCACCCCAGAGAAGGAAAACCCTGGAGAAGCTCTGCCACCCTCATCGTGTTAGGTCTCCGGAGCGGGACAGGCCCCACAAACAGCGGCTCCCAAGTTGTGGGCGTAAAAAGCCACGTAAGGCCAGGCATTTTGAGTTTCTTCCAAGTCACTCGATTTCACACTCTTTACCAATGTAGACCGGACTTCCCGGGACAAGGTGGAGCTAATTCTTCCAATGACAAAGCATGACAGAGGGTGAAACGTGCAGGTGAATAGCATTTCTACCTAAATTGAAAGGGGAACAATGGAAATATTCAGACATCTTTGTTCAGTCCCTGTCATGCTCCAGAGCTGAGCAGAGTGAATACTGGACAGTGTTGTCCTACAGTTTCTATAAGCTATGTTTCAATCTGAGAAATTCCATAGAGTATTTGCACATTTATGACCTACATCCCTCAGACGCTGCCGATCTGTCAACTGTCTCTTTCCCTTGAGCTGGTTGTTCCCCATCTTGCATCTTAACACCTCGAATACATATGACTTTCATTCTCTTCTTTTGCCATGGAGTAAGGACCTTCAGCTTAGCTCTTGTTTGTCTTCCCCATGAACTGTCTCTTTCCCCATGAAGTTACATCTTTTTTCTTCTGAGAGCAGCTTGCTGAATTGAGAACAGATAGTTCCTTATGGCCCAGTTAACTTTAGTTAACTGTAGTGAACACTGGCTGGAAGGGGTGGCATGAAAAGTCAGAATGGTCACATAATGAATGGGCTGGGCTCCGGGGGTAGCATGGTGAAGGCAGAGCAGTCACAGCAGGGGCTGACCCCTCTGAGTCTCAGCTGGGACAGCCTGGGAGCCCCCTGTGGCTTGAGCAGGTCTTGGGGCAGGAAGCCCTGGTGTCCAGTCACCTGGGTGGTCTCCACTCATTGAAATGAACGCCTCACCCTGGCATGACAGTAATCTGCAGATACCTATTCTTTATAAAGGCATTTTGTTCTCCATAAGACCGGACTCAAAGGTCAACCATGTGTCCGACATAGGGCTTACTATATTTGCAGAAAATACTTGGAGTATTGTTTATTTGTCGTGTCCACCAGAGGCCCTGTTTAGATTGTATCAAATAATGCTTTTCCAACATTTATGTTCTTCTTTCCTTTCCCTTTGGGCCTAAAGACAACAAACAGTTAGCAAGCCCCAGGCAGGTGTTGTGCGTTAGGTCCTGGGGCTGGTGCTGAGCAAAACGGGTGACTTCCCTGCAGCCCTCCTGCTGGAGCCAGGGCCCCGCGCCACGCCCTCTGCACACCCTGTCACTGAGCACTTGCAGGTCTGTTGCACTGAAATGTCTTGTTAATCCCCGTGGGTTATAAATTCCTGAAGGCACAGACCATGTCTGAATCAGGTGGGATCTGCTACAGCAGGGAGCCCCAGAAAGCCAGGGCACTAGGCCTGGAACAAGGTGGCTGTGCATCTCCAGGCTCACAACTCTGGAGTCCTCAGGCTCCCAGCTCCTTCCAGTCATCACCATGCTCTTCCTCGGGGGAGATGTCATGGTCCAAGGTGGCAGCCAGGTCTCAAGGGCTCATCTGCAAGTCAGCTGGCCAGTACTTATGCGCTCTGCCTCTGAGCATCTATCCTCTGCACCTACTCTGCCAGCCCTCAGTTTTCACCAAAAATACTCGGCCTAATTGACTGAAAGAAAAGAAAAACAAATTCTCTGCTAGTGTCAAGTGGCAAGGAGCTGACCTCAGGGCTGAAACCAGGCCTTTCAGCAGCCCTTTGACAGCAGCTAGAAGGAGGCAGGAGGAGCCCCAGGCCAGGAGGTGACCTTCTCTCCCAGCTGGACTCAGCTGGTCCCCACCCTTCTAATGGGTCCGAGTCACAAGTGGTTTGGATCCACCTGGGGCACCTCCCGCCTGCAGCTCTGTGCTCGGCTCCACCAGCCCACGGAGGAGCGTGTGATTGACACCGTGCCGTAGGGAATAACTGCAGAGTCCAGTGAGTAAAACAGTGGATACAGAGTCCACACGTGGCTCGGAAGGCACTGACCATTTAACTGGGAGAGAGGAACAAAGCACACCTTCCCAAGAAAACCAGACTTGAGGATGCTCCATGACCAAAAAAAAAAAAAAAAAAAAAAAAAACCAACAAAATAAAGCAGGTCTCGTGGTTAACAACAACCCCAAACAATGTGAAATGCCGAATGCTACACTCCCTCATGGAAAGGACCAGACGTGCTGAATCCTGCATGCAGCATCCAGTTGTGACTCAGTTTACCCAGCTGTGAAACTCTTTCTCCAAGTAGCATCTCTCTATATGAGCTCCAAAGACCCGCTTTGGGAAATACTCTTCCAGATGGGTATCTGCCTCCAAAGAGGTGTCATGGGGACGCATGGAGTGCACAAAGGCGCCCACTGCTGTCTTTCTAATCTTTACTACTTTGGAGTCCTCAACTGCTCTGGTTTGCTAACTCCTTAATTATAAAGAGGTGGCTTGAACCACAGATACTCTGCACCTTTGTTTTGTTTGACCCCACTTGCAACAGCATACCTTCGCGGGAAGCCCGCCCTTCCCCAGTCTGGCTGTGGGTCCTCGGTTGTGCCATCTTCTCCTCCTCAGTCCTCTGTGGGATCATATCCTCAGGAGGATGTTCCCCCCAGGGGATCCACCTCTCTGCTCTCCTCGGCCCTTGGGTTATCCACCTTTCTCCTTCTGCATCTCCCACCTCTGTGCGTTGTTCTGGTGCCCAGGGTGACAGGCTGCTACTCCTCCCGCCAGTGCCATGGCAACCTGAGCTGCTTGCTCAGGGGTGGGGGACTCGCTCTCCAAACCACGGGCCATTTAACTGAGAGCTCTTATAGCACTTCACAATAGTTTTTGGAGTACTGTATTTTTAAAAAAAAATAATAATTTTTTAAAAATCCCCAGCTTTGCTTCTTTTGTAAAGAGTAGTTTGCTTTCCTCTCACTCATAGTTGCTCAAAGGGCAGATAGAGAGCAGTTCCAAGTGTGAGCTACACCAAGGAAATGTTGCAAGGGAATTGTGTGCCACTTGGTGTTAAAGTACTGAGTTTCCATGCAGGGCTCGCCCTCGTCATCTGCTGAAATCCACCACGCTGGTGGGGTTGGATTGAAGAAGAGGTTCCGCTGAACGGGAGGACAGAGTGCTTGCTCTTCACGTGCGTTCTGCTAAAGGTGCTGTCGCTGGAGGTACGCACTGGGCATTCAGACCAGCCAGAATGAAGATTAGGTAGCCGAGTTTACTGGATCATGTGCAGCCTTTGGATTTTGTGCGTTTCCCACGTGAAGACCCTGTCTCATCACAGAGACTGGGAAAGGTAACGTTGGAGACCAGCAGCAAGCCCTGAGCAGCCAGAAATCTGCAAAGGCAGCTCAGGGAAAGTTTTCAGATTTTGTTGTTTGTGCTATTTTCGTGCAGCATGGAAGGCCCTCCTAAATAATGCAGTGCTTTCTGTGAAAGATGGGAAATTGTTGCCCAGATGAGACACAAAGAACCTGGAAAGTGAGTCCCCATGTGCTGTGATGTGGGGGCCCGTTTGTGTGAGCCCAGGATGGGGCCTGCATCCAAAAGGTGTGGAGACTGGTGCTCTCTTCCCACGTTGTCCTGTGGGGCCAGTTGTGACCTGGTAACCTACTGGCCCCTGACAGTCTGTGCTGAGCCCCTCCTCCACACAGCTTCAGGGTGATCTGCTAAGCCCACCACTCAAGATTCTTTAGTGGCTATGCTACCTATCCATTGCTTCGTAGCAAACCACCCCAACACTTGGTAGTTGAAAATAATAATTTATGATGACATATTATCTGACATGCTTCTGTGGGCTGCCTGGGCTCAGCTGGGTGGCTCTTGCCTGGGGTGTCCCTGGTGGTCACACTGAGATGTTGGCTGGGCCTGCAGCCATCTGAAGCCAGCCTGTTGATGGTCTGGATGACATCTGCAGTGGCTAACACTCATGGCTGGCCTCTCACAGCTGCCATCAGCTCCATTGGAGCTGTGGATGGGAGCACCTGCATGTGGCCTCTCCACGTAGCTTGGCCTTCTGAACGCAGCATGCTGGTGGGGTTCCAAGAGGGAGCTCCCCAAGAGCCAAGAGAAAGTTCCAGAATTATGTTCTGTGGGTCAAGCAAGTCACTGGTGCCTGCTCAGATTCAAGGAACCGGGATTAGACTCCACCTCTTGATGGGAATTGGAAGGTCACACAGCAGGGGAGCATGTGGGATGGAGAGATGGCCGAGACCATCTTTGGACAATGCTGTCTGCTGCCCGTCACCTCCCTCTACCCAAAAGCCTCAGCATCGAAGCAAAGCTGCAAGGGTCTTTGGGCACCAAATATGTCTCCATCCAAAATGAAAATAGCTTTGTTGAGCCCTAATGGGAAAAAAAACGGTAGAGATTTAACACTTGGATTTTAACCTTGTTGAGTAGAAAAGTGCCAAGGAGAAATCTGGTGCTGCTTTTCAGCCGCTGAAATCCTACCCTGTTGTCTTCTCTGAGAAGTACGTGAAGCTGAGACGTTTCAGCTCATTTTCATCCTTTACATATGCTTGATGTGTTTAGAGAACTTGGTCTGTGCTCACACGTGTGGCCTCATTTCATGTTGTCGTTGGCCTTGCACAGATGGGTAAACTGAGGCTCAGAGAGGCCCTGCTTTCCCGAGTTGTTGGCACAGCTGGGGCTGGCATTGCTCCGTTCTGTGCAGGACACGGGTGCCGTCCCCTCCACCCCTCTGGAAATCTGAAACCGGCTTTCCCTGCTTCCCTGTCCCCACGCGCAGGCGTTCTTGAGCCCCTGACTCAGACGCAGCCTTCAGGACACAGCCCGGCCAGCTGGGCAGGGTCTCCTGACTGCACCCTCTCCCCCACAGCCCTACGGTAAAGTGTTTGTGCTTGTTTCTTCCACTAGTCTATAAACCCTCGGGCTCTTTTCCCTGCTGTAAACATGAATTATCATCAGATGTTAATTCATCCTTGAGAAATCATTTCTGTATCTCTCCCCTTACCTACGAGCTGTAAATCTAGTATTCTGGCAGGATTCAAGCTGCTACTGCTCTCTCAGCGCAGCTCTTTGAGAAGATAGATCATCCATAAACCAGCACTACAGTTGTGCCAGGGATTTGATATATGAGTTCAAAAGTAAAAATTATTTTGTGTTAATGAGAAACTTTTATTGTAAAGACTTGGGAGAAGGGGAAGATGGAAATTCTCAGCTGTTAGACTTAAACCAGATTTGTTTTCATCATTAATTGAGAGAATGCATGATACTACTAGTTACCATAAATAATTTTCACTGTCACATGTATTGGGATACATAAAATAAAAAATAAAAAACGATACACTCTTAGTCACATATTTTTGAATCTGCACCTGTCTGCCCAGGTGGGACCTTGTTCTAATGTCGTGTCTGGATCAGGACCAGCCATTAAAGGGTTAGACACTAGGTTTGGTACCAGCTCATGTGGCAGAAATTGTCATGTCCTGTCGAGTTGTGCTTTCTCCATTCTAAATGCAACATCTTCTCTGACATTGTGCATCCACACCTTCATTCCTCCATGGTAACAGAGACTCCCACAAATAAATGAAATGGACAGGAAGACCTGACTGCATTAAGCAAAGTTCAACAGGCTCATTCTTTAATGTTCTACGAGCTATAGAAGATCTATAAAAATACAAATGCGTCACAAATGAATGTGTGTCATCCTTGTGCCCCCACCTGGAGAATCTTCTTGGGTTTCTTTCTAATTGTTAGCAGAGTGCTTCCTGAGCACACACACAAACAGGGTGTACTTCCTACCACACAGCACCTCAGAGCATCATAAGCAATGGTTTTAATGAATAAAACACTTTGTGAGTTTTCAGTGAGTAGAAGACGTTACCCAGCCTGATTTAACCACAAACCCCAGCCCTTGGCTGTCCCCTCGTAAGGTGCATTCCTAGCATGATGCTTTAGTGTTTCTGTAACTTCACAGTGAGAGGACTTGTATAGTGAACAGAACGCACACAAGGTCAACACAGCAGTGGGCTCAGTGCGTGGGGATTTGGAGGCAAATACACCCAGGTTTGGATTCATTTCTCAGTTATGCAACTTACTTGCCGAATGATTTGGGGCAACTTTTTAAAATCTCTCTGAGACTTGGTTTTCTCATTCGTCAGAAGAGATAACGAAGTATATCTCATAGAGTTGTGATTGATTATTAATAAATAATGTGTGTACAGAGCCTTGCATATAATCCTGGTTACAGTTCCTTAAGTGACTACAGGGTAGTAGTCAAATCAAATGTATTAGTAAGTGGGACAAAGAAATTAGATGGCAGGTTGTTCTTTATGAAGCTTTGCTCATTTTAGCCAAGGTTTTCCTTTTTTAACCAAAACTTGTGATTTTTTAATCAAGTTTTTTAAAATATAAAACTCATGAAAGTAGGGATGTGTCTCATTATCTTTGTTTGCATCTGAGCACTAGTATTTAATAAATGTTTATTGTATTTAGGTGAAAATTTTTATGTCAAAATGAACTTGGCTGTCCATACCTAATCCAATAAACTATTCTGTCAGTTTGTTAAATCATAGAAAGTATTAGTGTAGTTTAACAACAACAGCAGCAAAAAGACACGCAGTTGGCTCTCATTATTTGTAGGAGTAATGTTCTATAAATTCACTGCAAACACTGAACCACTGCTCCTTGCTCCAAAGGGAAATACAGGGTGAGGCTCCTATGAGCCTCTGGTCAAAACATTTTTGTCAACTGATGGCATAACCTTGTTTTATGTGTGCTTCTGTTTAAAGACATCTTATTTAATACATGTTATTGATTCACTGACATTGAACTCAGGGCCAACAGCACAGCACTCATGCTTACGTGAAGCTTATCTGACCCGTATTTTCTCCATAAGGCACATCACAGCCTTCTAGCACTTAGGAGCACTAGACGGTGCTTCCACACTATGCTTGGGGGCTATTTTAAACAGTGAAATCACCAAACAAAGAACAAAAACAAGGGAAAAGGTGGCATGAAATAGACCGTGGAAGAGCCACTTGTTTACAGTGTGAGAAGGGAAACAAAAAGGCAGAGCATCGCTTTGTTTGACCTCAGCCGTATCGTGTGTGTCACGATCTCCAGTTTTTCACCAATCCATGCCTGTCCATGCGCGACCACAGAAGTGTGATGCGTGCTGACTTGGGGCTCACAAATAAATTTTAGTGAGTAGGCAAATTTACAAGTATAGAACTCTCAAATAATGAAGTATCAATTGTACTGTTTCATCAAAACTAAATGTCATAGCATACAGAGAATTTCTGTTTTCCAGTAAAGAAGCTACGATCCCCCATCCATTGAACAGCCCTGACTGTGTTGATGTTACCTAATTAATAATGCAGCGGTCTGTGGTGGTGTTAATTACTGGCGAACTCCAGTGTGTCTGTACAGGGAAAGGAGGGCGGAGGAGCCGGGTGCCCCAGGCTGGCCACGCGGTGGCCTTGCTGCAGGTGGGCATTCACTTCCCTCCCCGGTCTTCGCTCAGCCTCCAAGCTGGATCATGTCGTTACTCTGGGAGCTCATGATTTAGAAGCTCTTGCCAAAAAAACAAGTTGTTTTTCAGTTGTCGTTTGGGTGGTAGGGGATTGGTGAAGAGGGGCTGTCCCCCAAAGAGTCTGAGGCCAGGGTGGAAAGTGGGTTCCAGGGAGCCCATGGGTCGAGGGCCAGTTCCCCAGGAAGGAGAAGATCAGAGCAGCAATTAACCAACAGTCCAACTCGAATCAGGCCTCACCAAGCAAACTGCTGTGATTAGGGAAGAATTTCTTCTTGTCTGTGCTCACAGTTTGCTGGCTGCCCGCGGAGATTCTGCTGTGGCAATGCCAGGCGTTACCAAGTGCACACAGAGGCCCCCGGGGCAGGCCTGGCTGCGGCTCTGCTCAGCCTGCGACTCTGAGTTCCCAAGGCCAAGGCCTGCCTGGTTGGCACTTGTAAGCAGCAGCACCCCCTCTGGGTGGGCACAGGCGGATAAAGGGCGGAAGGGGATGATGTGTTTCAAGATTTAGCGATAGTTCTACACGTTGTTAACACAGTACAGCTCTGCTGTGGGTTGTGTTTTTTTTTGTTTGTTTTTTTTTCCTTTTGTCTTATTAGGGCTCTTTTCTCCCTGGCAATAATGAGAGGTAGATATTTTGGAGGCCATACTGCATCACTGTGAGATTTAACCAACAGTGCACTAATGAAAATAATCCTGGCTGTTGCATGTTAATCATAGCTAATAGTTTTTGAAGACTTACTATGGCCACCTGGTGCTTTTCTAAACACTTGATGTGTGTTAGCTCATTTCATCCTTCCCCCTCCATCCTAGCAACCCTCCAAGGTAGGCACTCTTATTATACCCATTTTACAGATAAGGAAACCGAGGCATGGCGTGGTTAAGTCGGAAGTAAGCTGGAGGTTACACAGCTAGTAGGCAGGCTGTGCTCCTAGCTGCTACACAGTTCCATCGACTTACAGTGCAGCACCCTCAGTTCAACACCTCTGGTTCTCAGGATTATAGATTAAGGATTCACATATCTGCATTGTGTGTGGAGTCTGTGGAGCAGCTGTGCACCCAGGGCCTCAGGAGATGGGAAGGTGGGCCTGGCAGCCCCCTGTCCTCCGGAATCGGCAGTCTGGGAGGGCAGAACAGTAGAGAAAAGAACAGGCAGGAAACAGCAAGTGCCCCCAGCACCCCACCCCAGGGTGTGTCATGCTTTGTGGACCCAGGGCTGTTGGAGAGATTGGAGGAGGGGAGTAGATTGTTAGGGGAGGAGAAAAACAAGGGGAAAGGTGTCCTTAAAGAGGTGGCATTGAGATAGATCTCGAACATGTTTCTCAAGAGACCCTCCTTGGACCCTCTGCAGTCAGGCTCAGCCAGGACCCAGCGTCCAGCACGGGCGGAGCCTTTCCCACCTGCCGGCCCAACCCCTCTCCAGTCAGCGCCCGTCCTGGGAATCCCGGAGTGCGAGTGAGGGGCCGCCATCCTGGGAACCCTAGAGCACGAGTGAGGGGCCGCTGTCCTGGGAACCCCGGAGTGTGAGTGGGGGGCCGCCGTCCTGGAACCCCAGAGTGCAAGTGGGGGGCCGCCGTCCTGGGAACCCCAGAGCACGAGTGGGGGGCCGCCATCCTGGGAACCCCAGAGTGTGAGTGGGGGGCCGCCATCCTGGGAACCCCGGAGTGTGAGTGGGGGGCCACCGTCCTGGGAACCCCGGAGCGCGAGTGGGGGGCCGCCGTCCTGGGAACCCCGGAGCGCGAGTGGGGGGCCGCCGTCCTGGGAACCCCGGAGTGCGAGTGAGGGGCCACTGTCGGGTGATGGAGAGAGCTCCAGGTGTTTTGCTGCACCCTTGGGCGCCACAGTGCACTGGGACGTGTGCACACACCATGCTCGGCACCTGCCCTCACCTGACCCTCAGGGTTAGCCTTCTTTGATCCCATTACCTTCCCATAATA
>CM052443.1:58804928-58822892 GCA_028533085.1 Varecia variegata
AGTGAGGGGCCACTGTCGGGTGATGGAGAGAGCTCCAGGTGTTTTGCTGCACCCTTGGGCGCCACAGTGCACTGGGACGTGTGCACACACCATGCTCGGCACCTGCCCTCACCTGACCCTCAGGGTTAGCCTTCTTTGATCCCATTACCTTCCCATAATAATAAGAAAGGGGGGAAATGTTTGACATGGAACATTTGGAGGTGAAAACATACTTGGAGAAGTCTTTGAATCTAGGCCTGCATTTAATTCCGTGTGGCTCTCCTGCAGGAAGGGGGTTTTGTTTGTTTGGATTTTTTCGGCTTTTTGTTTTTGAATTTTAAAGCCCCATGATTCAAACCACAGTGTCTGCCTTGCGGCTTAAGCCCCTGAGAAGAGTTGCTGTGACCGTGAGACGTGAGTGGTGAGAAGGGCCCAGCCTCTGGAAGCCTACGTGGCTTGTCGGTGGGCTGTCCTGGGCCGGGCCTCTCTGTCCTGGGTCCTCTTGATGTGCTCCGTGAGGACATACTAGCATATTTGTGAGGAGGGGGCTGGACTCTAAAGCAGCAGCTGAATGTGTTTTGTTTTCGGGCTGTTTCCGTCTTCCCTCCAGATGTCCCATCTCTGCCACTCTCTGCTCCCCAGTAGAGAGAACAGCTTTTCACTCCCCAGAGAAATTGGAAAAAGGTTGTAATAGAGTCGTAACACAGACCGCGTGACCGTTTAAGGTAGTGAGTTTACGGGCAATCCGGGTTGACGTTCCAGTGCGATCTATTCTTCAGCTTCTCTGCTGTCCTGCTGCAGGGGAAAAAGAGTATTAATAGCCTGTCATGCAAAAAAATTGGCACGGCTATAAAAATAATTCTTCAGTACGTGTTTATTCTTCCACTGGCCTCCCGCTGCTAAAGTGAGTGAGTAATGTTTTAAAGTATCCATTCTTTAACATCAAAATATTACCCTTAATTTCATTTTCTCTCTTGCTTTTGTCTTCATGTGAGAATAAAGCCAGCTAAAAATAACTGTGATAATTCTTTACATAGAAGTTCTCTAGTAGGTGCCAAGGAATACACAGATCCGATGAGGGGTGGATCAGCCCTCTCTTGGGCTCCAGGGAAGAAAGGAGGGTGCCGGCATCGACAAGGAGGGTCCTTCCATTGTGTTTCACTGACTTTCAGGGGAGCCTGCCTGCCTCTCAAGATTGCACCCGCTTACTCCCGCACACCTTATTATTTTGTGTCAAGTTCTGTGATTATATTCTTTCATGTATGGGAAGGAGGCTCTGCTTATTTGCTGTGGTGTTCAGGCTGCTTTCCTCTGCAAGAAATAGAAAGCCCACATCAAACTGGCTTTAGCAGTAAAGAGAATTTATTGGCTTATGTTGCCGAAAAATCGAAAGTAGATGGTTTCAGGCTAGGGTTGCTCTAGCCACTCTGCAGTGTTACAACAGACCTGGTTTCTTTCCTCCTGCCGGCTCTGCCTCTGTAGTGGTTGTCTTCAAACCAAGAGTGGCTCCGGTCATGGTCCCAAGATGGCAGGCAGCAGCTTTGGGGGTTACATAGTTCAGTGTTCACATCCAGAAGGGGAAGAGTCTCAGAAAGTCTTTGTCTCCGCCTGCTCTGAAAGGCCTTCCTAAGGTTACCTGCCTGTCAGTGCAGCCAGGAGAGCATGGTGCACTGAGTGGCTCAGCCTAGGTCGCACGATCCACACTTAGAGTTGGGGCTGGGGCTGGCTCCCAGAGCCACAGGGATCCCTGGATGGAGGTATTGTTGAGAAGAGGGGGGATAGTGCTGGAAAAGCACCCAACCGATACCAGCACATGTGGCTTATCAGTCCCCCAACTGTGAACAAAATAATACACCGTTTTTATGCTTTGGGTGTTTCAATTGATTAATATTGGTGCTAGAACTATGTCGTCGAAAGCAGGGCCTTACATATTTTTCTACCAATTCCCTGGTTTCAGTTCCTTTTTTTCCTGGCTCTAAGGCTAGACATCCAAGAAAAGAGCTTTTTGGAAGCAAAGTCAGATCAGAGAGCTCCCTGCCGCTGTCCCAGGACCTGAAATGGGAAGGGAGACATTGCCCTTTCCATAAAATGTACTTTCAGAAAAGAATTCTTATTCCTTGCATCGTTGTTCATAAATACGCTTAATAAAACTGAACTATGCTAGGAAACATCCCTACCTAATTTGTTAATCTCCCACAATTTGAACTTTCCTGTTCACGATTCTCTTTTCCCCTCCCACATCCTCTCTCTCTCTCTTTTTTTTTTTTTTTGTTAGTGAACAATAAAAAAATCTTCCATCTTCTCTTCCCAGCGGGCAGTTTGCAGTGGTGAAGAAATGCCGTGAGAAAAGCACAGGTCTGCAGTATGCCGCCAAGTTCATCAAGAAAAGGAGGACGAAATCCAGCCGGCGGGGCGTGAGCCGCGAGGACATCGAGCGGGAGGTCAGCATCCTGAAGCAGATCCAGCACCCGAACGTCATCACCCTGCACGAGGTGTACGAGAACAAGACGGACGTCATTCTCATCCTGGAGCTGTGAGTGCCGTCGGGCCGGGCGGGCGCAGGGTGTGGTGGGCTGACGGCTTCCTTCCGGCTGGACCTCATCTGGCATCTGTGGCCTCATCTGGCATCGGTTCTGCTGTGCTGGGTTTGGGGACAGCACTGTGCTGCTGACGCAAGACAAGCTGCGATTACCTAGAATAAATTCTAAAGAGTGGCTTCCGTCACTGTGGTTCCACCTGATTTGCAGGTGGCTCCCCCAGTCGTGGGGTTCACCACTCTCTGGGGTTCATGTTCATCTGTCATGAGCTCATCCGTTTTCTGAGTTTTCTATTAAGCTTCAAACACGTCCTTCTCCCCTCTCACTCTATCCCTGTCCTCCCTCTGTTTTTCTGCCTTTCTTCCTCTGTTCTCCTTCTGTCTTCCTCCCTTCTCTTCCCCCCATCTCACACACACATGTACACCCCATTTTTAACTGTTGGAACTATCAACACTAATTATATGAAGGAGTCAAATTGGGCCAGAATCACTCAGATGTGATACTGGACTTGTTTTTAAAGTGAGTTGCTGATTTTCTCAGGCGAGCCCTGCCCATCAGATGTTATTACGGGAAACTGACTGTGGCACGTGGTTCTGCGGCATTTCTCATCTGCATCTCCTGTTCTCCCCGCCCCGGTTTCCCGCCTGAGTGTGCCCAGCGGGCCCCCTCCTCGTGGCTGAGTCCAGCAGCACATGCTGGCAGCAGAGGAGGAAGCCAACCAAGGGCGCACAGCTGGTCCGGCTGTAGGCTTTGGGGATGGGGGAGTGACATTAGTGCCCTGAGGGAGGAGGGATGGGTGGAGCAAGAGGAGATTTGGGGACAAACCAATCCTGGTAGGATCTTAGCGATGACAGACCCCATCTACTTCCCAGGAGCCTCCTGAATTCAGATTTGCCTTTTTGCCAGCCCAGCAGCCCCCTTCTTTGCAGGTCGCTCAGGGGTAGGAGGTGATTTTGAAGACCAGAGAGGAAGGGAATGAAAGGAGGTTTGCAGAGCAGCCAGGCCAGCCCCCAGGGGCTCCCTGCAGTTACCTGGGCTTTGCCATCACAGGTGCCTGCGGTCCCCACAGCATCTTGTCTCAACACTGGGATTAGGGCACCTTCTTTTATGAGTCTCAGACTCAAATTTCTTAACTATAAAATGGGATTTATATATATTATATTTATACCTCAAAGGAATTTGGGGAGATAATGAGATAAGGATTTTAAAATACCCAGCACAGTGCTAGCTCATAGATGTGTTTAATATGCATTTCCTTCCCTCCTTTCTTCTTCCCTTCTTCCCTCCCTCCCTCCTTTCCTTTCTTCCTCCCTTTCTTTAAACCAGCAGTTCTCAATCTTGGCACTGGTGACATTTTAGGCTGGATGGTTCTTCATTCAGGTGGCCGTCCCGTGCATTGTAGGATGTTTAGCAGCATCTCTGGCTTCTACGCACTGGCTACCAGTAGCATCCTCTCCCACGCTGTTGTGACAACCAAAAATGAGTCTGGACATTGCCACATGTCCCCTGGGGGCAAAATCTCCTCCTTCCCCTGACCTCCACCCCTGAATTCCAGCTTTAATGGAGGAGCAGGGCTTTAAGGGGCTAAGGGATTTAGGGCCTGCTTGGGTTACAACAGAGGAAAAGGCAGGAATCACGGTGTAATCCTCACTGTGGCTTTATGTGGCTTCCGAGGCAGCTGCAGGCTACAGTAAAGTCGGGGACTGGGGAGCCAGACAGAACTGGGATCAAAACCCAGGGCAAATCCTTTTCTGTCTTTAAGCCTAAATCTCCTCCCTTCAGGCCATGAATACTAAGTGCCTGGAAAAAGAAACATAACAGATCACAACTATTTTGCCTTTTCAGAGGATTCCCAGGTTGTGCCCGGTGACTCTTATCTTCTTGCCATGTCATAATATGCAGACCGCCCCTCCTGTGCCTGAGCGGGGCCCACTGCTCCTGGCTGATCCCGCAGCGCGTGTGGGGATTCTGGGTTCAGCACTGTTGACCAACCCCATTTCACAGACAGTTCCCATTAGGTGCATTTACCCTGTGTGTAACTGGGGGGCATACAATTTTTTTAATCATTTGATTTTTTTTAAATTTTAATTTACCATACAGTAAATGTGGTGTTGGAGGAGGGTTGTGTCATTCTAGGAAAGTTAGCATGTGTAGGTCCTATAACCACCACCTGAATCAAGACACAGAACAGTTTCCATACTCCAAATACTCCAGCATCCGTTGTGCTATTAATATTTCTTTATAGTCACACTTACCCTCTATCCCCAGCCCCTGGCAACCGCTGAGCCGATCTTTATCACTATCGTTTCCTCTTTTCAAAAATATCCTATAAATAGAATCTTACAGTATATAACCTTTTGAAACTGGCTTCTTTTAGTCAGCATAATGCTTTGGAGATTTGAGTACTAACAGTTAATCTTTTATTACCGGTGAGTAATGTTCCATCATACGGATGTCTGTTTATCCATTCACCTATTGAAGGACATTTGGGTTGTTTCTAGAATTTGGTGATCATCGAATAAAGCTTCTATAAACATTCACATATAGAGCTGTGTGTGAAAATACATTTCCGTTTCTCTTGGGTAAATACCTAGGACTGGGATTCCTGGGTCGTGTGGTAAGTGTGTGTTTACCAGCATAAGAAACTGCCAAACTATTTTCTGAAGTGGCCGTACCATTTCACAGTCCCTCCGGCAAATGGATGGGAGTTCCAGTTGCTCCACCAGCACGTGACTTTGTCAGTATTTTATTTTATTGTAGGCATTGTCATAGGTGCATGCTGGGATCCAGCTGTACGTTGCTAACTATGTGACAACCTTGAATGAAAGCTGAGCTTGCTGGCTAGGAGCAGCTGTTTGATGGAGTGGGCAGGAGGTGTCTGAGGACAAGGATTAGACGTGTCCCTGGTCATTTGCTCTTCACAAACTCCAGCATCCCCTGTGAGTTGACTGTCCTTGCCTCTGCACCTGCCGGGCACATGGGGGGTTGTGATGGTAACTTTTATGTGTCGACTTGACTGGACCATGAGGTGCCCAGATGTTTGGTCGAACATTACTTTGGGTGTTTCTGCGAGGCTGTTTCTGGATGAGATTAACATTTAAATTGGGAGGCTGAGTAAAGCAGGTTGCCCTCTCTAGTGTGGGTGGGCCTCATCCAATCAGTTGAAGGCCTGGACAGCAAAAAGACTGACCCTCCCCTAAGTAAGAGAGAATTCCTCCTGCCTGATGGCTTCAACCTGGGACATTGGCTTTTTCTTGCCTTTTGACTCAGATTGAAATGTCAGCTCTTCCTGGGTCTTGCTCATGTTGCCTCTTGGGCTGGAGCTACACCATCAGGTCCCACCATGCCAGCTCACCCTGCAGATCTTGGCACTTGTCAGCCTCCATAACAGCATGTGTGAATTCATATATATGCATATGATACATAGGATATATACACACAATAGGACGTGTGTGCATGTATATATGTACATACATGTGTGTGTGTCTCCGGTCAGTTCTGTTTCTCTGGAGAGCTCTGACTAATGCAGTGTCACTAAGTACCAAGGAGGAAAATTGCACCCTCGCTATTAGCTCAGAAGACTGTCCAATTTTCCATATGTTTATACTGCATGTTTTTGAACTTTTAATAGACTATTGAAAATTAAGTCCATCTAGGTGAAGCAGTCATCTTTGCCTTTGAGAAAATTATCATCATTCTGAATCTGATAGCTTTAAAGGAAGCTTCAGTCATCAGTGACAGTTTCCATCTCATCTTTCCTTTCTTTAGAATGCTGAGGTACAGCGGTGGTCAAGGAGAGAATAAAAATTAAGAATTTGTCAGAAAATAGCCCTATGATATAATGGAGGCCATTTGTCTGAGTGCTCTGGCTCAGTAACCTTTGAGCGGATGTAGTGTTCGCATTGACAGCTTTGAGACGAGCTCCATGGCAAGTCAGACTTCCTCTGTTTCCACCTTTGTGTGTGTGAGTCGTCTTCTCCAAACTCCAGGCCCATCCTTACCGCTGAAATAAACATCCCAAATACCACTCCATCTGATATTTCACAAACCTCCCCCAGTGATCTGAAAAGATATCTTTTTCTGTCCTTTGTACAGAAACTATTTGGTGTCTGTGTTAAAAGTGCAGTTGTCAAATCGTGGTACATAATCTGCCCTCTAAAATTTTTCAAGCCTGAAAGTAGCTTTACAGCAATGACTCTTCCCTGCACTGGCTTCACTGGGGACTGGTGAACAGACAGATGTGAAAATCTCCTTTCACAGCTGGTATGCTGTTACAGCTCAGCGTAGCACATACCCGAAGGAGACATATGTGATGTCTTCAAAATCACGACTTCGTGTCCTCCCTGTCCCGTTGTTCTCTAATGAAGTTTTGCCAATACAAAACTCTCTTCTTACTGTGTTCTTGCTCACCCATGCGTTTCAGCGTGGGCAAGCCACTATAAAACTTTGATCTTCAATGCTTGAGTCATTTCATAACTTGCCTTGTTACCTGGTGGAGAGTGAAGCCAAACTCACAGACCTTAAAGTTGATGCTATTTCTTAAGTATGTGGCATTGTTCACACACTGGTGTCTAACATCCCATTCCTAAGTACTCCGGTCTGTGCATAGGGATGCATTTTTCTGTCTAGCTGTCCTCTACCCAGCCGTGGTTCAAACCCAAATGCCCTTAGGGGCCAGACAGGCAATGTAAATGAGTGTGTTGGCCTCCATGAAGCCTCAGTGTCAGGGAATGGTGGAGACTGTGGCTAAATGGAATCCCCGCCTTCACCCTGTGCAAGGGGACAGCTACCAATCAATCAGTGGATTGTTTCCTTATGGAATTTTGGATTCATGTTGTCAGATCTTCCAGTTTTTTAAAGAAAAGTCTGTAATCTGGGTTTTTAATGTTGGCAATCAGTCCATAGTATTCATGAGCAGACAAAGTAAAACATATCTGAAGGTCACATGTGACCTGCACAGACTTCCAGATTCTAGCCTGTTTTATGTAAACTAAGTTAATCACGACCATGGGAGCAGTAACATAAGATAAATACAGTCAGAGACTGTCCCAAAGGGCTAGTGATTCTGTTGGAAGGACAAGATGTACACTTAGCCTTATAAAGTTATTTTTTTAAACATACAGTATGGTTTAAAACAGTGGTTCTCAAACTTTAGTGTGCATCAGAATATCCTGGAGGTTTTGTTACAAGATAGAGCATTTGGCCGAACTTCCAGAGTTTCAGATTCAGTGGGTTTAAGGTGGGGCCCAAGAATTCGCATTTTTTTAACTTTATTTTTTTTGAGAGGAGGTCTTGCTGTATTGCCGAAGCTGGCCTTGAACACCTGAGCTCAAGCAATCCTCCCGCCTCAGCCTCTACGGTGGCTGGGACGATAGGCATGCGCCATTGTGCCTGGCTCAGAATTTTCTTTTTAGCAGATTCCCAGGTGATGCTGATGAGCAGGTCTGGGGCTCACCTTTTGAGACGCTGTTAAAGGTTGAATTGTGCTCCCCAAAAAAGATGTGTTGAAGTCAAGTCCTCCCCTTCTGTCTTAATCTATTTTGTGTTGCTTTAACAGAATACCCCCAGGCTGGGTAATTTATAAGGGAAAGAAGTTTATTTCATACAGTTCTGGAGCCTGTGAAGTCAAGGCCCATCTGCTGAGGGCCTTCTTGTTGCGTCATAGCACGCGAGAAAGTGAGAGGGCAGAGTGGGAGCCCACTGCCAGAGCCCGTTTTATCTGAGGCACTAACCCACCCCTGAGGGTGGAGCCCTCATGGCCTACGCACTTCTGAAAGGCCCCAGCTCTTAATACTCTGACCATGGCGAATAAATTTCAACTTGAGCTTGGAGGGGACACACATTCAAACCGCAGCATCCCCCAGTACCTCAGAATGTGACTTTATTTGGAAATAGGGTTGTTTCAGATGTAATTAGTTACAATGAGATCATACTGGAATAGTGTGAGGGCCCTAATCTAATCTGACGGATGGCCCCGTGTAGACAGACACAGGGAGGACGCCACGTGAGGACGGAAGAGCGGGGTGACACGAAGGAGAGAGGGTGGGACAGATTATTCCTCAGAGCCCTCAGAAGAAACCAGCTCTGTCAACACCTGGATTTTGTGCTGCTGGCCTCCAGAACTGTGTGACAATAAATTGTCGCTTCAAACCACCCAATCTGTGGTCCCTTGTTATGGCAGCCCTAGGAAACTAACGCAGAAGCGCCAGTTGAACAGAAACTAGAATTTCTAGATTAGGAGCCTACTCGCACGTGAATCTTAAATTCTGTAAACTATTTAAAAACAAAACAAAGCACCTAACCATGGCGTTTCCATCAGGTAACTGCAAAGTGTTGTGATAAACATAAATTTTACTCAACAGCAGGAGGCCTGAGAAGAGAAGGATTGGAGAGGTGTGGGGGGCTCAGGGTCTCACATAAGGAAGCGATTGGCATCATCCCGTCACAGTTTGTTTCAGGATGGGCACCTGTCTGCAAGGTTCCATGTTAAGGTTTATAAAGTAAACACGCAAAAATTGCCAAGTAAGTATTGGCATAGTGGATTGTTCCAAAGAAATCAAGCCAGTTTTGTTCTCTAGTTCTAAATTTGCCCCTTATTAGTTCTGCTACAATTTTAAAGCAGATCTTTAAAACAGAGTAACTCTTTCTAGCTTTGTCTCTTGTTTTTAATTGTGTGTGTGTGTGTGTGTGTGTGTGTGAGACAGGAAATTCCATTTAATTAGTGCAGCCTGCTGTGGTTTTAGCTGAGTGCAGGGCATGAAATGAATGATGCATTTTTTTAATTTAAAAAGGTGAGGTTAATTTTTTATCGTGGTAAAACACACAACGTGAAATTTACCATCTTAATCATGTTTAAGTGCACAGTACACAGCGTTAACTATATGCACATGGTTGTGCTACAGATTTCTAGAACTTTCTCGTCTTGCAAAACTGAAACACTACACCTGTTGAACAACAACTCTTCTTTTTAGATCTCTTTGACTTTGGCTAAGTTAATAATTTCTGGAATTCAGTTTGTCCATTGCAAACAACTGCTGAGTTGTATTCAGACGTTTGTGCAACGTTAGATGGCTGTATGCAGGATCATTGTTCAGTTGGCTCACTCCTTCCTAGCCAAACCCAGATGCAAAATAATCAGAATGGGAATATGAATGTTTAAGGACCTTAAAAGTGGCAAAGGTTGTAGAAGCTGAATGTGGCATTGGGGACTTAAGTGAAGCTGAGGTGTGTGTGGTACGAAGGCCATTCATTCCCCTTGTCCCTGCTCCTCTCCCCGTGCCCACAAAGCAGAAAGCGCACTGAGGCTTCGTCAATGCCTCCTTTTGCTGCTACATTTGTTCTCTCTTCTCTGAGCTCTTCTGACTTTTTGAACTTTTGTCTTTATTCGCAAAGGTAATTTCAAGAGCTCCTCTGGGTTCCCCTTCTGGCATCCTGCTCCTCACATATCTACAGTTAGGCAAGTGCGGAGAAGAAAAGTACATTCTGGCAGCAGTCTGAACCTTTCACAGCAGAATTAAATCACATAAAATAGAGCATGTGCCATCCAGGCATTCTCCTGAGAAAGGAAACCCTGGATGTGTGTCTCCCCCACACTTTCCCTTCTTGCCAGTTCGGTTGAAAAGTGTTTCCTTAGGGTTATTCAATAGGTCCTTTCACTCACATAAGTGGGTTATTTGATTTCTGGATGGTCTTAAGAAAAATTGGGACAATCGAAATCTTAAAAACAAACCCCATGTGGTATCTGTGAGCTCACAGATCTATAGTTTGTAGGATATATTTGTAATTTTAGTATGTGGTGTGATGTTCTCCATGCTGTATACATGGGCTGTAGACAGTATTGGAGTCTCTGCTTATCTCCAGGACAGACCCATGGTTGTGGTGAAGTTTTGGGAAACTGAGGCAACACTGCTACCTGCCAGCCAGCCTCTGGGCCTTCCACAGCTCCAGGCACGTGGCTATTCTTAGACCGCTTCCCAGGGGCCACAGATTCTACAGGACTCTCCAGGGTAGCTCAAGTCCTACAAACTGTTCGCACTTCCTCCTGGAAACTCCCAGGCAGGTCTCAGATCTCGTTCTTCCTGTCTCGGCCAAGCACGCCCCCGATATAGGACGAGAGGGTCGCTGTGGCCGCCTTCCTTGCTTCTCAGCTTCCTCCCTCCACCCCCACGGGTGTCCAGAAGGGAGAGTGCTCGGACTGCAGGGCATGGGAGGACGACCTTATTAGACCAGCATCTACCGTGGGTCGTAACAGTCTTCCCAGGGCACCCTTGGGCCCCTCGGAGCCTCCTCTTCTGCCTCCTCTTCTGCCTCATGCCCTTGTAAAATGTGGTGAAAAAAGCAAACAAGAAATACTTCCAGAAACAACTTTATGTTGCTTTTTTATCCTAATTTGTACTTCTAACTAAGTAACTGAGTATTGCCTTAACTTTTTTTTTTCCACGTGTGTCACTGTTTTTAACATTGTCACAATTACTGGGATGCGGATGAGGAACGTCAGGGCTCCCGGGGACAGTAGTGAACATGTGCATGCTCCATCCTAAAATGTCGGCTCACTCCCAGGCTCTGGGCGCATGAGCCTGGTCTTCCTTGCATGACAGAAGTGTCAGGAACTTTTCCCCTCAATATTTTGATGGGAAAATTCAGGTAGAATTGACTGTTTCTGAAACTTTGCATAGAATGTTCATTTCTTTCCTTTTTGCTTTTTTCTTTTCTTTCTTTTTTCCTTTTTTTGAGACAGTCCATTTCTTTTAAGTCGCTTCCAGTTAGATGTGTATGTTCACAAACTGCCTGAAGAGAGAGGATATAGTCCTGTGACCGGCTGGCTTTCCTCAGAGGAAAACTGGCCCCCTCGTCTTGGCACTTCGCTTGTGCCTCTTTGAGTCAGCCACGGTGGGCCTGTCCCTGACTCCCTGACGAGATCTCGTTTAATCCTCGCCTGCAACCCTAGGCAAGTGGCCTTACCTCCACCCTGCAGACAAGGAAAGCTATGCCCACTGCAGCCAGATGCAGATCACAGGGAGGGTGGGGAGGTGCTGATTCTCAGGCAGCAGCCTCTGGGGGAGGGAATTCTTTTGTCGGAGTTTTCCAAGCCCTGGAAATCTGCTAAGCCACCGTGAGGTTTCACCTACAAGGCTCGGTTGTCTATGGGCTGGTCGTCACCTTGCCTCAGACCTCCTTGCCAGTGATTCTCACATCCCAGGGGTTCCCAAGCCAGATGTGCTCCTCCTTGATTTCAGAGCAGTAACTTAGAAGCTTTCAAAGGCCAGGCTGGACTTCAGGGGCCCCCTCAGCTTTCTGCTTCCTCCTCTCGTGCTGCTTCTTTGGCTGCCGTGCTATTCTTGCTCTGCATTTCCTAGCCTTTCCGTGAAGTTGGGGCAGGACAGAAAACATTCTCATTCTCCTGTGGGAATGCAGAAGCCCAGGAGGGGGATGGCCTTGTGGGGACTCTGGTGTGACAGTGGCATGTGCATATTGGCCCCCTCAGTATGTTTCTCTGAGGGCAGGACCGTGTCCTGCTTTGACACTCACAGCCCTTAAGACTGGGCTTGACCCATGAATGTATGTCAAGTCCAGATAGAGCAAGAAGAACACGATGTGAGGAGGGGCCATGTGCGTCAGTACATCGACCATCAACAAGGACATTTTTCTTTGTGAGATGCCGATCTACTTGCTTCAGCTTGAGCTTTAGAAAACATAATCTTTTTCTTTTTCCCTTCAAGACAGGGTCTCGCTCTGTTGCCCAGGTGGGAGTGCAGTGGCATCATCATAGCTCACTGCAGCCTCAAACTCCTGGGCTCAAGTGCCCTGCCTCAGTCAACTGAGTAGCTCGGACTGCAGACATGCACCCCCATGCCTGGCTAAGTATTTTTAGTTTTTAGAGGTGGGTTCTCACTGTACTGCCCTGGCTGTTCTCTAACTCCTGGCCTCAAGCCATCCTCCCACCTCAGCCTCCCAAAGTGCTGGGATTAGCGGTGTGAGTCACCGCGCCTGGCCTAGAAAGCCTACCCTTGACCAAGTTTCCTGAAGAGTAAAGTATCCGTACTCTTAACCATTAGGGTTTGGGTCAGTCTGGGTCCTACCAGGAAGCAGATGGCACACACAAACAGGGAAATTTGAGACTGTTAGCAAAGGTGTGTGCAAGGTTTAGAGAAAACGATAAGTGATGGGGAACCACCCTCAGAGCACAGAGCTATCCTCCTTTCTCAAAGACTGTGTGCCCATCAGAAATTCTTAAAAAGGAAGTATCTTTTCTGGAAGCAACCCCCTTCTGTTATCCCTGTTTTCCACTTTATTAATAACCTTATTGAAAGGGGGAGGTAGAGACCTGGAGGGCATGGGCTAGAAGTCTTGGCTCTTGAGCCAGTGGCAGCTTTCTATTGCCAGGGCAACTTGCCCAGCCGGAAAGTTCAATGCAGCCTGACTGTTCTACCCCTTGGCTGCTGCATCCGTACCTGAAGGGCTGGGCATTGTCTGGATGCTCCTTGGGATCCTGGTGTATGACGGATGCCGTGAGAAGGATTTTCATGCAGACAGGAAGCAATCTCCCTGCTCCCTTCTCTTTCTTGTCTCTCATTCCCTCTTCATAGCACTGTAATCTGCCTTCCATCCCTCTACTGCCACTGAAAGGGCTCTGCTGAAGCTCCCTAATACATACTGCAGGATTCACTCATTTGTATGTAGCCCATGCTATTCAACTGTCACCTCCCAGTGTATTAGTAATCCCTGAAGCTGTATCTCCAGGTCTCTCTCGACCCCACAACTGCTTCTCGGGGAGCCTACTCAACGTCTCCACCCACACGGGTCTCTCCAGGTACCTCCACTTAGTGTGTCCTAAACGGAGCTCCTGGTCTTTCCTCCTCAGCCCCTGCCCCCCTTTCTCTAGCTCAGACCATGGCATCCCCATCTTCCTGGTTGTCCAGACTGGGACCCTGAGAACTCTCCTGGCCTTTCTTCTCCCTCATTCGCCACTGTACCACACATGCAGTGTCCTTCTTCAAGTCCTGGGGACCCTGCCGCTGAGAGGGCTCCTGGGTCTCTCCTCATCACCATTCTTCTACTTCTCCTCTTGTGCAGGAGCTCATGGACTCTTCCCTGAATTATTACAGCATCCTCTAGCTTCTCTCCCATCCAGCTCACCTCCTCATTGACCACAAAACAGCTACTTCTCTTGCTGAAAACTCTTTGGTGGGTAGCACATGAAAAGATGCTCAAGGTCATTAGTCAGTAGGAGATACAAGGATACCACTTCACACCCACTGGAATGGCTATAATCAAAAAGACAAACGCTTCCAAGTGTTGGTCAGGATGTGGGAAATGGGAACCCTGCGGGTGACACTGGAACACTGCTGGTGAGAGTGTAAATTGGCTTAGCTACTTTGGGAACATTCCTCAAAATGTTAAAATAGTTACCATATGACTCAGCATTTCCACTCCTCAGACTGCACCAAAGAGAAATGAAAATATATTTCCACACAAAAACTTATACTTGAATGTTTATGGTAGAATTATTCATAATAGCCAAAAAGTGGAAACAAATCAAATGTCCATCAACTGGTGAACAAAATGTGGTATAGCCATGTAATGGACAGTTATTTGGCAATTAAAAGTAATGAGGAACTAACACATGCTACAACATGGATGAACCATGAAGGGAAAGAAGCCGGTCTTAAAAGAGGGCACATCATATGACTTCATACACGTGAACTGTCCAGAACAGGCACATCTGCAGAGACAGAAGTAGCTGTGTGGCCACTGAGGGCACGCGGGGACTGGTGGTGGAAGGGGAGTGGCTACTGATGGGCACAGTGTTTCTCTTGAGGGGACGAAAATGTTCTACAATTAGATTGTGAAGGATGTTGGTACTTCGAGACACAGAAGTCTGCCGACCTCTTCATTTACCTGCAAATTAATGAACTCCTTTTTCCTTCTCCTCAAACCTCTTGTCCTTGTTCTTCTGATGCGGCCTCAGGGACAAGTGCCAAGCTTTTGGTAACAGAATTTGGCATCCCTGGGTGGGCCCATTGGCACCCTGGTAGAATGGCACCTCATGACTGCTGGAAGAGGCCAGGAACAGCCCCAGGTCAAAGCCACGGGTCTTCATAGGTAGGAGCAATTTCTTTTTGAGGTGAGAGAGCAAGGGACAGCCTGTTTTAGCAGCTGTCGGAGCCTGTTTTAGCTCTGGGGAGCTCCTATTTCTGTCTCCCTGAAGTAAACGCAGCTCCCCACAGCCTGCACTGAGTTGAGGAGAAGGAAATGGGCCATTTGTTGGGTAAGTTCCCCAGCATGCACGCCAATACTCCTGATTCTACCCATATGGGGGGTTTTCAGACCTTCCTGTTGGTTTTTTTTTTTTTTTTTTAGTCAGAGTCTTGCTCTGTTGCCCAGGCTAGAGTGCCATGGTGTCAGCCTAGCTCACAGCAACCTCAAACTCCTAGGCTCAAGCAATCCTCCTGCCTCAGCCTCCCGAGTAGCTGGGACTACAGGCATGTGCCTCCATGCCTGGCTAATTTTTCTATATATATTTTTAGCTGTCCATATAATTTCTTTCTATTTTTAGTAGAGGCGGGGTCTTGCTCTTGCTCAGGCTGGTCTCGGACTCCTGAGCTCAAACGATCTGCCCACCTCGGCCTCGCTGAGTGCTAGGATTACAGGCTTGAGCCACAGTGCCCGGCCGGTTTTGTTTGTTTGAAGACACCATTTTGGGGATGAAAGTCATGAGGTTGAGTGGAACTAGGGAACCTGGTTTGAATTTGGAGCTCATTTGTGGCTCCCAGGGAACGGGGGACTAGGCCACCATTTCGGGAGAGTTTCCCAGGGACCAGTGGGCAGGGGGAGATTAGGCTACCTGTTGGGGGAGGGTTTTGAACCTTCCAGCCGTTGGGGGTGGCATTTATCACCTTTGGGTTCCTGTTTGTGAACCTTCCAGCCCTGTGGAAGGGCTTGTGAGGCACCATTTGGGGTGGCGTTTGTCTCTTTTGGATTCCAATTTGTTTGATAGGCCCTGGCATTTTTGTGTTGAGTATCCCCTGTATTGTCTGTTATTTGTGAGTTTTGTCGAACTTATAGTTTGTAAGAAGTGGCTGTTAAATGAAAGCTCCCATGTGATTGATAGGCCTTGGCATTTTAGATTATTTGTGTTGGGAATCCCCTATATTATCTGTGTTTAATTGTGTGAGTTTTGTCCTAACATGGGAAACTCCATTTCTGTTCCATCTGAAAGTCCCTTGGGAGAAATTTCTGAATGGTCAACTATGAACCTGTGTCTCAGCTGTTGGTTCTTTTCCCAGGAATTTGTTGTTTGGATCCTAATTTTGATTTGGAGGTATATTCTAAAGAGTTATCTCCATTGCCTCTTCCTCCCAAAATTAATCTCAATTGGCCATTCTGTGCTTTTGCGAAACAGGAAACTGAACTGTCTCATATGTAGATATTATAAATGTGCTTTCAAAGAAGAATGAAAAATAAATCCCTTAAAAAATAAAGAAAGACAAGGAGAACGACCCCCTTCAGGCATCCCAGTTGGTTTATGGTGCCTCTACTTGCAAGTGTTTGTATAAATGGGAAGGTTCAAAGGCATGCCAGGTTTTCTAGGATGGCCAATTCTTGTGCACAAGTTTTTACTGAAGGGCAAATTATATCAAGGAAAATTCAGAGTTCAAATCATCTACCTACCACTGCAGAGTTAAAATGTTGAGCCTCAAGCTCTCTGCTTGAGATAAACTGATTGTTTATAGCATACAAAATGATTTGTGTTTGTAAGATTTTTGATAAATGAGGTCCTCCTGCCCTGCAGCCGACCGGGGCGAGGTGCTGGGAGGGGCCCCGGGTGGACCTGGTGGGAGGGAAGATTGGCGCGCGTGGCCCACCACAGCAAGGGGGAAGGAACACCTGCCGCGGCCGCCATCTTGACACCCCAGGAGGAACTGGGGAGGACGCCGCCTGAACTAATTCTTCAATCTCACACCCTTTAGGTTATGACTTGGGGTTGGGAATAGTCTCTCCTTACCCAACAGGGAGCTCCATTTGGCCGGAGGGCACCATAGCCAGGGCAAGGCAATTAGCATGAATCCTTCACAGCTGGTTAACATGGCCTTTAAAGTAAACTAAAAACTGTGTGCATTCTGCTGGCTATGCCAGCCAAGGATCCTTCGAGACAGTTGAAAGGAAAGGCCACACTAGGGTGGGGTACAATCAGCGTGCTTTTTGGACTAAAAAAAAAAAGGACATTGGAAAGAACCCTGCCCAAAATTGCAAAACGTTCCAGGTAACAAAAAACCTTCAGGAAAGCAAATGGCTCCTTCAAGTCCAGGACTAAGATGACTAAGGATGGGGCCAGGAGGGCAGCCCCTGCCTCACTAGTAGCTCCAACCCAAATATCCCCATAGAAGCCCCCGGGTGCAAATTCACAGTGGGGACCTGATTAGCAGATTTTTACGAATGAGGGGGCCCAGGGCTCCATGCCTCCCCACCGAAGCCCCAGATGCAAATTGACAGTGGGGATCCCACTGGCGCCAAGCCACATAGGCAGGAGCGGTCCGGAGGGTCCCACTCCCCGACCTTTCTGCCATGGTCCAGCCCTGGTACCAGCTGCGCACGGCATCCCACAAGCCAGGTGGCAGTGAGGCAGCGTCGGCAGGCAGCAACTGAGCACTCCCCACAGCGGGCCTGGGGGGCAGACCTAGGCAAGCAATGGGATCACCAGGAGCTGTTCCAAAGGCGACGGAAACTCACCCCTGAGGGCACCACTAAGCTCCTGCTAGATGCATACCAGGACCTGGCGAAACATTCAGAGACTGCCATTGTGGAGGAGTTCATTTTTAAGTTCAAACCTCAGCAAACCTGAACGTTATTATAGCATTGCAAGAAGAAAGCCACCAAAAATGAATAAGGCCATGTGAGCTGATGAGATCCCAGGATGTACAGAGAGAATTTAAATTCCTCATATCAATGAGTATAGATACGTGCAGGATCTACATACCACTAAGGATATTGGACTCAGTTGCATTTGAGTGGCAGGATCCTGGGTCTGGGTGGCCTCGCAATGCTGCTGGACTGTGTTGGGGCTTTAAAAGGGGTCTCCTGCCCTCTTGGAGAACTTAGTAGGGGACTTGTGGAACCTGCAATTGGACAGATTTGCAAACAGCAGGTTACTTATCTAGGGTCCCTAGCAATGACAGGGCTCTGTCATGTCTGGATCCCAGCCTTCCTTATATGGGGCCCTTAAAGGGACAGACGTGGAGTCCCTGATCGGGACCACAGACTGTCAAAATGCCTTTGGAAAACTAAAATACAGTCTTATGATTGGCCCCGTTTTGGGGTTGCCTGACTCACAGAAAGAATTTAAATAATATGGAAAACAAAGAATGAACCTTGAAGTCTGAGTATAGATGCTGGGAGACATCCCAGGCCAGTGGCATATTTCTCAAAACCACAGGACAATATTGTGAGA
>CM052443.1:58823392-58848362 GCA_028533085.1 Varecia variegata
AAAACATCGCCCCATTCAGCAGGAAGTAGCTCGATGACGGTGTCGCCCCTCCCCCTGTAGATATGGGAGGGTGAAAATTGACAGTGGGGGAATATGTAACAGAAAATGGCCTGAAAAGGGGCAAAAATGGTTTCTGTCTTTTCAAAACCCCCTCACCCATTTTGAGAACTAAAACCTGCATCCCTGCCTCAGGCCAGTGGTCGGGAGGGGCAGGAGAGTGTCCTTTGTTCTTTGTGCCCCAGGAGATGGCTCAAGGGAATTGTCCTGGAGGAGGTCACGAGATTGTCTTGGCCAAAGATGGGATTATAGGATTAATCAGAACCTTTAAAAGCTCTGTACCTCTGCTCAGAGGGAGGATGTTGGTACTTTGAGACAGGAGTCTGCCAACCTCCTCATTTACCAGCAAATTAATAAACTCCTCTTTCCTTCTCCTCAAAAAATAAATAATAAAATAATAAAATAAGATGGTGGTGATGGTTGCATAACTGCGAACATATCAAAATCAATTGAGTTGTATACTTTAAAAGAGCAAATTTTATGGTATGTGAATTATATCTCAGTAAAGCTTTAAAAAACATCTCTGATGGCTCCCTCCTTCAGACTTAATGAGGTCCACAATTCATAAAATGGTGTAGAGTCTTTGAACCCATGTCCAGGCCTTTTATTATATCCATCCACTTCTTCTCCACCCCCTCACCTCTGCCCCTGATGCTCCACCCACAGAAAACCTCTCGCCATTACCAGATCGTACCTTGTCCCCCTGGAGAACTCCTACTCATATATCAAAACCCAGCTCACATGTCACCCCCTCTGACTTTCCTGCCTACTCTAGTTAGGTTTACTTGCTTTTGTAAGTGTGTTTTCATCACCTTTTAGATGTGTGTTGATTACAGCACTCAGCATACTATGTTTTAAATGTTTATGTTTCTTTCTCCTGTAAGTAAGCGGACTATAAGCTTTCCGGGGGTGTGCAGTACTTTGCCTGTTTGTCTTTAAATGTCAAGCTTCTAGGCGAGGACATGAGTGCTGGCACACAGTCAGTACCCAGGAAAAGTGGCTGAAGTTGAGTTCGGTCACAGAGACTAGCTGGAAGGTGACGATACCAATCCTGAGGAAGAGCAGTGAGGAAATTTTCCAGGGCAAGGACGGTGGGGATGAAGAGAGGAAACAAAGCCACAGGCACTGCTTCCAGAAGGCTCCGCATTGTTTGTGACCTGCTGTCCTCTGAGTAGTCTTGTCTCATGGAAACAGAGCCATTTGTCAGCTTAGTTAATTTCTACCTTGGGCCTGAGAGGGTTGGGACATAGGACCCTGTGTTGGGTGCGTGGGATAGGAAGGAGCTGAATAAGAGGCAGTCAACGGAGTTCCAAGGGACAGGCATTGAGAACCTATTCTATTTCTGGCTTTGTCATGCTGGAGGCCAGTGACAATCAGAGGTGGGTGGCTGAAAATAGAGCTGCTGATTGTCATTGGCATCTGGAATAGTAATGCCCATCCCATAGCAGGAACTCAGCAAATATTTATGCAAAGAGAGAAAGAAAGAAAGAAGATGAGCTCTTTAGACAATCAAAAGTCCCCTTTGTCCATTACTGCATTCTCCATGGCACCCACCCTGCTCAACCCTGGCATGGCCCCAGACGGGTTCTGCTGCTGAGAAGACCCCGACCTCAGCTGCATCTTTCTCAGTGGCCCCTGGAGGGCGGCCCTCTGCTCTCAGCCCCCTCTGCCCCCAGAGCAGTTACCGCTCCCCCTCCCTAGGTGCCCCTCCTCTCTCCCGGGCGGGCTCTTTAGAGCTCCAGGGAGATGCTGAGATAGAGATGACAGCATCACCACCTGCTGAGTGAATTCCAGCTCTTCCAATTTGTCCACCTCTTCCTCCTCCTCCAACTCTTCTTCTTCCTCCTCAAATACATCCTCAAACCAAGGAGAGGATCATTCTGCTCTATGCCCGTTAAAATTGCAATTCTCCTCATCTCAGGGGTGGCAGCATCGTCCTTCCGATTGGCTGTGCCCCTGTCTGGTGGGCTAGTGGGCTTTCTTCCCTGGGTTTCCAGGTCATTACCAACAATCAGCAGCTTTCACTTTGGTCCTTTCACTGGATCGGCAAGGAGAATTAGCCCAGTCGAGGAGGTGGGTCTCTGTGCTTCCCTTGATAACAGCCTTCCCTTCTATCCAACTAGACGAGGTGGGTTGATTTTGGAATGAACCTCCCTCTCTGGCTGTCCAGCTTGGTTTACTTCCCACAGGCCTTTTGTTCCAGTGCCAGTTATAATTACCCAGGACGAAGAGATGTCTGGCTGCCCCTGCTTTTCCGTTTGCCCCACTTTTGATTGGCCTAATTACTTCTGTGGGTCTCCAAAGCTTGAAGTGAAGCCATTAAAGTAACAAGAAGCTTGGCATATGCTGTGGCCATTCTGGCTGATGAGTGCCACTGTCCCTTTGCATGAGCACTTGCTTCACCCCAAGGAATCTGCATGGACCCATTGGAAGGTGGAACTACAGTTTGTCTCTCAGCCCCTTTTCCACCCACCCTGCCTCCCCAACCACATTGCCTAGAGCAGCACTTGCCGTCCATTTCCCACACTGGTACAGCGTGCATGGGACATAATCGTTTGTACGGGGTAAACAGATGAGGTTATGGCTGGAGATGACCACCCTCAAGGGCCAGCCAGGCACCCCAGGGCCCCATGCAGACACCTGAGGGCTGGGGCTTGTGAGTCTACACACCTGTATCCCATTCATGGTGACCCGGTGGGCGGGCTCGGCCATTGCACCCTGCGATACCATGCCCAGAAGACTATATGTTTCCTAGTGTACTTCCTGCCTGAGCCACCTAGTCCAGATTCCTTACATTGCTGGGGCGTCTGCATGAAGCATTTCTGCATCTCTTGGCCTCCCTAAACTTCCCAGAGAGGGGGCAGTCTCTCTTGTCTCCCCTGTGTATCACCCTCATTGTTGGTGTGCCACGTTCTGAATATTCTCCAGACTCCACATCTCTCTTAAAATGTGGAGCCCAGGACTGTCTGCATGAGGGGCCCCCACCTCGTGCTTCAGGTCTTAAATCTTCATTCACTGCATTCCCAGTGCAGGTAGCTAAGCACCCACTCTAGCCCCAAAGATCCTTTCTGGCGTGCCAGCATCTGGTTTTTCTCATCTGATTTTGTTTATGATTTCACCTGAAGTGACCCGCTTTGACCATCCCTCTGCACCCTACCCTGCCACTTCCCCACCACCCATTAGCACTGACGCGTGGGCGTGGGTGACTCCAGATCCACAGCTCCTCATCCCTCGGGCCCAGAAACTGAGGTTCCCCACACATCCCTGCTGGGCTCACCAGGGCATCCGGCCATCAGGGCTTACTGGCACGTTAGCGCCTCTCTCCTAGGGCGTCCTTTAATCTCCTGGAAATACTTGGGAAGCACATTGAGCCAGCGTTCCACAAAGGCTTTCGTTCTTGCCGCCTTGCACCTTTCTCCTATTTTCCTCCCTGAGTTGATAGTCTCCGTTGTTTTTGTTTCTGGGGAGGTTTCTGGGAGCCTCAAACAAATTCTGCTTTCATCTGTTTGGAATATTTCATCTGTTTGGAATATTTTTACATAACCTCCCCCATCCATGTCTCTTTCCCATGCCCCCTCCCTCCCTTTCCCCTGCGGAAACAAAAATTCAAGCCGAGAATCAGAAAATGCAGATGCCCAGTGTTGGGGTGGGAGGGCCGTGGCTTCTGTGAATCCACTGTAGGTGTGACAGCCACCTACACAAGATGTCCTGTAGGGTGTGATGTGTCACCCCACTGCCTGAGCAGCGGGCCCCAGTCACTCCCAGTACAACCTTCCAGGCCATCTTGTCCAGGCTGTCTCTCACAAACCACGTCTCTGAGCCAATGGCGCATTTTCAAGAGCCACATTCATTTTGATCTATCCAGTGGGTGGAGGGAAGGTAGATTCTGTTCCCCGAAAGAGGAAGAAACAAAAACTGTTTTTGGTTTGTCGGCTTGTTTTATAAATGCCTCATTATACTCCACATAATGCTTCCTCAATTAAAAAAAAAAAAGTTTTTTGTGTTTTTTTGGGATCACGTCTAGCTGAGAATGGCAGCCTCCTGTTTGAAAATCTGCTTCAGCAAACTGCCGCTGCGTGGCTTGGCCCTGAATTTGAGCACGCCGCCGCTTAAGTCAGGGGCTTGGGTAATCGTATCAGGGGACCACTGCAACTTGAAAGCACAGTCGTTCATTATGCTGCGTTGGCAGCTGCTTCCGCCTTCTTAGCAGCTTGAGTAATGTGGTCCGGCCCCGGGTCCCGTCGTGCCTGCTGGTGTTGATAAATCATGACGCGTTTGCTTTTCCCCGGTCCAGCATTCTGTTTCCATCTTGGATGCTGAAAGAAAGCCATGATTCTGCCTTTTCATTTATGAATGAAAGTGACTGCTTTAAAATCCTCATTTTTCCACACTGGCTGTTCTTTAATCCAACTTCATAGATTAGTCCTCCATGACTATAGAAGACCAGATTTTTGAGGCCAGGGACCTTTTGGGGATCCCACATTGTGTTCAGATATGGGTCTTTCCCAAGGCTGGAATCCTCCTTCTCCTGCCACAGCTGGCAGAGTTGGCAGGTTTGGTCTCCCGTGTGTGTAGCATACGTCCCTGAAACAAGGTTTTCTGTGCCGATAACAAGTCTGTTTCCTCCAATCCCATGTCAGCCTGGGTACAATGGAACTGAAATAAAATTGCTTGCTGTTCTTGGAGAGGTTGGGGACCCAGTGGAGTGGTGACATGGTGGGCTGGAGGGTGGGTTGGGAGTGGAGGTTCTATTTCTCAGAAGTTTCTGGGCTTCCAAGAGGAAGGATTTGTGCAGGGGAGTGAGCTGCCATTTCCTGCACGGCGACTGTGTGTTGTGCTCTGTGCTCAGAAGTGTTTTTCATTTGATCTCATTTAATGTAGAAACCATGAAAAACATCCATCTCTGTAGGAAGCTTGGCCTGTAGAGAAAAACCCCTAAGATAGGAGGTAAAACACTTTCCCTCTCCCTGGAAGGGAACTCAAGCAGCTTTATATTCTCTGAATGATAATAATTGCCATTCACTGAGCACTTTCACGTGCCAGGCATTGAGTTAAACATATTGTGTACATCCTGTCATTTAATCCTCACAAAAGCCCAAGGAAGCAGGGTTCTGAGCTTCTATTGCTACAGAGAAACCACTCCAAAGCTTCCTGACTTAAAATGGCAGCAGTCATTTGTTTTGATCACGAATCTACAATTGGGATAGGGCTCAGCAGGGACAGCTCATCTCTCCTCCTGGCAGCCCCAGCTGGGGCGGCTGCCTGGGGCTGGAATATGCCTTTCTGGGTTGGTTCCTTACATGTCAGGAGTTCAGTCAGGGGAATCTCCTTCTGAGATGGCCTTGCACGCGACTGGCTGTTAGCCGGGAGTTCAGTTGGTTCCACCCTGCATGCACCCCTCTGCAGTGCTACTTGGGCCTCCCCGCATCATGGCAGCTGGGTTCAAAGGGCAAATATTCCAACACAGGACGTGGAAGCTGCCAGTCTCTTAAGACCTGGGCCTGAAAACAGACACAGCATCACTTCTTTCATATTCTCTTAGTCAAGCAGACACAGAACCTGCTCAGATTTGAGGTAAGGAGAAAGAGACCACAGCTCTCTGGGTAGTGTCAAAGGATTTGAGTCATCTTTATTCTACCAGAAGTGTGGAAAGGGTGAGTGTCTTGCCCTGGTTCACACAGCAAGCACGTGGATAGATCTCTGTGCTCTTCTTTCTTGTAGAGTCTGTGACACTCCTGAGTTGGCCTGAGCACCTGACAAAGCCAGTTAATGGTAGGAAAAGGCACAGAAACTTGAGCCGAGGTCAGTGAAGCAGATTCTAGAAACATCCCTAAGTCACTGGACCTGTGTTTGAAATTGACTTCCAGAGCAACCCTGGCAGAAGCCCGGGCTGGAGGAGAAAGCCCTGGGGGTGTGAGAACCACCTTCTGGCATGGGAAGGTGGCCGTGCAGGTCACAGTGGCTTGTAGTCAGTGACCTGCGTTGTTCTTGAGCAGCTGACAAACACAGGCCAAAGCCTGGTGCCTACGTATGTGTAGTCCTGGAGGAAAATTTTTTTACACTTTTAAATGGTTAATAAAAAGCAAAGAAGAATATATAGCAGAGTTGAATAATTGAGCCTCTCACACAGAAAGAGTTTGCTAACCTCTGTTCTAGAAGGCAGAATCCAGACCTGTGTGACCAGAGGTAGAATTTTTCTAACTGGAGTTGTCCATCAGTGGAACTCAGCTCGCAGCTGACGGTTCTGCAGGCAGATGGCTGTGCGTAGCGCACCGTGATCAGTGGCGTGCTGTTAAGTGCTTAACAACCGGCTCTCTGCAGGAGAGAGGCCCCAGCTTCTTTTTGTGGTATAAATACTCCCACCATAGCCAACTTCCAGCTGCCAGCCCAGCATCACTAAATGTGGAGTGGGGAAGAGGTGCACATAACGGGCTCTCTCAGGAGCTCCGGCTTCCGCCCGTGACAGTTTCAGGGGATCAAGAGTGCGGAATGCTGCCTTCAAGTAGCTCCCGACATGGACACATCCATGGACTTGGGAGTGAAAATAGTACTGGGAAAAACTTGGGAAATTCCATCTGCTACTCTGGGCTCACAGGCAGCCATCAGTAAGATCCACAAGCCCAGAAAGATTAAGTACCTTGCCCTTGGCCACGAAATTCCACCTGCTATTTCATTACCTTCACATTTGGTTTAGAAAATCTTGATTTCTGCCAAAAGATTGGTAAGTTTGAGTGCATCCAAATTTAAAACTTCTATTCAGCAAAACATCACTTTAAGCAAAGTTAAAAGGCAAATGACAGATCAGGAGAAAACAGAATATATGAGATCAAGGTGTAGTATCCAGAATATGTAAGAAGCACCTGTCAGTCAGTTAAAATTAATAGCAGTGACAGTCCAGTAATAATATGGGCAAAGGGCGTGGACACAGTTTACACTCACTCAAGCATAAACAGCCACTGAACATGTGAAAGATTATTGGTCTCACTGCTAAACAGGGAGACGTGTGCTAACATGTTGATCATTTTTTTCACTTATCAGATTGGCTGAAGGTAACAATACCAGACGAGGGAGGGTGGAAAGCCAGAGCAGCGTTCATACCAGCTGCTGGAGGATGTGAACCGGTGCAGCATCACTTACGGCCAAACGTAACCTTGACCAGAAATCCCAAACAGAACTGTGCCTCCCAGGGCCTAGGAAAACTGTCACGTCCTTGGAGTAGGCAGGTGCTCAAGGAACCATTGCCTTGTAATTTGGATGGTGAAAATTTGGAAACAACATAAAGGCCAACAGTCAGAGAGTAGCTAAACACACTCTGAGCTGGACATCAGATGAACATTAGGCCTCAAGGAAAAGGAGAAAACAAAGTATTTCGTTGGCATTGCTGAAGCAAAGTAGCAAATTACAGGTTGATGCATATAGTCTGATGCCATTATGCTCTTAAAATGCGCATAAAGCAACACCATATAGCTCATGGCTGTGTAGAAAAGTTCTGAAGGGCTGTGCACCGTGTTCATAATAGTGCATGTTTTGGGGGAGGCAGGAAGGGGGAGGGCCAGGATTGGGGAGAAGGGGAGGTGGTCAGAGGGACTTCAGTTTTATAGATGAATGTTTTAATTGTTTAAAAGAATATATGTTTCAGAAACCAAGCTAAAGTTCAGTTCTTCCCAAACAGAGTGGCTGCCGTGAGGGAACCCGCCGTCTCCCACCCCAAGCCCAGCCCCGGCGGCTTGGCCTTGGGGGAGGCTCCCACGTGGGGAGGGGTGTCTGAGTGTGGTCGCTTCAGCCCGTGAGATTGACCCTGCTCCTGAGGGCTCTGTCTCATCACATCTGTCACCTCCATCTGGCCTCAGGGTCCCCTTGACACTCTTGCCTAAGCAAGGAAATGCTTTTTCCATAATTTCTTGTTGCACAGTTGAGACAACTGAAGGGTCTTAAATAAGACTTTACTGAGCGCTGAGAATGACAGGAAGGAAATAGAGAGTCACGTGAAATCGACGGTCTTGCTCCTAAAGTCCAGGGTTCTGGTGCGGGGCTTGGAATCGCCAACACCTCCCTCTGCTCAGCCCTGGCCACCCTCCCCTCTCAGGCCACTTGTTCTGCCCTCTCCCCGTGGCTGCCCTCAGGAATATCTCGACTCCTCTGTGTCCAGACCCAAGAGGAAGATTCAGAGAGGTGTCTCTCTCCCATGGAGCCAAGGCCACCTTCTGACTCACCTGTTTCCTATCCAAGAGCCAACCTCTTCCCCAGATTTTTGGCCCCAGGAATGTCCATCCATTTCAGGAAAACCTGACTCTTCAACCACAGGAGTATAGGTGGCCTTAGTCTGTTGTCAGTGTGAAGACCACGTGAGAATCCTGTGACATAAGCCTAGTGTCTGGACAAGGGGCACTCACAGAGAGTAGCTTCAAGGGTTTGTCTCACCCAGAGACCTGTGGCTCAGAGGAATTGAAGCCAAGGCCTGCTGCATGGAATATTGACACCCTTCCTCTGTGCCAGACACTCCTATCCTAATCGTATCATCCCCATTAATCCCATTAGTGTAATGGACAGTAGGTATTCATATTCCTATTTGATGGACAGAGAAACTGGGCCTTAGACAGTAACTTAACCTTTCTGAGGTCACAGAGCCCTGATTTCAACCCAGCTGCCCTCCTCCAATGCCTCTTACCCATCGAGCAGTATTCTTCCCTTGGGGATTTTGTTGTAGAGACCTTTACAGAGGCTCCCTCCTGTTTTTTGCACAACCTCCCTGGGTAAAATGAAAGATCCCTCCACTAATGAACTTTGATTGCCAGCTATGCATTTCTGTGAAAATCCCCAGAACTCCTTTTAAGTTGTTACTTGAACTTGAATTTGAGGTGAAAACAGAAATGTATTTTCAGATTCAGCTTGCATTTTGGATTCAAAGAAGGTAGGGCTAATTCAGAGGAGGCCTGAAAGTTAGGAACATCTTTGAAATTATTCATTTGAATTGGGGGCAACACAGTCTATAAGCAAAAAATGACTCAGACCTGCTGAATTACTTTCCAACCTTAAATTCACACCCGTTTCACAAATGCAAAAGGAAATGCATGGTGTTTCATCTTTCCCTACATGTGCCCCAGCTTCAATTTTGCATTCAGGAAAGTCCTCGGGGACCCAAGAAATTGAAATTAGGATCTAAGAGGTGAGAATGTGAAAATCCTCAGGGCTTCCCCTAGATTAATAAGAAAGAACATTCAACACACAGTGGTGACAATGGAGCATTGAGTTTTAATTTTTGGTGTATTTAGAGGCAAAACTAAGAGGTCATTGGGTACCACCTTATTCCATCACACTGTGTGCACCCAGGATAGTTATGTTTAAAGGAAGAATCACCTCAAAATGTTTGGAAAAATTGCTTAAGCCCCAAGGACAGGACCAGGTATATATTTCTCACCCACATTTTTTGACCTGTATTTA
This sequence comes from Varecia variegata, assembly GCA_028533085.1. Taxonomy (NCBI): domain Eukaryota; kingdom Metazoa; phylum Chordata; class Mammalia; order Primates; family Lemuridae; genus Varecia; species Varecia variegata. The sequence goes on from CM052443.1 coordinate 58,832,891, forward strand.
AAAAACCTTCTTTCATAGGAGAATCCAAATACAGGACTAAGAAAAAACTTTAGTGAATTCTAATTATCTTCCGCTTTTATTGCTTGCCTTTTCTTGAGTTGCTTTAGCCAATCGGTAATATTTTGTTTGCAGCTTGTAAACAGTTACTACCTGTTATGAGTTGGACTGGATACTACCCACTCCTCCCACAAAAATATGTTGAAGTCCTAACCCCTAGGACCTCAGACTGTATTTGGAAACAGGCTCTTTGCAGATGTAATCAAGTTACAGTGAGATCGCTAGGGTGAGCTCTAATCCACCGTGGTGTCTTATGAAAAGAGGGAATTTGGGCAGAGATATGGCCATGTGCACAGGGCAGCCTACGTGAGGAGACACAGGGAGAATGCCATGTGAAGGCAGAGATCGGACGATTGTCTACAAGGAACACCAAAGATCGATGGCAAACCACCGGAAGGAAGCTAGGAAGAGGCAGCAAAGGCTTCCCCTAGAGGCTTCAGAGGAGCATGGCTCTGCCAACACCTTGATTTTGGACTTGTATTCTCCAGAACCGTGAGACAACAGATTTCTGTCATTTTAAGCCACCTCATTTGTGGTACTTGGCTAATGTAGCCCTAGCAGACTAATATACTATCTCTACCTAACCCTTTATAATTATACATTTAGGATAAAATAAGATCGAAAATTTCCATTCCTCTGTCACAGTCAGAATGATATTATATTTCTCAAAGATGGCTTCAGTGTTATCTCCTGTCCTACATGTTCATCCCTTGAAATTCCCCTATCAAGAGGTGGGTTCTGAACCCCCTTCCCTGGAGTCCTGGGTGGGCACTTCTGATGCTGTGTGACTTCTGGGGCAGCTTCCACCCTGCTGGCTGGGACACTTGCCTTGGAGTCCTGACCTGCCTGTGAGCAGTCCACTTGTCTTGAGGCCACTGTGCTATGAGGAAGCCCCCAAATGCAGAGACCACGTGGAGACATGAGACTACAAGAAGAGAGGTGACCAGACAGGCCCCAGCTGCTCCAGTGCCCTTGCAGTTTCAGCTTCAGCCATTGTCTGATTGCAACGCCATGACAGACCCTGAGCCAGAACCACCCAGCCAGCCCTTCCTGAATTCCTGATCCATGAAATGATTGTCATGTTTAAAGCCACTGATGTTCTGGGGCTGTTTGTTACACAGCAATAGACTGTTGTTACACTGCAACAGTTAGTGTGCTCTATGCTTTGGATTGGTTACTTTTAATTTTAATTTCTAAAATGGATTACATTATTATTTCTGATTAAATAGATTTATATTTAGAGCAGGCAGAACACAAACACAAAATCTCAGTGGCATAACCTAATAGGATTTATTTCTCAATCACTCAACATCCCATGTGGTTGTGACAGGCCCCACTCAGGAAGCTGGTCCTAGGAAATTGCGTTAATATTTCCCTCAATTATTGTGATGTGCACTAAAGTTAGAGAACCACTTGACTCAGTTGTTCAACCTTCTCATTGCAACATTGAGGTCCAGAGAGGGGATGTGACCTCCCTACACCCCTTCCAACCACCCACAACTTGAAGCCAGAGTTGGAGCTGTGGGCCTTCGTGTGAGGCCCATGCAGCCCTCTGGCCATGCCACTTCCTAGGGCTTTGTGACCTAGCAGGCCAGGTCCCCGAGAGTGTGTCCCAGAAGAACATTCGTGGTACTTAATTTGTTCCCCTGGCTCCCAGTTCACCAACCACACATACTTGGTCTGTGACACCCAATGGGGAAATGCAGCCCAGCACTGCAGAGTCCTAACGTTTGCCGTGAAATGGGCCTGCTCAGGCAGTGAGCGTGTCCCCCAGAGTCTTCTGTGGTTTACATGACGGCCCCAGCTGGTCCCAAATCAAGCCCTGTTTTGTCTTGGGCAATTCTTAACAATAGTCAAGGACCCTCTAAATTTAATTTAGAAACTAGCATTCTGTGATACCTTCTTGTACGTTACTCAGAAGACTCGCTTGGTTTTTAAAGTGTTCTCATTACATTTTGTTATGGCTAATCTTTTTGGAGGCTTCGGTGGTCGTCAAAGGCATGAGAAGGAGCAGGAAGCTTCATGCTTTCGGCTCTCGTGGTGAAAACCGGGAGTGCTGCTTAGCATGCGTCTCACAGCGTTTCGGTGATAACTCGGCAATTTAAAACACTGACTCAAAGAACCGATAAAGGAGGTCAAACTTGCTTTCTAAATCTGCCGCACAGATTGCTCATCTCTCCTCCCATCAGTCTCCTTCTCTTAGGCAAAATGTAGAATTTGGAACAGAGAGGAAAAGTACCAAGGTTTTGACTGATTTCCTTGTTAACGTTATTCTCTTGTTCGCAACATGTGTGCCTGTGAGTTTTGGTTCTAATCATGTGTATAAAAGTGTCTGCGTGGGGAAAAAACCCTCAAGTCATTTTCTACCTTCTGAGATTTGGGGGACTGAACGGGGGTAAATTCTTGAACAGTACTTATCGTGCTCCTAAATCTTCAAGGACATCATTTGGTTTCAATTATTTTGATTAATGGGTGAAGATTTTGTAAACAGAGGTTCATGGCAAAAACATCTGCCTTGCTGCATGGCATGCAGGAGGATGAGTATATACGTAGGGATGAAGGGGGATGAGTATACGCACAGGGCCTTCAGGGGGCCAGTTGAGGGGTCCTAAGTCAGCTCCACTAACCCTCCTAATGACTAACTGAATGGTTTGGCTTCCTGGACAAGCCAGAACATGGACCTCTTCATATAATAACAACATGAGATTTGAACAGGGCCTCGTGAGAGGGGTGGGTGAAGTAAAGTAGAGGACCAACTTGTGCCCCTTTCTCTTAGTCTTGATGAGGCACTGCCACTTTGCAGTCCTGGTCCCCGACTCTGGGGATTCCAGGGTTGTTCTTCGTCCTCACTCCTGTGGTCAGGAAGCTGTGGCAGGTGGCATTGAGTTGCTCAGCACTCAAAGACTGAATAAGGTACAAGGTGAGCAGGCCAGAGCAGGGCAAACCTGATTTCTGTTGGCTGAGCCCAGTTCAAGATGGTGAATATTCTATTGCTGTGTAACAAACTGCCCCAGAATTAGTGGGGTGCAGGTTGTGTTCCCTGGGACACAGACTCTGAGATGGAGAAGAATGTGCAGGGTGATTATTAAGAGCCGTGTCTAGGATCAAGACTTGGAGAGGAGGAGAAGGAGTAGGAATGGGCGGAGGACAAGTGGAACTGCTTTGCGGGCCCAGCAACAGCCCCAGCCGGCCAACGGGGAGTCCCTGGGGACTGTTCACAGGAGGTCGATTCTGCTAGGCCCTGGGGAAGAGTCCCAGGGATGGGAGGATCGCCTCGCGCTCCAGATAAATCAGGGGGCGGCCCTGCAGCAGGAGCATGGGATTAAGACTTGGGAAAATGGTTCTCAGTTTTTGGTGTGCTTATTAAAAATGCTGACACTCTTGGAAACCTTCACACAGCAAGTTGAAAGTGAGGCCTAGAATGTTCACTTTTAAAGCATCCCCAAGCAATTCTGATGCCAGTGGACTCTAGGCCACACTAAGACAAACACTGTCTTGGAGGGTGAAGGGTTGGACCCGAAACTTTTTTGAGAAAACAGCTTTTTTGTCATTTTTATCTAATCTTACGAACACCAGTTTTCTTCCTCTGAATGTTTATGAAACTGTCTTACCCTAAGAAAGATAATGAATACAACAGTTATGTACCTGATTGTACTTCACTATTATGTTGTAAATGTAGGCTTAAACTTGACAAAGATTAACTTATAAAAACTCTTAGTAAAAGTTCCTGGTTAATTTTCATTAATCACCACTATAGAGTGTTTAGGAGAAGTTTGTATATCCATCCACTGTTTTAAGCACTTGCTGTGTACCTGGCACCGTACTGGGACTGGGGATACAGCAGTGGCCACTGAGGTGGGCGTGGCTGACCCCTGCCCTCCACAGCTGGCAGTCTGGCCAGGGACGCAGACTAAGAAATCCTTAACCAACCACATACATTTCAGTTTTGTGTAAGTTTATTCTTATTAATTAAGGTATTTGTTAAGTTCATTACTAAATGTAGAATTTTATAAATGTGTTAGTATTTACATATAAACCAATACTAAACAAAAAAGAAAAGAAACTTATCAAACCATATATTGTGATTGTGAGTTTTAAAATGTCGACGAACAGTCAGATTATAAACTTCTCAGCTACTCTGTAATTGAGATAGGAAGATGTATTCTGTAAATCATGTACAAGGTTGGTTTGCATTTTTTTCCCCATCAGTAGAATTAAGATTTCCCTTCTAAATATGTTTAATTAAAATCTTTTAAAGACACACTGATTTTTTTCCCCCAAGATGTCTCATCTCTGCCCCTCTCCTCATTTGTCAACGTGGCATCTTAGGACAACGGTACCCAAGTGCTTTCAAGCACAAATGTACCTGAATGCAGAATTCTCACAACGTGCACAGAATTCTTAGTGGTTTCAGCATGGCTTTATGCTATTTTCTTGTCTGAAATTTGAGCATGTCTCATGAGAGAACAAATTGATATGAAACAGAATCATCATCAATAACCTCAGCTTCCGGGTTCTCAGTGTTGCAGGTGGCGAGCTGTTTGACTTCTTAGCTGAAAAGGAATCTTTGACTGAAGAGGAAGCCACTGAATTTCTCAAACAAATTCTCAATGGTGTTTACTACCTACACTCCCTTCAGATCGCCCACTTTGATCTTAAGGTACGTTGTGGAGTGTGAGCCAGGTAGCAGCTTGTGCAAGCCACAGCCTTGGTGGTTTATTTGATAAGAAAAACTGAGGCATCTGGAAGAGTTGCCTTCTTTCTCCTCTATGGACATAAGAAACAGAATTATCAGTATAGATCAGCAAGCAGGTAATACATGTCTACCCCTGGGATGCCTAACCTTTTTTGGGGGGTAGAAGCTTAAGATGAGTGACTGTGTCTGGACTAGTTGGGAAAGAATCAAGTGGTCTTACCAGTAAGGTCTTTAAGCAAAGGCGTTGCCCTTGGTTACTGGGGCATTTTCGTCCTGGAATAGCCAGTGGCTGGCACAGGTTCCTCCCGTGGCTCTGGGCATGTTAAGACAGAAGGTGTCTTGAACTCTGTCCTGCTGTTGATGCAAAGGCTTATGGCATGACCCTGTCACCAACAGTCAAGCAAACCAAACCCTGAGATTGGCTCATTGTGGTGTTTGCCTGGCTGCAGGCAGGGCACTGTGGGAGACGACAAGGCGTGTCAGTCATACTCCCAGCTGTGACAGAGGCAGGGTCTCTGGGAAGGAAGCAACAGGAAATGGCAACATCACAAAGCTCTAGTTGAAGGCAGTAGGGAGAGATGTGGAATGATCCTGACCATTGGAGCCAGAGTCGGACTTAAGAGAGGATTTTCTCTATACTCACTGTAACTGGACCCCAACCATACCCCGCCGACACACACTCACTAATACACACCCTGGAAGTGGCTTGCTGCAAACTCCTGTGACTCTACCTGGTGTCTTGTTTCTGGCCCTGGGAGCTGGAAATGCCAAAGAATAAATGCCCACAGACCCAGCTCTGAGCAGAGGAGGATGGGGCAATGGTGGGTAAAGACCCCAACTCCCTCATGCTTCAGGTGGAATAAGCCTGAGCCCTGCTCCTCAGAAGGATGGCGTTGCAGTCCCCCTGCCTTGATGGGACACCTTGCCCTGGCTTCCCCCTGTGTCCGGTGCCCCCTCCCCACCAGGTGTTCCTGGCATGCCTTCCCACAGGAGCCACTCGCCCCCGATCCTTGCCACAGCCTGCCTCGGGGAGGACTTGCCCAAGACTGCTCTCTCCCCTGGGGTTCTCTTTCAATCACCTTTTCTCCCTATGTTGGGGTCTTTTTTTTTTGTAGAATGGAAGAACTATTTTGTTGTCCTCAGCATAACGTACCATGGCTTTTTATTTCTCTCTCTCTTTTTAAAGCCCGAGAACATAATGCTGTTGGATAGAAATGTCCCCAAGCCTCGGATCAAGATCATCGACTTTGGCTTGGCCCATAAGATCGACTTTGGCAATGAATTTAAAAACATATTTGGGACGCCAGAGTTTGTCGGTAAGTGTCTTCGCTCCTGTGGTCATTTACATCTTGTGCACGTCATGCTGGCGGGATCTGGCCTGCTGTGAGACCATTTCCTTGGCACATGTTTGTGGTGGTTACATGAAGGTAGAGTCTTTTACTTCCTTCTCCAGCTAAATGAGTGTTTATTTCCTCTTAGCTCCTGAGATAGTCAACTATGAACCTCTTGGTCTTGAGGCGGATATGTGGTAAGGAGCATGTCCTTGGGTTGTTATCTTTCTGATCTATTCTGCTATTCTTCTGACAAGTTTTTGTTTTGTTTCGTTTTGTGTTTAGGAGTATCGGAGTAATAACATATATTCTGTAAGTAGCAAAATCCACAACTCATATCCTTTCCTCCCCTATGAGAGCATATGTTTAATTAACCATTAAATGTGCTGTGTTGATCTCTTCAGCTTATGCATCCTTTTATGCAAACATACTCATTTTACACCCCCAAAACATGTTCAGTTTATACTAATTAAACATTTTCTCCTAATTTGAAATGAGTCATCAGAAACTGTAGCATACTCGCTGAAAGAAAGCATGGCTGTCCATCACTGCTGAGAAAATAGGTTTCTTGTAAACTACTAGACACTGTTCCAAATTAATTTGTTAAGTGACTCTTTTGCATTAAGCTGAAGCTTTTGTTTGTGATAGTTAAATCCCTTATGAAATATAGCCGAACTCTAAAGTGACTACCCAAGCACCAGGTTGTCTTATTCCACCGTCCCCTTAGCAGATGTTATAGGAGCAAAATGACAGCACAAGGGGGCATCATTAATATTCTGAACCCAACTTTATTTCTAACAGCCTGAGCGGGGCCTCCCCATTTCTTGGAGACACTAAGCAAGAAACGTTAGCAAACGTATCTGCTGTCAACTATGAATTTGAGGAAGAATACTTCAGTAATACCAGTGCCCTAGCCAAAGATTTCATAAGAAGACTTCTGGTCAAGGATCCAAAGTGAGTGTCCCCTGTCCCTGAAAGATGCTCAGCCACGGCCTCAGCTAGCCAGGGGCCAGCACCTGCTCTGTGCACGCGGCCACGTTTCCCAGACCCTGGTGGTTCCAACTGCCAGAGGGCAGCATGCCACCGGAAATGCTTCAGAAAACGTACGCAGGGCCCTTTGCACTCGCTTAGGCAGTCCCTGCGGGCACAACAAAATAATCACAAAAAGACCAATGTCGTTTTTGGCTGTCTTTCCTAAACTGCATTTTCCAGAGTGTCTGCATGGTAGACCCAGCCAGCACGGAAACAACCTTAGTATTTGCTGCTATGGTCACAGCATTTTTTTCTTTCTCTCCCTCTCCCCCGAAAGGAAGAGAATGACAATTCAAGATAGTTTGCAGCATCCCTGGATCAAGGTAAGTTGCGTATTGTGTCGCTGTCTAGCTCATTTTCTAAGTGATTGGTTTGAGCGCCCTGGGAATTATTTGTTCTAGAGTACTGCTAACCACAAGTTACACCTGGAGTATTGTTTGCTATTGATGCTGTATTTTAAGACAAACTGACATATTAGACTGTATCCTAATCATCACCAAGGTGGAGGGAGAGAAGTAAGCCATCATGAAGCAGAATCGTAAAAGGTCAAGTCCACGCAACAGCCATGTTTGGTTTGACCTGTGGGGTGCTGGCCCAAACAGAATTTTTTTTTTTAATTTTAATTAATTTCCAGTATGTAAATATCATATGAAATCTGTATTTCCAGCTTCTCTTGAAAAACCTGAAGATCTACCAACACTGAGCACAGGTGCCTTTGCACGAGGCCACGTGGCCACCCTGGCATATTACATACACCTTTTCATTACCTGCCTGGCCCTGTTGGCATTTGGATTAAAGTTGCTTCAGCCCAGGGCACAAAGGACTAAGGGTGGGGAAATATGACAGTTACAGAATAAAATCATGGAATGAATAAGTTGGCTACAGAAGCAGGTTCTGGAGCAATAGTCACCTAGGCTCCCCTAGACGGCCCTGGCTAAATGCATCTACTGGGGAAAAGATGCAGTAGAATGAAGTGACTGAATGTGCCAACCTCTGAGGTTCCACCCAGCTCTAAATCACTTGATGGTACCCAACTTCAAATGCCTCAGAACACAGCTTCACCATGAATCTCGCCATTCCCATGTGATCAGCGTGAAAAGTTGTAATTCGGTTTGGCTGCAAGCTCAACTTCTCCCCAAGATTAGTCTTTGTGGATTTTATTACACTCTGCAACTTAAGAGTTAGCCTACTGAGACTAGATCTTGCGTGTTGTCCCACCTTGTCATTCTGATTTGGTAAACTGACTGTGTAAGCATCCTGAATAATGAGAACTTTCAAAACAAGTTGTCATATAACACATTTCTGTCATTTGAGAGCTCTAAGTTTTTTTCTTGGACTTTCGTTTTAGCCTAAAGATACGCAACAAGCACTTAGTAGAAAAGCATCGGCAGTAAACATGGAGAAGTTCAAGAAGTTCGCAGCCCGGAAAAAATGGAAAGTAAGATTGTTTGACATGGAGGGTTACCAAATTCTCTCTCCTCTGTGGAGCTCTGTGTAGTCAGGGCTCATCTCTTCTGATACTGGCAGTGTGGAAAATGCATCCTTTCCTCTTTTTAATTGACTCTGTCATCTTCTGCACCATTACTCTATTTTCAAAAACAAACAAAAACAGTGTTTCAGCCCTATTTAACTCATATTTTCAAATGTAATTTTGTACTATTTATGAAAACCATTCCCAAGACAAAGGTTCAAATCAGCACAATAAAATTATAGTGAAGTGTTTTGCTAATACCACAAGTCACATTTTAAATAAAGTCATTCTTTGTGGTAAGCAGCATGAGATCACATTTATAAGGGAAGTTGTGTGCATGGCTCTCTACACCCAGCCTTTGTCTGGAAGCGGTTGGGGAGCGGGTGAGGCAGCACCGCGAGCATTTGCAGTGTGGCCTCTTCTTCCTCAGTGCGCAGGGCCTCCACCCGGGTGCGTGGGAGAGGGCTCTAAAGGCATTCCAGATGTCCAGGAACAAATCAAACTTCAAGGTTCAAAAGGTGACGGGATGGTTTCGTTTCCTGTGCCCAGGGCCACGTCAAACCCAGAAGAAGCGGATACCTGCCGTGTCTCCCTGGCACTGGGCCAGCAGTGTACCTCATTTTCACACCCACCAAGTCTGGGGTGCCCTGATTGGGATGAGGAGGACCACAGCACTACATTCTCAAAGGAGCCCTTAAAATTAGTCTTAAAATATAGAGAGAACAGGGGCCAGGCAAGGTGGCTGTAATCCTAGTACTCCTGAAAGACAAGGCAGGAGGATCACTTGAGGTCAGCAGTTCGAGACCAGCCTGAGCCAGAGTGGGACCCCCCCCCCCCCCCGTCTCTACTAAAAATATAAAAAATGAGCTGGGCAACTAAAAATAGAAAAAAACAAAATTAGCTGGGTGTGGTGGCGAGCGCCTGTAGTCCCCGCTACTCGGGAAGCTGAGGCAGGAGGATCGCTTGAGCCCAGGAGTTTGAGGTTGCTGTGAGCTAGGCTGATGCAAAGGCACTCTAGCCCGGGCAACAGAGTGAGACTCTGTCTCAAAAAAAAATAATAGAGAGAGAATCACTCTACATGTATCTCATATTCCTTACCTGTTTGCTTCTGCCTTTGAGTGTAAATGTGGAGATATTTGTTCTGTGAGCTAAGGGGTCCCCACCTGTTGGTTTCAACAACTGTATGCGTTTTGATTATCACTTGATTATTACATTAGCTACAATTACTGCCCACGTGGCACAGAGGACACATAGCAAGGTCCCCGCATAGGGTGCTTCTCCATGGGGAAACCTGCAAGGGTTTTGTAGGGTAAGTCATATTTTTCAACGAGTAGAGAACAAAATATGGAGAGAAAAGGGATGCAAGGTGTCCAGCTCTATAGTTTAATAATGAAATGCAAAGGAAGAATCTCTCTCTATCCTGTTGTCTTGATTTATAAGACCTTTAGAACTATTCTTTAAGCAAATAGATTCCAACCGACTTTAGGATTGCCCACCCCTGAGGCGTGCACACTGTCAGTGATGAACACTATCTCGAAGACTTTGTCGTTTGCACTAATTTGACTATTGTTACATAAGCTCTCTCCTCCTCTTCCCCTGCCTTCTTTCTTTTTTAAAGCAATCCGTTCGCTTGATATCACTGTGCCAAAGATTATCCAGGTCGTTCTTGTCCAGAAGTAACATGAGTGTCGCCAGAAGCGATGATACTCTGGTAAGCAAACCTGTTTTCCTTGGTGAGCTGCTTTCTCAGAGCTGTGTGTTTAGGATGTTTAAGTTGTTCTATTTGTTCAACAACCCAGAAAACCTGGAGTCTTGGAAATGCCAGGCCTGCTCTTGCTCCTCTCAAGAATGGGGTTGGGATGGATGATTTGGTGACCCTTGTGCTTCTTTTCTCCTCTTTTTTTGTTGATTTGGTTGGCTCTACCCCACTCCCACCACTATGACCTCTAACACTACCCTCTGTCTTTTTTTTTTTTTATTAAAATATAAGAGTTCTTTATTCTGGATAGAAGTCCCTTACCAGATACATGGTTAGCAAATATTTTCTCCCATTATGTGGGTTATCTTTTTTTTTTATTCTTATTTCAGCATATTGTGAGGGTACAAAAGTTTAGGTTACGTATATTGCCCTTACCCCCCCACCCCCCGAGTCAGAGCTTCAAACGTGTCCATCCCCTAGACAGTGTGCATCGCACTCATTGTGTGTGTATACACCCATCCCCTCCCCCACCCACATCTGGCCGACACCCGATCGATGTTATTCCTAAATGTGCTCTTAGGTGATGATCAGTGAAACAATTTGATGGTGAGTACATGTGGTGCTTATTTTTCCATTCTTGGGATTCTTCACTTAGTAGAATGGGTTCCAGCTCTATCCAGGAAAATACAAGACGTGCTATATACTACCCTCTGTCTTGATGCGCGCGCGCGCGCGCGTGCACACACACACACACACACACACACACACATATTTTGGTAAGAGAGGCAAACCAGTCAAGAGGAAAGAGCTTATTCTAATTTGCATGAACTAAAATGAGAGCCTCTATAGCCAATGACATAGGAGAATCTTGGATCACAGTAATACAAAAAGCGGAGACAACCACCACCCCTCCGCCACCGTGCACACACTGGCAGATCAGGAAAATGCAGTGCTGCTCGCTCATGTGTCTCATGGTAGACCAAAAGGCCAAACCCACTTGCTTTAGTGACATTGTATTAACTGCCCAAGAGCCTTGAGAACAGCTTTGTAGTTTTTCCCCTCCAATCCAAACTGAAACTTAATCACAGATTAGCTGTTCAGGTATGACTGGATGCATCTGAATTCAACCAGACCTTCCCCCGACAATCCAACAACAGGGCTCTGTTGACTCAGGAGAGTCAGGTAAAGGGGACTCCAGGAAAGGCAGACGTGGGAGCTCTGTGGGAACCACCCTGTCCCTGTAACCCAGCAGTCAGCATTTCCTGGGCGGAACCCGTGACCCCAAGGGCGGGGATCACACTTCAGCAGACACCAGGGTTCTTTTTTTCCCCCCCTGAAATGAGTAGCTTCACTGAGACTCCAGGTCTAGCCTTGTGAAATAAAATGAGGTAGATGTTTAAAAACAAAAAGGCGAGGGAGAGAAACAAGTCAGGGGGAGAAGAGAGAACAGGAGGAAGAGGAAGGCTTAGTTTGGGAATTGCTTGCAAGTTGCAGTGGAACCAAGGAAAAGATAACAACTATGAATCAAAGTGAGATGATCAGAATGACTAAAGTTTGCAAATTAAAATCATCCTGAATAATCACTTGGGGAAAAAATACATGTATCACAGTAAAAATTTAGGGTAGAAGCAGGACCCAGAATGCTATGGAAACTCCATCTGGGAATGTCCCTCCCAGAGGTCAGATTCTCTCGTCCCCAAGTGCTGCTAATCATGGGACGTGCCATAACTGCTTTTTTCTCCATTCTCCCCCTTTATCTTTTAAAAAAAATTTTTTTTTCCCCTGACTTCGACGAGCATCAGAATCCTCCTTTCTCTTGATTTTCACATTCATGCAAATGTCTCATAGTCATCAACTTGGATTGTGATAGAAAAGGAAAACCAGTGGCATTCTTAAACGTGTATTCCATACAAATAGTATTAAAAACCCACGTGGAGCTTGTTTAGATTCAGATCTATAGAAAAGAGAAAACAGTTCAGAGAAATGCTCTTTCCATTCTGCCCCCACAAGCAGAGGCCCAGCCTCTGTAGATACGCTTTTCCAGATCTGAAAGGTCAATAGCCTTGTAAGTCTAGAAATTTTGTTTATGATCTTTCTGGCTGATTCATTGGTTTTAGTATACCATGTTGTGGAAATATGTTGTTGAAAGAAAACTTTGACAAAGTGGCAAAGATATAAGAAACGTGTTCAGCATTCTCTAGATACTTTTCCATTGTAAGGAGAAATGCATTCCTTTTTCTGACCTTTATTTTTATATTTATCCCTTTTTAGAGCCTATTTCATTCTTCGTTTTTTTTTATAACTGTGACCAGCTACCAGAGAATTTTACCCTGTTATTCTATACGTAAAGAAGGAAGAAATTCAAGTGATCAAAAAATGACAGTTCTGTACTTGGAAAAATTGCAAATTAAGAATATCTTATTCAAAGACATCATTTGTTTGCTTCTGTGGGTTTTCTTTTTCCTTACCCAGAAGAGAGCCTGTGTTACACCTGAAATTTTCCACAGTGCTTTCTGGGCCTATATTTGGACAGATTCCTAAGATAAACACAAAGGGTTATTTGTCATCATCGTTGTTTGAAATCTGAAGCTTGGAAGCTGTTTGTTCTCCGGGTTATAATGCAGGTGACATTAGCACCCAGGCGAATCATAGATGGTGTTCGTTTGCTGCATGGAAGGGGCAAGCAGTAACCCCCAGTTCCCTCCATGACCATGTAACAGCTTACTTCCCTCTGAATGGCTCTGTGAACAGGGGAGCATCAGTTTCTCTCATGTGGATGAGAAGATCATGGCCAGTAGGCTAACTCTTTCTTTCTGTCTCTGCTGTCTCGATCTAGGATGAGGAAGACTCCTTTGTGATGAAAGCCATCATCCATGCCATCAACGATGACAACGTCCCAGGCCTACAGCACCTTCTGGGCTCATTGTCCAACTACGACGTTAACCAACCCAACAAGGTCTGGTTCTGTTCTGTCGGGGGCACTGGGGGGGGGGTGGTCACAGTGACCATGCACCTCCAAGTCCAAGGTGGGAAGACCCCATCTGCCTCTCCATTCTACCTTCCAATGAGAAACTTTATACTGTGGGAAAAATCACTTCTGTTTAGACAGTGATTTGAGTCACAAATAAGGTCTTTTTTGCATTGAAGGCCTTTCTTCATTCACCTGTTGAGCCTCTACCCATGAAATGTTGGATCTACCCCCCCCTGCACATGAAAATGTCACTGTTGATGTGACTCAGAAAGAGGAAGGGCTGTCCTGTGTCCTGCCTGTCTTTCGTCCCTGTTAGGCAGCAGCAGTTCTGTGTCTGCTGAGCCGTGGGAGGGTGTGTGGGGACAGCAGTGATCGTTTGGGCTTTTCCTTTTCTACCATGCCTGAAAAAGGGTATTTTTTTTTCTCTCTTATTCTAGCACGGGACACCTCCGTTACTCATTGCTGCTGGCTGTGGGAATATTCAAATACTACAGTTGCTCATTAAAAGAGGCTCAAGAATCGATGTCCAGGATAAGGTCCTAATTCTATTTTATTGCAAGTGAATTGATTTTTAAAGTATTTCCAAATGTCTCCTAATCCTAGAGGTAACAGAAAAAATATGTATGTCCTAATTTGTTTCTCAGTTTCCTGTAAAGAAAGACGGACTGCTTGCAGAGCCTGGTATAGTCTGACACGTATGTTAGAGAAAGGCAAACATTTATTGCCTCCTTGGCTCTGTGGCTTCAGATCTGCATTCCTTTGTACACATTCGCTCAATAGTGTGAGATGTCACACTTGGAAAAGTTTGCATTGTCTGATTAATCTCACCAGAAATGTATTTACCTGCATGTTTACTGGTCAGCTGAGTAAGGACGATACACTTTGAGGACTAGCTTGCATTAAAGTGTAGACAGAATTGAATAACAGCTGACAGTCATCACAACGGATCTGTCGTCAGCGTCCTTAGACTTTCAACAGAGCTGTAAATGGACTAGATCCGGCCCTCCATAATAGGAGAATTCTAGCCACAGGCTGAAGTGAGGGTTTACAAAAAGAAAAGTAATTTTTTTAATTTTGAAATAATTTTAGATTTACAAAAAAAGTTGGAAAGATAATACAGAGTTGCCCTTAATGTTAACATCTTGCATGAACGTGGTGCATTTGTCAAAACTATAAAATTGAATGAGGGCTTTATTGTTCTGGGAAGCTGCTTCTTTGAGATTGGTTATCACATGGGAAGGGAGATTCAATGACTCCAAGGGATGCATGCATTCAGATCTACCAGCTCTCTAGAAATGTGACTCCACTTTGGGTTTCACGCAGGGTGGATCCAATGCCATCTACTGGGCTTCTCGGCATGGCCACGTCGAGACCTTGAAATTTCTCAATGAGAACAAATGCCCTTTGGATGTTAAAGACAAGGTAAGGCCATTTTTCTTCTTAGGAGTGACATGAGGAAGTAATAAAAGGATGCATGTGAGTACTGGCATGCCATGTGCCTCAGGACACAAAGAATGAGGATTCAGTACCAAAATCTTCCTGCAGAGAATGTACGTTGGAAGTTTCTTTTTGCCTGTGGTTTGGTCTAATATTAAAATCTGTCTTATGCTGACATCTTCCAGGTAGTTGCCATAATATGCAAGCAGTGAATGATCATCCCCAGAATGTGCAAACTCAAAGTTCTAACAGAAAGACGACCAGATAGAGACCCGAGTCTCTACTCTTTTACTGACTCGCCTTGTGCTTCTCAGCAAATCTCTACCACCTTCTTCTAGTTTGAAGTGGCTGACAGTGCTAACCTTACAATTACTGGCACTAGGAGATTAATGAGATAATGCACATTAAGTAAGGCTTTGCTGGGGGGCAAAGATGTTATAAAAGTTACTGACTTAGCAAGATACCTTACTTTCATTTATACATGTTTCATTCAGTCTACACAACAGTCCCATGAATTAATTGGCAGTGCTGGAACCTGAACCTAGGATTTCTACCTTCTCATCCATAATTTATTTTACTATATAACACTTCTCTGCTTCCAATACTGGTAGACTAATTTGACATATTCAGTCAAGGCTGCCACACACAGTTGTACGGGTTGTACACTGCACCATACCTAAGGGATGATATTCACATCAGAGACACCTATTTATTATGGCAGTTTTCTGGCACGTGGTAATAAAATATCTCATTTTGTCTTTTAAAAATTTGTTTATTC
>CM052443.1:58848462-58858728 GCA_028533085.1 Varecia variegata
GCTTAAGCCCAGGAGTTTGAGGTTGCTGTGAGCTAGGCTGACGCCACGGCACTCACTCTAGCCCGGGCAACAGAGTGAGACTCTGTCTCAAAAAAAAAAAAAAAAAAAAAAATTTGTTTATTCTGACAATTTTGGAGGATGGATACAAGTAAATTATCTTAAAGGAGTTGGATATGTTACTAATTCATGCAAAGTTACTGTATGGGCTAATAGTGAGGTTCTTTAAAGTCTCTGAGAATATAAGAAATAAGTTTCTAAGCATAGCCAGGCAATGAAATGAGAAACTAGTTAATAAATAAAATGATACATTTAAATAATTGAATGATAAACCTAATATTAAGGAAAGAATGTTGTGTTCTTAAACAATCACACAGCTGGAAGGATCCATACATAAAGATTAAGAATAGCCACCATGGAAAAGGGAAACCCTTCTCACAGAGTTGTTCACACTTGGGATTTATTACTAATGGATGAGCCAAGTGTGTGGGTGTAATACTCAAACCCTAAGTTCCTGACCCTGCATCCAGAGAGGCATCTGGCCCAAAGTTGGTGGGTGACGAGGCAGAACCAGGCTTGGCAGTGGGCCTTGTGTTCTGGTGTCCACAGCTGCTCACAGAGGTGACTCTGAATCCCTGGCTCTGTTCCTTTCGCAGTCTGGAGAGACGGCCCTTCACGTGGCGGCTCGCTATGGCCACGCCGATGTGGTCCAGTTACTGTGCAGCTTCGGCTCTAATCCCGATTTCCAGGACAAGGTGGGTCGCGGTAGCTGACACCTCATCTCCTTCTGCTCTCTGCGGGGGGGGGAAGGCAGCCAAATAGCACAGTCGGGGCCTGTGGCGTTTTACCCAAGTTAGGTTTCTGTCGTGGATTGCAGAGTGCAGGGACTCAAACAGAAGCAGCATTAGGGCATATGGAAGGTGCCAATGCCAGGAACGGTTCTGTTTCATTCATTCGTTCATTTAGTCCTCTGGACAACCCTGAGTTGGTTTACTGTCATCATTCCCATTTTACAGATGAGGAAACTGAGGCAGAGAAAGGTTCCATGACTTGCCCAAGCTCACACAGCTCATAAATGGTGGAGCCAGGACTCGAACCCACACAGTCTGGTTTCGGGGTCCATGTTTGTAACGACTGCACTGTAACAGCCTCTCATAGGAAGGTGTGTGTATCTAATGATGTTGACTATGGTGGTCTAGGCCTCCCCTCCTTACAGACCACAAGGCCAGCCCTTCCCTTGCCTGCTACCCTGATGACTTCCTTGCCAGAGCAGCAGTACTGTTAGGACTCCCCTTGATGTCACATACTCCTTGACAGAAATCTTGAAGCCTCAAGACTGTTAGAAGAATTCTTGCTCAGAGAAGTGCTCTCCTGCCACTAATAGTTTCAGATGAAGTCAAGGAAGGCGCTTTTACAAGAAAGATGCTGTAGATCTCCCCACACTCAGGCCGTATTATTCAGAAAAGCAGGGCCCCTGGTTCCCGTGGGCTCCTGAAAGGCCGTTGCCAGTCCTGTGCAGAGACAGCCAGATTCATCAAGCACACAGGTGTTGAAGGGAGAACACTGATGAAGGAGACATGTCCGATCTTCCTGTTTGTGGTGGCGGCTCACACCCATGTCGTCATTTCAGATCACTGTTTTGCTCCAATAGCTACGAGCTCTTTCCCTTAGCTGCCTTGACTTTGCTACTGAACTTGACCACACTCTCACCGTGCCTTGCACTTTCTTTCACATTATTGCATTTTCCTCCTCCACGCACTTATCTCCTTGCCAGGAAGAAGAAACCCCCCTGCACTGTGCTGCCTGGCACGGCTATTACTCTGTGGCCAAAGCCCTTTGTGAAGCCGGCTGTAACGTGAACATCGAGAACCGAGAAGGAGAGACGCCCCTCCTGACGGCCTCCGCCAGGGGCTACCATGACATCGTGGAGTGTCTGGCTGAACACGGGGCTGACCTGAATGCCTCCGACAAGGTGCTTTACTGGGGAAGGTGTCGCACTCGCTGAGAAGTGATCTGGGGAGCTAGAGGGACCACAAGACACCTAATTCCTTTCCCTCAGATAACAAACTTGCATACAGCAAATCGTCATTATCCTTTCTCGTCTCTGCTCCAAAGATTCTGTGAACTTTTCTAGATTCTGTTTAATAATTAATATTCATTTCTGGCATGCAAAAACATCTATGAATTGATCAGATGGCCTTGGTCTCTCTTTTGTTCTTAGCCTTTTTAGCTTTGGAACAGGTACAGTGATAATCACTGAATCCAAGACAATCTTCCTTGAGGACTAAAATTGCCATCACCCTATTAATTTTTAGGTACACAAAGAAATAGGTGGTTTATTTACTTCTGTCATCTGCTATTTTGTAAAAAGACAATAAACCACTCTTATTTGGCTGTCGATCTCCATTCTAGACCAGGTGTTCCATTTTTTAATTAAGCAAATTCAGTGTAATCTGTTTTTATTGTCAACTTGCACATAAAATGAGGCTGTGATATTGCTATATATAGTTAGATTGGGGATGCAGTAGTTGAGTTAGTATCTGCCATTTGTGAAGTGTTTTCTAGGTACAAAACAGTGCTTCTCAACTAGAGGCAACTTTGCCTCCAGGGACATTCGATAATGTCTGGAGACATTTTTTGGCCGTCACAGCTACAGGTGGGGGTTGCTACTGGCATCTCGTAGGTTGAGGCTAGTGGTGCTGCTAAATATCCTGCAGCTCACAGGACAGCCCCCACAACAATTACCCGGCCCCGAATACCAATGGTGCTGAGGCTGAGAAACCCTAGCACAGGTAAGTTACAGAAATGTTTCAGAACTCTCTACCCAGCTCCTAAAACTCAACACGTCTATTCACCAGGGATTCTGTAGTGAATTCCCAGGCTTATTTTTGTAGGATGCAGAGATTAAACATGTTAATCTGTTTCTCATTTATATGACAGCTCTTGAGCAATTATTTCACCTCACTTTCTCAGTTTCTCCTGATGCAAGTTAAAATAGTAGTCTCTCTACTTAGGAAGTTAGTAAAGATTGCTGAGCAAATGTTTTTTAAAGTGTTTTTCAGATACTTTGATTAAACAGGACATTGGAGTATCAACAATTCTTATGTTTTATAAATTCAGAGGCAAAAAGCAGTGTAGATTCGTCCTATCTGATTGTACAGCTCAAGCCTAAATTAACCAAGCTCACGCTCAGCTCGGGCTGTGATCATTCGGAGTGGAACATAGAAAGCCTCCTCTGCCCTCTCATTATCACGTGCCTCCTCCCAAGAAAAGTTTATGATTTTTTAAATCCTTCTTTGGGCTTTTCGGTTCTGATCCTGTTGCCAGTTAGACCTCGCCCAGTGGCAGCAGGAATGTGGAGAGTCGGGGGCCACACGCCAGGTGAAAATCACCCGTGCTCCGTGGCGTTTCTTTCCAGGACGGACACATCGCCCTTCACCTGGCCGTGCGGCGGTGTCAGATGGAGGTCCTCAAGACTCTCCTCGGCCAGGGATGCTTGGTGGATTTCCAGGACAGGCACGGCAACACCCCCCTCCACGTGGCCTGCAAAGACGGCAACCTGCCTATCGTGGTGGCCCTCTGTGAAGCAAACTGCAACTTGGACATCTCAAACAAGGTAGGCACGGAGGGCAGGACCCCCGCAGATTCCAGCAGTGTTCGTCCACTCACCTGCTTGTGGGTCGGGCAGAGTTTCTGTCTGCATCTCTTCCAAGTGCGTGTTACTCATGCGGACGTGTTCCCTTCCATGGGGCTCTGCCATTTGAGGGCATATTTTACATGTGACTTTTGAATGATTTCCTAGAGTAACAGAAAATTATGACATTAACAAGTATTTCCTGCCCACCCTGGCTTGGCACTGCATCTGGTGTGTGTGTGTGTGTGTGTGTCTATGTGTGTGTGTGTGTGTGTGTGTGTGTACAGTTCTGTAGAGTGGCAGTCCCCAGCCTTTTTGGCACCAGGGACCAGTTTCATGAAAGACAGTTTTTCCGCCGATGTGGGGGGTTAGGGGTAGGAGCAGGAGGAGGAGCTCAGGCCGTGATGCCAGTGATGGGGAACGGCTATAAATACAGATGAAGCTTCACTCACTCACCTGCCACTCACTTCCTGCTATGCCCCCCGGTTCCTAAGTTTCAGGGCAGACAAGTTTTCCATGGACGCAGTGGGGGCGGAGCTCAGACAGTGACGGGAGGCCCAGTTCCTAACAGGCCGTGGACTGGTAACGGGCCACAGCCCAGGGGTTGGGGACCACAGCTATAGAGGAATCGGAGAACATGGTACAAATTGGGGCATCTTTCTGGAGCGCTAAGTCTTCAGGAAAACATCTGATGATACTGTGATTTGATCAGGGTTCCTAGGACCGTATTTTTCTTGTTAGCTTTTTGCATTGAGAGTTTTATAGTCAAAAGTTCCTAATACCTTTTTTTGTGCTAAATAAATTTAGTAAGACCAAAGGGATGGTATCATTTGGTGAATAATAAATAAAAATAATTAATTGTATGATCCCAGGTTCATAAAAGAAAAATCCTATATGTTGACTCAGAGAATTCAGCTACCACCTTCCCTTGTCCCTGAATCCCATCCAGCTGTTAATTACTAAATAAGGTCGAACAGTTGGATATTCATGTGGGTTTAGTCCTGTAGCTGTATGAAAGTTCAAATACTGTTCTGTTATGATTGTGTTAAAAACAAAGTCCAAGCAGAATTAATATTTTAATTGCAGGGAAATGTTTGTTTATCAATGGCATGTACAATGCCAGCAGGACTTTAGTACAATTTGTTTGAGGTAAAAGAATTAATGTCTGAAACAGCTGGAAAATTATACTTCTCCAAAAAATTATTCCTCTGGCATAATATGTGATTAATTGTAATGGAAATTGAAATTGGTAATCTTCACATCGTGGGAGTGTGAACAGGCAGCGTCCTGGGTCTCAGCCTTCAGCTGCTGGTCGCTTTTTTCGTTTATCCTGTTCTAATCTTGCCAAGTCAGTGAGGTAAGTGGCTTAAAGGGAAAGCCAAATGTAATATAAAGTAGCATAAAGACTTTGGCTTTCCTTCCTGGATTCTTTAAATGAATCAAAAGCAGCTTCAAGGAACATCCGTGCACTGATTTGACTGCCTTTAGGCTTGGCCACTGTATGCACAGGGGCTCCTGTGTGCCCAGCGGCTGGGATCAGCTCCCTCCGTGTGATGGACAAGGAGGAGTCGAACATCTCCTGGTGCTTTGCCCTAACCTAGAAAGGAAACAGGTGTTCTTTCCAGCTTCGCCCTACACCTAGATGCAAAAAGTGCACTTATTATCTTTGCTCTTTAAAATTCCAGCAAGACAATCCCAGACATTCATGTTTTAAAACAACTGGCTTATTTAATGGAAAAGTCTCTACGTTTTTGCTACTACAAATGGCCACGATAGTCATAAGTGCTGGCATAAACTTGCATTTCTGCTGCATACGGCATGGCAATGGTACACAGAGGGCCGCCAGGAGATCATTTTGTCATTGAGTGGAGCTCAGCTAAAGCAAGAATCATCATTTGCCCAGTTTCGACCTCTCGGAATCCACAGCAAAGCTCAGACCCACGATTCAGAGCCCGTCTGGGTCAGAAGTGTGCTGGGCACACAGTCTGCATCCTGCGCCCGCAGACAGGCTCCCCGGGTTGCTTTCGACACTCTGATGATTAGCAGGTCCTGACATTGGGGTTCTCAGGCCTTCTTCAGAAGGGCTGGTGTCACGCTTGTTTATCTATTTTTTTTTTAAAACCAAAGGCAATGAGGGCTCTAGAGGGGCTTAGGAGATGCGCGGGGAAGTAAAGGCAAGGCATCATTTCCCACCACGACACACCCAGCTTCACACGGACTCCCTCAACCCAGTGCCAGCGTGGACGTGGCACAGAGGCATCTACGATCCACGGGAAGACTTGTGGCTCTTTCCCTGTGTTGTCGTCTTGCCTTTTGCTTATCTGGATTAAATTCCCCAAGAGATAAAAACGGCAATTCAAATCCCACCCCTGTCGGGGACCTCCTCACTATCTTTGATGCTCTTGCTGTTTAACCCGGCTGCGTTACCGCGTTAGAGAACACACACAAGGAAATGAAATGGACAACACAGAGTGCATGTCCTTACCTAGTTGTTCCTTTTGAGTTGGTGCTTTGTATAAGCAAAGGCAGAGAAAGCATGTTGTGCACACATGTGCACATGCACACACACACATCTGGGAGTACGAGAGGACTCCATGTCTGGCAAGCATTTACGGAGGCCCTTCTCAGACTGCGGAGTGTGGAGGGAGGAGCTCACCACAGTGAATGGTTCTGCCCTCAAGCTGCTTTTAGACAGACACGTACACATGCAAATACAGCAGCATCTCATGCTGTCATCACTGCTGTGACAGGGACACAGGTGCTTTGGAAACATAGATGCAATGATTCAGACATTAAAGAAATCAGAGGAGACTTTTCACGGGTGATCACGTAAAAATGATCAGGGCTTTGACAGAGGGAGAAGAGAGGATGCCTGTTTCACACCGAGGGGAGCAAGTGTGTCTGCTAGGGGCTGTTGCTGACACGTAGTGGGGTTGGGTAGGTATTTAGGTGGCGGGTAATGGGGAAAAGCATAAAATGAAGCTAGGAAGAGACATCGGGTCCAGAGGGTGATAGACCTGGAATATCATGCTAAGGACTTTAGATTTTGTTCTGTCCAAAACCGGGGCCTTAAAAACGTCAATTTCCTCCACCCCATCACACTCCTCCTTGTTGACTCTCTTCCCTTCTGTAAAACTGTGTACGTTCTACAGCCAGAATTGTATCTCCCTTACACTGCATCTTCCAGACACTTCATCCAGACCTTCAAAAACTTCTCTTTCCCTTCTCTTGTTAACTCTAGGGTATTTGAATGCTTAGCAACTCTTTCTAAATCACTGTAGAAGATAATAGTAAAGAAATATGAATGTGTGTGCACACTGCTGCACTATTTATACTACACAGGATTGGACCTCCCTGGGTGTCCACCCTCAGTGCGCTGGCTCAGTAAATCACAACGCAGCCACATGGTGAATACTATTCAGGAATTCATAAGAATGTGATTGATTTAGTTACAGATATGGAAAAGTAGTCACAATCTATTGTTAGGGTAGCGATAGAGTAGAAGGTAGGGTATGATTATATCTTGGCTGTTTAAATTATTTCTCTCCCATTACGGATTCATAGGTAAGAGCTTAGAAGAAAATGCACCAACAGTGCTTTTGTTTATTTGTACAAATATATGAGGTTACATTTATTACATGCATTTATTACATAGTGGTGCAGTTAGGGATTTTAGGGTATCCCTCACCTGAATAATGTACATTGTACCATTAACCAACTTCTCATCACCCCCACCCCTCACTCTTCTGAGTCTCCATTATCCGTCACTCCACTCTGTACGCCCACGTGTACACGTTTTTTAGCCCCCACTTAGGAGTACAAATATGCGATATTTGTCCTTCTGTGCCTGGCTGCTTTTACTTAAGATAATGGCCTCCAGTTCCATCCATGCTGCTGCAAAAGACAAAATATTAAATAGGGATGGCTCCGGGCAGGAGGACTTGGGGTCAGGCAGGGGTGAGGGGAGGGAGTAGGGAAGGAGGACGTTCCCTTTCTATTATATGTTCTTCTTATTGTTTGGATATTTGAAATGAGCACATGTTAACTTCCTAACAGAAACAGTTGTTTACAAATAGACAGCATACATCAGAGATTCCCACACTTTCTCAGTCCACAACATCCTTAGGGTCTCAGTAATTTCTTTTCATGGTTCCCCTAGGGCCAAAGAAATACCTGACAGTTCTGTTCATAAATTGAGTGGCTCAGTACAAACACCTTAGAAAGTATGTCCTAACAACTTAGTAGCCATTGAGAAAAATAATACACATAAATTGAAAGAAAACTCCTATTTTTATTTCATTCTTACATAACCACCCTGTTGGGCACTGCACAACTTCTCAAACCTTGGGCTCGGATTGGACACGCCGCGGGCTCAGATTGGACACGCCGCCCTCATTTCCTGTTTCACAGTGATTTTCTCGAGACACTTGCTTCTTAGCACAGCAACCACTAACCCCGCTATGTAAAGCTGTCATTAAAGGAAGGTGGTACAATCTAGTGGTGAGACTCTGAACCGCCTTGAGCTAGTAATTCACTTGGTGTCTGCACTAGGGGGCTCCCTCGAAAGCTTGCAGTATTCCTTGGCACCCCTGTGACTTCCCTGCACTGCCCTGAGGTGCCTTAGCACACAGTTTGGGAACCACGGGCAGAATAAAACTTTGGTGGGCATGTTCTTGAAATTTCACTCATTACAGTGTCTTCAATATCTGTCCTTCCATCTTTTCTCCCCTGGCTGTGTCTAAATTTGAACTACGGCGCAGATCTTGCTCAAACTTTGGTGCCCCGAAGCTCTTGGCTCCTTGCTCCTTCCTCCTTCCCGCCAGCACAGCAGAGAACTTAATGTCATTATCCCGTGATAAGCCGCCCACTCCTGCCTCCTTTGAAATTGCATTTTGAAGTGACTCCTTGAACTGCAGAGTACTTGAAATCGTTTTGCACGGTGGCGGGCCTGCCTCAGTGGATGGAAAGTTTCTGGAGAGAGGAGACAGCGCCTCCTATTTCTTCCTGGGGACCCCAGATCCTTCCTTAATGCCGTCCCCCCCCCGTGGGTACTCCCTAAATGTTAGCCTCAGCAACAGCGCGAGAAGGACTCTCTTTGGTGTTTTCTCTCCCCCAGTGTGGACGGACACCTCTGCACCTTGCGGCCAGCAACGGGATCCTGGACGTGGTGCGGTACCTCTGCCTGACGGGCGCCAGCGTGGAGGCACTGACCGCGGTGAGTGGCGCCGGGGCTGGGCCAGGAGGGGACTGGGGCAGCGGGGCTTGAGCCCCCAGGGCAGGAGGGGACAGGGCTCGCTTGGCAACGCGTAACAAAGCAGAGAAGCCGCGGTTACGCAGTGACTCCTTCACTGCAGTTATGTGAACATTCACCCACACACCAGTTTCATCTCCAGTAATGTCCATCCTCTTCTCATCTCGCTGGGCCCTGCTCTGCCCGGGGTTCCCGCTGCTTCCCACTGGCCTTTCTGTTTCCCATGTTACACAACAGGGCCTCTGCGTTGTTGTGAGATATGTGTGTTTCGCTGGCCTAAATGCCCCCCCTCACCCCAGGGCACTGCAGCCCCCTGGGGAGCCCTTAGGAAGATCTGGAGGAGGATGGGCTCTTGCTGTGGGGTGTGGTCCCCACATCTGCCCGGAGAGGCCAGGCTGCCACATGCCACAGGCACGAGAGCAGGTCTCTGCTGTTTAAGGAGTCTGGCTTTGCAAGTGGGCCTGCAAAATTTTTGTGTTTTTATTTTTTAGTTTTTTTATAGATGGGGGTCTCCCTATGTTGCCCAGGCTGGAACTCCTGGGACTACATGCGTGCAGCCCCATGCCTGGCTCTGAAAATATTTGTAAATTAAAATTCTTCAGTTCCCTCTGCTCCCTCTCCCCATTCCAGATCTAGTTCATCCCAACAGAAGAAACTATTTGGTTCACATTTCATGAAATAACCAAGAGGGAAATAGCTCATAAGATACAGTTGCAGTGTTATTGCTGCAGTGTTGCTGGCCCAGCCGTGGGCTGACGGTCCGGTCTTCCTCTGGGAAAGTCCTGAAACTCACAGATTAGAGCTTTGCTGACATCAGGTGATTCTCTAAGGAGATCAAGTGGTGTTTTAATGTGGCAGCCAACATCAGGGCCCTGCGGTTGGAATAGAGCCCCATTTCCTGGAGATCATCAAGGGGTTAGCAAACTGTGGCTCTCGGGCCAAACGCCAGCCCGCTGCCTGTTTTTATAAACGAAGTTTCACTGGGACACAGCCATGCCCCATGCATTTGTGTAGTCTCTGGCTGCTTCCACACCACAGTGTCGGAGTTGAGTAGCTCCGACAGAGACTATATGGCCCCCAGAGACCAAAACAGCTACTCCCTGGCCCTTGACAGAAAGCGCTTGCTGACCTCTGGTCTAGGCCGTCGCCTCCCTGAGTGCACTCATGGTATCTCCATGTCGTTCCTTCCCCCAGAGTCGCAGGCCTGCTCTGTGCGGTGTGGGCCTAGCGCTGTGCTTCCTCTCAGTCAGTTATTACCACTATTCTATGTGGGGCGGGTCCCCTTCTTAGGGCACCTCTGTAACCAGCACAAACCCACACCCGCCCTATGTGACCTGCTAGGCCTGGTGTGTCGTCGTCAAGTCCTGCTCAGCCATGTCTGGGC
>CM052443.1:58868847-58895000 GCA_028533085.1 Varecia variegata
TTTATCTTCTTCCGACACAAGAACACAGGTGGCAAAGGACGACTTTAACATGTTCATGACCAGGTCGTTGGAGAGGACATCCAGCTTCTTAACTTGATCACCTGTCACGTTGGTGGAGCCAGCAATGCCATAGCTAGAGGGAAGAAAAGCCACAAAAAATAAGCCATGACCACCAGAATGTGCAGATGCACCTATAACCCACGAAAGTCAGTGTCTAGTGGGACTTAGAAGAAAGGAAACAAGACACTTGGTTTGGGAGAAACAAGACAGGGGAGGAGGACATACTGTCGTCCACCTTTTGGCCAGGTGCCTGCCATGGTACCCTGTACACCTTTGTGGTCACATCAGTGTTTCTCAACCTTTTTTTCCTTATGATCCCCCTAAAAAGCCTTTATAACATTTTTTCCTAACCGCACTCCCCCATGAATTTCAGTTTTAATAGTACAGGTATGTATCTGTTCATCACTGTATGTATATTGGTGCTCTATACATAAAAAAGTTTGGGGCTGTTATTATTTTTGCCCACAAAGAGCCAACGTTTGCCCCCAAACTCGTGGATTAAATGAATTAGTTGAGAGACGCAGCAAGCCAGGAAACCGGGGTCGGAGTGAGCCTGAGCTGTGAGCTACGCCAGGGATGTTATGGTTTTATAACTAAAAAGACCTAAAGGGAAAGGAAAATCAACACCCTTATTCTATAGAGGAGGAGACTCCGATTCCAGCCCCCTGAGGGCTTCTCCAAACTGCAGAGACAGGGGGAGGTGAGACCTCCCTGTGACTTCCAGGCAGGGCTGTCTTGGTGACTCCCAAGTGCCACTGGCAGGAGTTCTAGGGGACAGAAGAAGCAGACAACCTGGAGTTTTTGCATTATTTTTAAGCCATGTGCAAGTCAGTAACTAGAATTCCCAGAATCCAAGTGTCTTGTACAAAATACAGCCTAGCTTGTTAGTGCGAAGGAAGAGGCAGGGTGTCATAGCCTGAGGTTGCGTGTGAACACAGAAAGGAGGGGAGATATTTCACAGGAAGGGTGCGCAGAACAAGACGAGGGACTGGACGTGGGAGGGGAATGAGATGAAGCATTAGACGTTACAGAGCAGCCGCAAGTGGGTGATAAGAGGACAATTGCACCTTGGCCAAAATTGCTAGGAGCGCTTGCCTGGGAACTGATTGTCACTGCTGCAGTGATTGTCACTGCTTCAACTCCTGAAATTGCAATTTCTCAAAATGTAACTTGCTGTGTCTGGCTGGGCAAAACTGTGCCACCTGCAGAACAGAAACCATCCACACCCAAATGCCTGGCCTGGCCTGGACTGGCCGTCTCGGGAGGTAATTCCAGCTGTCTCATCAGGCCCGTGTGTCAGGGTCTGCCACTTTCTGCACCTTTCCAGCCTGGGGAACCCGTCCTCCCCACCAGCCCTCCTGCTGGCTGCTTCTCTTTTCACCATGTGGCTCCTATCTCACGAGGGAAAGACAAAGAGATCTGTGGGACTTGCGGCTGGAGCCCTTGTCTCTGAGCTTTTGGTTCTCTTTCCACATAATCTCTTTCTGACCTCAATCCTGAGGCCAGCACTGGTGGAGGAAGAAGGCAGACAAATTCTGGGCAGACCGGAGGGACTCGGCAGGGCCACCAACCAAATACATGTCCTCACCGGCCCCAGCAGGAGCAATTTTCTCTCCTGGCAACCTGAGATTTCTACCATTAAAGTCACTACTGGGTCGGGCGAGGTGGCTCACGCCTGTAATCCTAGCACTCTGGGAGGATCACTTGAGGTCAGGAGTTCGAGACCAGCCTGAGAAAGAGCGAGACCCCGTCTCTACTAAAAATACAAAGAAATTAGCTGGACAGCCAAAAATATATAGAGAAAAAAATCAGCTGGGCATGGTGGCGCATGCCTGTAGTCCCAGCTACTCGGGAGGCTGAGGCAGAAGGATCACTTGAACCCAGGAGTTTGAGGTTGCTGTGAGCTAGGCTGACGCCACGGCACTCTAGCCTGATCAACAGAGTGAGACTTTCTCAAAAAACAAAAGTGTCTTGATCTAGAAAATGAAAACATGTTACCTGATTTGGGTGGTTAGGATGGATAACCAAAGAGGCAGATGGTTAATGACCTGGGGATCAGAGCCTGAGGCTGCAGACACCAGGGTCCAGGAAAGCCCCCGTGATGCCAGGAGTGAGACACCAGCATTGGTGACATCACATAACACCCCTCAGCATTTGGTGGCTCTATTGTCCCCACGGCCACCCACAGAAGACCAGGAGAGTCCGCATGGAGAAGCATGGAGGCATGACTCTCTCTTCTAGGCATGACCTACTCTTTTCTAGGAGCCACTGGGAGGGAGGGTGTAGATGTGGCTGCCATCCCTGCAAATGCTACCTGAAACCCGATATTAGAGGACCTGGCTCAACCTAATTTGTACAAGAATGACAAGAGTGGAAGGCCTCTGGGCTCTGGCTGCTCACCCATTGGGCCAGCCTGAGGATGATCAACTCCCACACACCACCCTCCACTTGGGAACATTCATGATTAGATCCTTATAGATGGCTTGATTTTTTTTCTAGTGAAGTCTGAAGCTAAAGCTCAGGGCACTAGGTAACTGCTGAGTGAATTCTCTGAGGGGACTGAAATTCTCACACATAAATAGCATATCTAAATGTGCCTCTGAGGGAAGAAAGATTTACCAGTTCTTGAGCCTGGAAAAAAGAATGATATTTTGTTCACTGTGTATCCTTAGCACCTGGAACAATGCCCACACATAGTAAGTGCTCAATGAACACTTTTTGAATGGATGAGTGGAATTAGAAAGTAATAAAGAGATTAAAGGATCCCCAAGATTGTAAACTCCATTAGACCCAATGGTATCGGTAACACCTCCCTTCGTAATCTCTAAGACCCCTCAGCCCCTCAAAACCACTCCAGATTAGCATACCCTCTTGATAAAAGTGTGCTTGCTGTGCAAATTTAGTGTCAAGGCAAGTACAGTGGCCCTTCCCTCCAGCCAGTTGATCAGGAAACTATAGGGTGCAGTGGTCAAGGCCACAGGCTGGGACTCTAGACCACCAGGGCTCAAATCCCAGCTCTGCAAGTCACTTAGCATCTCTGACCTCTGGTTCTTCATCCACAATATGGGAATTAGTATATCTGCTTCACAGCATGTACAGGGGGAAATAAATGAGTTGATATAGATAAAGGGGTCAGAATAGTGCCTGGTGCTTGCAAGTGTACAAAAATCACCACTTTTCCATTCCCACCCCTAACTCCCTTGGCATTAACACAACCATGCTGAGAAGCAAGGCGGGATCCTGGCAAGAACTCAGTACCAGAACAGGTTCAAATTTTGCCTTTCCTTCTTTCTGATTAGGTGACCTCCATCAAGTCATATCAATCCCCTGATTGACTGTTTCTGGCCAGGTTTGAAGGACGATGGATAATGCATGTGAGGCACCTGGTTCCTAGCAGTACCCACCCCCACCAGCTGGCAGCCGTCGTTGTTCTTGATAGAGCCCCATAGGCATCCACTGAGTAAGTTCACCGAGCTGGTTCACGGGGAAGTGGGTGGGTGGAGGGAAGACATCTCTAAACCAGTTTTGTAGGCAAGTTCTGGGAAGGCAGCCAATATGGAACTGTTATCACAGGTAACTGGCGAAAAACAATTTTTTTAAAAAAGTGCTCCCAAGTTTACATTTAATAAAATTTCACTGGGCATATTATTTCATTTGAGATGTGTATCACATTTCACTTCAATTTTATTCAAATTAGTCAGCCCTGTGGCCCAAGTAAAGTGGGAGGAGCACAGTGTCAGGGTTTAATCCCCTGTGACCTTTCCCTTTTAAACCCCCAGAGACACAAAAGAGCTCTTTCTGGACTTTGGGGAGCAAAACTCAGTTTGAGAAGCTGTCCATAATATCTCTTCTTTTATTTTTACAGTAAACCTCACTGAAAGTTTTAAAAAGCTGTAAGTCATTTTAATTCATATGACAGGGAACTCCTTAAAAAGCATATGTTAATTTACTCAGTATTTTGAGATCCTTGGAAATTTGGGTTAAATATTTGCATTGCTTTCTAAGTTTGCTTAAAGTTTCTAAAATGTAATGAGCCATTTCATGGCCACGATCTGTGATACTCTACATGCAGATTCATGAAGATTGGGGAAAGCCACCTCTAACTGCGTTCCTGAAGCACAATACTAGACACAAGGACTAGAGCCAGGGCACACCACACTTAGAACCCTCAATGACTTCCTGGATTTGCTAACTGACTTAGGACCATATCCTCCTGATGCCAACACTGTAGACAGCACACAAAAGAGCCAACCTCAGTTTCAGAACACCCAACTAAACAAAAAGGGAGGCAGGTTACTGATTAATACTTATCACTAAAGTCAAAGGCAGGCCGAAGCAGGTGGATCATTTGAGCTCAGGAGTTTGAGACCAGCCTGGGCAAGATCGAGACCCCCGTCTCTACTGAAAAAAAAAAAATAGAAAGAAATTAGCTGGACAACTAAAAATATATAGAAAAAATTAGCCAGGCATGGTGGCGCATGCCCGTAGTCCCAGCTACTCAGGAGGCTGAGGCAGAAGGATCGCTTGAACCCAGCAGTTTGAGGTTGCTGTGAGCTAGGCTGACGCCACAGCACTCTAGCCAGGGCAACAGAGTGAGACTCTGTCTCAAAAAAAAAAAAAAAACAAATAAATAAATTCAAAGGTGACACTGGCTTGTTATTGATTCCATGGTAATCAACAATTCACCCAGCTGGGAATATCCAAGGGTTAGTTCAGAAATACTATGAAGAGGCACCAACCAGAACAGATTTCAAAAGTCACAAACTCCAACCTTTGCTTGTGTTCACGTGGACCTAAAATGGAAAAATAGGGTGGTATATGGCCAGCTGTGCTTCCTCTATGGAAAGGAAGTTACAATTCACTCTTTGGTCATATGGAGAAGATAATTCAAGAAATATAAAATAAACTTGAGAAAGCTTCCAAAAGTTTAATGTCACAAATTCTGTAAATTTTAAGATAAGCCTAAACATATATTAGCTGACCCGTCATTCCAAAATTAAAACTGAAATTTTTAATTTTCTTCCATCAAACAACTGAGAGGACTCCATATATAAGAGTAACTTTTCTGGACACAATAGAACATGATGGGAGGGTGTTTCCTCTAACCACTTTGATGCTGCAACGCTGTTTTAATATGGAACATTCTAGCCTGGAATAGATCCCTGCTGATGCACATGTGGGCTACTGTTTAGGAATAAAGAGCAAAATAGAGAGATAATAGTTTACAAAAAAAAAAAAGTCTATGGGAAACCAATGAAAGGATCGGTACTCGATTAGTGAGGACTCAGCCCATCCTCATACAACTCTCTGAGGTTGAAAAAACAGCATTCCCCATCTTACAAGCAGGGAAACTGAGGCTCAGAGACATTACATCAACTGCCCAAATCCTCACAGAAATTAAATGACAGAGTTAGAAATTTAAGCCCAGCTCCATGTCTCTCCAAAATGTGCCTTGAGCCCTGCACATTCCTGTCCTGCTAAATCCCGTCCGGATTTTCTTCTCCCCTTTTTCTCTGTCTCAAGGAGAATAAGCCAAAATCCAGTGGCCAAATCTTCAGTCAGAGTTTCATGTCTGAATGTCAGACTGGCACGTCCAACTGCAGGCTGGACAACATCTCCAACTGGCTAGCCCTCTAACACCTCAAGTTCAAAGTCTCCAAAATGTTGGAATCATCTTCTGACCTTTTCCCAGCCTTTAAAAACTAGCTCCTCTATGGGAATTCTGGTTTTGTTTTTATGGGGTGTTTGTTTGTTTGTTTGTTTGTTTGTTTTAAGATAGGATCTCACTGTTGCCCGGGCTAGAGTGCAGTAACGTTGTCATAGCTCACGGCAACCTCAAACTCCTGGGCTCAAGCGATCCTCCTGCCTCCCGAGTAGCTGTGACTATAGGCATGCGCCACCATGGATTTTTTGGAGAGATGGGGTCTCACTATGTTGCTCAGGCTGGTCTCAAACTCTGTTGTTTTGTTTTCTGAAGGCACAGCCCTGCTCTCAAGTGCTAGGACCAGCGCTCTGAGAACCCCCATCCCTGCACTTCTCCTCCAATCCACACTCAGGCTTCCCCCCAGTTCTCCCCTCCTCCCCTCCAATGCTGCAGCTCTGCGGACTGCTTACCTCACTCCTCCCCTTTTCCACTGGCTTCCCCATATCCTATCTTTCCCTCTCCCAACTCGAGACTTCCAGCCACATCTTCCCCAGATTTGTCTCCAATCATGTGACTGCCTACTCAAAAACCTTTCAAAAACCTTTGCTCTCCCCTTTTGCTAACCCCCCAAAAGTATAAAGTGTTCACCCTTGCCATTGATACTTCCCCAAGGCACCCACAATTTCATATCCACAATTGCCCCACCACACGGACTCCATGCTTTGGTCAAACTCAGGACATGTCCTCCCAGGACCACCCAGCCTGGTCTGCTTGCCAGCCCTCGGGCCTTACAACTGACCACCCTCTGCTGCCCACTGCAAGTGCCCATCTTGATGCTCCACCTTTGCACCTGAATATTTTTGGCACCTCGATGAAAGCATCTTTCAGAACCTCTATTGCCTATTATAACTAATTCTACATTTGTCTTATTTTTTCCTACAGAGTAAGCTCTGTGTCATTCTCATATCTCAGTCTCTTCTAGAACTTTGAGCATGGTGGGTGTTCAATAACATTTTGTTAAATTGAATGAAATCAGTGAATTCTTCAGACAGTGATTTGGAAATGTATACAAAGGAAAGTCAACGCCATAAAACAAAAAAGCTTAAGCCACAGGAAGACCACTTTCTCCCAAAGAAATGAAAGCAAAGAGGTGGGGCAATGCTTGACGTTGACATTTGAACCATGAATTCATCAGCTCCACTTACAGGCTGCTAACTGCTCTCCTGAAGCACAGAAGACTTCAAGAGCATGCTTGGCAAAAGGCAATGGCTCCCCAGGATATACTTGCTAACTCACATCAAAAATGTAATTAATGAATGAAATTTAGAGTTTGGTGAACTTTGATTGATTTCTTAAAAAAATGAAAAGAAGTGGTATGTGGTGTGGCAAAAGAACAAAAACAAAAACAAAACACCCTGAGCTGGAGTTCCGGAGACCTGGGCCACAGGCCAAGTCACCTCATCTTCCCTGGTTCTCATCTGTACAAGGAGGGGACTGGACAAGGTGACTGCTGAGTCTCTTTTAGTTTAAAACACTATGGCTCTATGAACATGTCATTAAGAGCAATGAAAGTGACTACATTAGCAACTTTAGGTGGGGAGAGAGCGAGAGAGAGAATGCACCAGGCTCTATGCTTAAACTCCTGATGTTTCCATGATGAGACATCAGGGGTGAGCTCTGATGGTGACTGACTTTGGTGAGGTTCCCGTCCCTCTGGTACATGCCCTTCTAGGGCAAGTCTTCAGCACTGACAGAACGAGCTCTTTGCTGGCATGCTGCCTTTTCATCCAGGATATCAAAGCCTGTAATGAATGTAATTTGGAGGCCTGGCTTGAGATCTTGTCTTATTGCTGCCTGCCTGACTATATGTCATACTGAGAACAGCCAAACTCTGATTTTCCCCTAACAGTACTTATGTGTACAGTATCTGGTCCTCCTGGTCAGCTACCCGTACAACAAGGCATCAACGCCCGTTCCAAGGGTACAACACTGTTTGCAATAGCCAAAGACCAGTGAAAACCTAAATGCCCCCAACTTGAGGAAGAGTTCACTAGCTCATGATAAGTCTGTACAGTGGGACACTACACAACAGTTAAAAAGAAGGAGGTAGATGTATTATATAATAGTCCTGATGTTTAAAGAGGTTTTTATATAGTGTTAAATGATAAAGTAAACTAGAGAGATAAGTGTGATCCCATGTTGTTTACTATTTACGTATAGGGATATTTAAATATGTATTCATGCATAAATTTACATGAGTAAAAAGAAGTATCTGTGAAAACAACCAGTAAATTTTTTTTTTTTTTGAGACAAAGTCTCGCTCTTTTGCCCGGACTAGAGTGCCATGGCGTCAGCCTCGCTCATAGCAACCTCAAACTCCTGGGATCAAGCAATCCTCCTGCCTCAGCCTCCCAAGTAGCTGGGACTACAGGCATGTGCCACCATGCCTGGCTAATTTTTTCTATATATTTTTAGCTGTCCATCTAATTTCTTTCTATTTTTAGTAGAGATGGGGTCTCACTCTTGCTCAGGCTGGTCTCAAACTCCTGAGCTCAAACAATCCTCCCGCCTCGGCCTCCCAGAGTGCTAGGATTACAGGCGTGAGTCACCGCGCCCAGCCTCAGTAAATTATTAATAGTGGCTACCCCATGGAATAGATATAGGTTTCACTTTTTCCTTTGTGTTCTTTTGAATGGTTTAAATTGTGTCAATGTGTGCTACTTACTAAGTAGTTTAGTTATTTTTAAAAACCCTGGTGTTCACAACTATCTAGTCTAAAAATATACATATATATGTAGCCAAAATTACCACACTTTGTCCAGGTTCCACTATCAAAACCTCACCACCTGAGGTTCCAGTGTCTGAGGTTACTTAAAAGGTGGGACATCTCAAAACATATCTTACATTTCTGAGTCTCTCTCAGGTTGTGAAAGGTACTGACATATTTTTAAAACAGTATCAGAAATGAAAAGCACTTTAAAAATAAAACAAATAAAAAAAGCCCCCCTTGGGACGGGCGGAGTGGCTCACGCCTGTAATCCTAGCACTCTGGGAGACCAAGGCAGGAGGATCGCTCGAGGTCAGGATTTCAAGACCAGCCTGACCAAGAGCGAGATCCCATCTCTACTAAAAATAGAAAGAAACTAGGCAGACAACTGAAAATATATAGAAAAAAGTAGCCAGGCATGGTGGCACATGCTTGTAGTCCCAGCTACTCGGGAGGCTGAGGCAGGAGGATCGCTTGAGCCCAGGAGTTTGAGGTTGCTGTGAGCTAGGCTGACACCATGGCACTCACTCTAGCCCGGGCAACAGAGCGAGACTCTGTCTCAAAAAAAAAAAAAAAAAAAAAAGCTCCCTGGTCCTCAAAGGCAGTTAAAGATGTGAGGGCATTTATAGTTGCTGTAAAGTATGATTTTTACCTGGGCATGTTTCCTATCGCAAAAAGAATCCTTAGAAATGTGTTATTAAGAGGGAACAAAGGTGATATTAATGGAGTCATCATCTTATTTAGCATACCTATTCCTATCTCTCTCCCAGCAAGGCCTGACATCTGAAAATAAATGTGACCATATGCTCCTTTATAAGAATTAGCTCCACCGACTCATGGCCAAACAGCTTACCAGAAAAGGAACCCAGGTTTTGGGGTGGAAGGGAGTTTTTAAAAATGCAGAAATGCATTCCAAAGTGGCAGGATTATATTTTTTCAGATCAGCTATGAGCATAATGTATCATTTTATAGCGTTCATAAATGTGGGGATATTAGGAAGGAGAATGGACAATCCAAAAACCCAGGTACCCTTCAGTTAAAAGTGAGGACCCTTTAAATATAAAATACTTGTGCACACCAGAACAAACCAAAGGGTATTGTGTGACTTACAAAAAGCCTCACAAGAAGGTGCCCCTTGAGTCCCCACATCCCGACTCCTTGCTACTCCACTGTGATCTGCAGACCAGCAATATCAGATCAGCACCACCAACCAAAGGAGAACTTCTTAGACATGCAGAATCTCAGGCCAAACCCCAAACCACTAACAAGATCCCCAAATGATTCCTGTGCACATTGAAGTGCGAGATGCACTCTCTAGCTCTTTCAAAATCATTCTATTTACAAACAGCTTGTGAACTATTCACTAATTGGGCAAGGGCTGCACGCAGCATTTTGCAAAGGAATAGAGGTTTTAAAACTCTCAGGGAAAGTTTTCTCTTTTAATGGGCCAGCCCACTGGACCACTCTGCACACAAGCATTGCTGCTCCTAAGAGCTCTGGGAATGCAGACTTTCAGTTTGCTTGGGAGTCCACTCACTCCTAACAGGTCTTGTTTAGGGTCAAGGAGATACTGGATTAGACACCTAATTTGGGACTCCACAGGGAGTGAAGGAGGACAGAGGAAAAAAAGGGAAAGGAAGACACCCCAAGCTAGCACTTTCCTATCTGAAGCTAGGATGCGTACGGTGGGCAGGCCAGGTGCCCGCCCTTGGCTGGCCAGTTTCACCAGGAGAAGGCTGAGAGGTGCCAATGCAGGCTGCTAGGGCCAGAGGAGAGGAATGAGGATGGAGCCTCAGGTGGGCACCTCCGAGGTCAAAGGAGGGGGACTGAGGGCTTTGGTGCAGCTAGGCAAGCTTCTGGAGAGAGGGGCTACCAGATAGTAGGGAGAAAGAGAGACTCTCAGATGTCAGAAGGACAGACAGAAGCTGACAGCAGGAGGACCAGACAGCCAAACGCTTGACTGTCAGGCAGATTCCCCAGGCGGACAAACAGGAGGGGGAGACCTGACTCACAGGTGTGCGATGCCTGCCTTGCGCACCGCCGAGGAGATGGCTTTGACCGCCGTGCAGAGCGAGTTGAGCAGTTGGGTCATCTCGCCGGTGCCGCGGGCCTTCCTGCCCTCCTCCATGACGAAGCGGGTCAGGGTGCTGACATCCGTGTCGAAGGGCGCCTGCTCCGCCATGCTGGGGCCTGGCTGCTGCGCGCTGGGCGACAGGTGCGGGTGGCAGGTGCGGGCGGCAGATGCGCTTGGCGGTACCTGGCAGGAAGACGAACGGACCCTCTGTTGCTGAGTGGCCTCATTGCTGGCAGGGGAAATAGCCCAGGCCAGGTCCCCGCCCCCCGCCCCCGGGAACACCTCCGCGCGCCACCGCCCTGCCTGCGGGGTCACCGGGTCAGGTCTGGTCTTCCCTGCGGGCTCCCTTCCCCCATGCCGCGCCCCGCCCCCACACGCCACTCCTACTTCCTCGACGTCGCCCGCCACGCCTTCGTGCAGGCGGAGGACTGCCCTCTGGGTTGTGGAGCGTGACTCCAGGCCACCTGCACTGTCTCCTTCAGTCGCCACAACAACCCTGCCGGGGAGGAAGTCATGATTGCTTCCCCCCGCCCCCCCACATATAAAGTGGAAGGTCAGAAAGGTGAAGTAACTTGCTCAAGGCTACACAGCCAGTCAGCGAAACCCACTCTCAGGTCCACGTTGGCTGGTTTTAGCCCTGCGGCTCCCTCCGCCAGCGTCGCTGCCTGCCTCCCGCTCCCTGCCCTCCATTCCGCCCTCCTCGGCCTGTCCCCCGGCTTTCTGACCCCCCTCAGAAGTGAATTCCCCTGTCTCTCACCTGTCTGATGGCCCCGCTCTGCACCTGAGGAGTAATTCCGCTCTGAGTGGCGAGCCAGGTGGCAGCAGCGGAGGTAGTGGGAAGTGGTTGGGATATGGACGTATTTTGAAGGCAGAGCTGATGGGATTTGTTGACAGATGAGATATGTGAGAGACAGGAGTTTGGGGTGATTCTAAGGTTTAAGGCCTGAGAAAACGGAAGAATGGAGTTGCCCTCAACTCAGACATGGAGGACCAAGAAGGGAGTACTTTGCAGGGCAGGACTGATGATTAGGAGCTAATTATGGGATATGCTAAGTTTGAAATGCCTTCTTGACACCCAAGGGACTGTGAAGTAGACAATCAGGTTTATGCATCTGGAGTTCAGAGGGGAGCCTCGTGCTGGAGATACAGACTGGAAAGCATCACTGATGGTGTTTCCAGCCCTGAGACTGGT
Organism: Varecia variegata; assembly: GCA_028533085.1. Classification (NCBI taxonomy): domain Eukaryota; kingdom Metazoa; phylum Chordata; class Mammalia; order Primates; family Lemuridae; genus Varecia; species Varecia variegata. The sequence goes on from CM052443.1 coordinate 58,880,585, forward strand.
AGACATTGCCAAGGAAGGGGTCAGCTGAAAGCCAAGAGGTGTGGTGTCCAGGAAGCCAAGGGAAGAACATGAGCCAAGCAGGGCTGACCCATGTACCGGATGTTGCAGGTGAGACAGGCAAGAAGAGATCTGAAAACTGACTGCTGGATTGATCGTGGGGCCCTGGGGCGGCCATTCTCGTGCAGAGGCTTGTCAGATGGGGAAGCGTGGTGGGACCACCAGGAGAGAGGCTGCTGCCCTGGCAGAGAGAGCTGACCCTCTGTGTGCCCACTTTGCTCCTTGAGAAACTTTTCAGGAAGAACACTGCAATGTGTTAAAAGAAGAAAATAAAAGCCTGAGAAGAGAAATATATCCTCAAATATGAAGTCTGAAATGTGATGACTAATATTTTTGGCATAGCAACTAGTCACAGCAGCTGTTTTCAAGAGTTTGCCTCTTTACCTGTCAGACTTTCATAAAAGCCATCTAGTCCAGCCCAGCCCTCCTGAAGTTTGAAGCCCCAGGCTGCCATCCCTGGTAAGAGGTGCAGAACCCGGGATTTGAGTTGGGCAGGCCCGTTTGATTCCCAGCTCCAGCCCGCACCAGCCCAAGACCTGGGGCTAGTTACCTAATCTCTCTAAACCCAGTTTGTTCATCCCTAAGGGGGAATGATGGCTCTATCTGGCAGTGGGGCCATCAGGCTGGGACGAGATGCCATTGGCAGAGTGCTTAGCTCAGAGCCCGACACAGAGGACACTACATGGAAGAGACTGCTGTCTAGCCCAGTTGTTTATCCTTGTCACCCACAATGATGGGAAGCTCATCACCTACAGGGCAAACCATTCCCCCTGGGAATGGGCCACATAGCATGGTGATCAAGTGCACAGACTCTGGGGCTAGATGGCCTGGGTCACTTGCTGGCTGTGTGAGCCTCTGCAAGTGGCTGAACCTCGCTGAGCCACCACATGCTCATCTGTAGATTGGGGCTCTACAGATGACTGTGGCCACTTCATAAGGATGCTGGAGAGATCACACAGGCTATGCAGGTAGCGTTTAAGGACAGTGCCCAGCATGCAGTAAGTGCATGCTGTGTGAGTGTTTGCTTTATCATACAGATGGCGCCAGCTGTCTTTTTCATCAGAAGGAAGACTACTGGTCATCAAAAGCCTGAGCCTACATTTGCCTGGAGTGCAATGGTGTCCCCTCCATTGCATTGGCAGACTGTGACTAGCGCCTTTCAGGGTCAAGCTGCATAAACCCCCTCACCTGCGTGTTAGCCAGAGACAGAGGAAGGTGCAGAATGGGAGGAAGGTGGGTTCCTGGCATGTGGGATTCCTCCCTCCTGCCTCCACCCCCACCCCATGCAGAGCTGCTTCTTGCCACTGCGATGATTTCTCCTCCTCTCCCATCACAAAACACACTCCGATTTCACACAATATTGCAGATTCAATAAATGCGAGCAATATCATCAAGTGTGTAACAGCTCTGAATCCCGTGAAGAAACAGTGATCACCTGTTTCCTCGCCTGGCTCCCACCGAGGAGGTCAGCTCCGGTTAGTATCGGAGGCAGGAAGTTGAGAAGTAACCAACAGTCTGGAGCATCCCTCACCGCCCACCACCCACCCCTGAACCCAGGGCACTGCTGCTTACTTCCCCCCTGGGAGGGCCGTTAGGGCCACAGGGAAAGACATACCAAGTGGTGCTCATGAGAGGGACTGTGGTAGTATGGCCCTTCCTAAAGTGAGTCCCCCAGCTTCTGTGGCCTCAGGGGCCTCATGCAGATTATGGGGATAGGACCTGTCATCTCTGCAGAAACAGAAACTGAACAGCTAACATCTATTTAGCACTTGCTAGTGCCCAGCACTTGCCAAGGGCTTCAGAGGCAACCTTTAATCAAGTCAGCACCCCATGGGGTGGCTTCTAATCAAACCCCTCTCTTTGCAGATGAAGGAACTGAGGCTTTTCAAAGCCAAATAACTTGTCCGAGGCCTACATCCAGCCAGGAAGTGCAGAGGCAGGACTCAAACCCTGATCTGTCTGATTCCAAAGCTCCCCCACATCCCCAGTCCTACTGCTTTCTGGTTCCCTGCTAAGTGGCAGTCCGCCTCCGCCACACACCTCCAGGGACAGGCAAGGCTTGAGCCCTCCTACGCCAGCTTTGAAAATCTGCTGTCCGAATTGTCCACCCATTAGCTCCAGAGCTACTTCTTAGGACCATGATCAGTCATTTTTTCAGTCAACAATAGCTTTTGGCTGGTCTGATGGTAGTGGGTTATCAGAACTTACTAACATTAGTGTCACTAAAGTTGGTATTCAACCCCCCACTGCTAAATTTGACTAGCTTTAAAAAAAAAAAAGCTTTTGAGCACCTGCTGTATGCCAAAACTGTACCACATTCGGGGGCTACAGTGGTGAACAGGACAAACACATCTCTGTCTACTTGAGGCATATATTTTTTGTGGGGAAGGTAAGAAACAATATCACCTAATCAACAAAGATCAAAGCCATTTCAGGGAGCAAAGAGTGCTGTAAAGAGCGTGAAACAACCCTCCTTTTCTTGGCGGGGGCCGGGTGTGTGGCCCACTCTCCTTTATGGATGGAGGCAGAGGGAAAGGGCTCTGGCCCCTCAGTGTCGTGTGTTCAGCGCCAGCGGCTTCCCTTCCTCCGGTTCTATCCTCAAGCACCAGGACACCAGGAGAAAAGAGGGAAAAAAAGAACATGAAACAAGGTAATGAGCTTAAAATTAATCAGGGAAAGAAGGACTTTTTTTATGAAATGATGTTTTATCACAGACTGAACAACAGCAACAACAAAATAGGGCAGGCAGAGAGCTTATAGAAGAAAATATGGAAGAACAAGCAAAGGATAGGAAGTGGCCCGCACTGTGCCTGGCGGGAGCCCTGGGAGGGAGGAGTCAGGATGGGGGCTCCTTTTTCCACCAGGGTCTTGACTGCATAAGGGTTTCCATGAGAAAGGGGAATTAGAGCAAACTGAGTGTGCAGATACCTCAGACACGCGTATGGAATAGATCTTGGACTCTGAGGACGGTATGTGGGCAAGACAACATTGCCACCCTGCAGATCACACAGACACAATCTCAGAGCGAACTGGGCCCTGCTGCCTTCCTGGGGCACCAGATCCAATCAGGCCACTTTCCTCCTCTGGAAACAGCTCTCCAGTCCCTTTCTCCCATCCCCTCCCTTCCATCCCTGCCCTAATGCATTATTTCTCCTGAAGCCCAGAGGGCTCATTCCAAAGTAATTCAGATCTTGTCACTCCTTCACTACAAAACCACTCCTCATTGTCTGGGGGGGAAAAAAAAAACCTCTTGAGTAGAGCATTTCAGAACACGAGTGCACATCACCCAACCTCATGTTTCAGCCAAACTCCCACTTCTCTGACCCCTCCATGACAGATGGAGTGGTCTGGAAAAAAAATGGCAAAAACACTTTCTGCCTCTTTAAAACATCCTCCACTCCTTTTTGAGAACTAGAGCCTGCATCCCTGCCTCAGGCCTCAGGCCAGTGGCTGGGAGGGGCAGAGTAAGTCTTTTGTTATTTGTCCAACAGGATATGACCCAGCCCACCTGGTAAAGGGAGGTCCTGGGCGGAGGTCAGGAGATTGTCTTCAGCAGAGATGGGATGATCAGAATCATCAACTGTAGTTGAACAGTAATTGCCTGAGGCTGAGCACCCATGCTTTGAGAGCTCTGTATTTCTGTGAATGTTCAGGAAAATTTGGATTTTGAGAAGAGAAGTTCTACCATTTTTCCTCCTTTGCTGGCAAAGTAAATCTCTTTCCTCCTCCCCAAAACACTTGTCCTTGATTTGGCCTTGGGGACAAGTGCCTAGTTTTTGGTAATACGAGCACAGGAGAGGGTGGGCTGTTTTCAGGTGGAGGAAACAGCCAGGCCTGGCCCCCAAGACCCTGGAAGCCAGGCAGGCCAAGAGTGTAGACTCCAGAGTCAGCTTGTCTGAATTACAATGTCTCTCCCCTGCTTCTTAGCTGTGTGACCTGGGAAGAGCTACTGAACGTCTCCAAACCACAGGTTCCTCATTTGTCAAGGGGCAGTGCTAACTTCACTTAATCATAAGGGTGTGGTGTTGACCAAAGAGAAAATTCGTTTAAAAGGGCATTTAGCATGATGCTAGGCATGTAATAAGCACTTAACAAATATGAGCTATTTGTCTATGGCCATACCACCCTGAACATGCCCGATCTTGTCTGATCTTGGAAGCCAAGCAGGGTAAGGCCTGGTAAGTCCTTGGATGGGAAACAAATATGAGCTATTATTGCTATTCAGAGCCAAAGAATGTAAAAGATGGGATGAATTTTACAAAAACATTTACCTCCTTATTTTACATATGAGGAAGCTCAGGCCAAAGAGATTAAGTGACATTCCTAAGGTGAGCTGGTTTCTAGTAGAGTCTAGTCCTGGTCTGGGTGTTCTCTTTCTTAGTCTCATCTAATGATAAAGAAGCAATGTGTTTATTACCTAAAAGCAGATTTTGGAATCAGAGAGTCCTAGGTTCAAATCCTGGCTCTGCCACTTACTACTGTATGACACTAGGCACAAGAGTAACCTGTTTAAGCTTTTGTTTTTTCCACTGTGAGTAGGACTAAAAACTTCCTCTGTAGGTTGTCATAGGAATTAAATCAGATGAAAGGCAACGAGGTCATATGCAGGAAACCCAGCATGTGGAAGCTTCATGGTGCCCTTTTTCTAATCTTTCCTGTTGTTTGCTAAGACTGAACCTAAGCATGAAGAGAGCAAACTGAACCACAGGCCGCACCCAGCCCTATAATGAAATGGTCAAGATGTCCGAGCACTTTGGTTCAGGGCAGTGGCCTTGGAGAATTTGCCCAGCTCAGCAGGTACAAATCCATAGTCTCAGAGTGAGCTGTGGAGGAAAGGCAAACAAAAGTGCAGGGGAGGTAATTCTGGGACTTTGAGCAGGCCAGCTGGAGCAGGGGGTGTTACTGAAAACTCCACACTTGTCCACAAGGCCAAATCAGAACAAGGACAAGTGGTTTGAGGAGGAAGAAAACAGACATTTTATTACTTTGCCAGCAAAGGAGGAAAAATGGTAGAACTTCTCTTCTCAAAATCCAAATTTTCCTGAACATTCACAGCAATACAGAGCTTTCAAAGGATGGGTGCTCAGCCTCAGGCAATTACTGTTCAACTACAGTTGATGATTCTGATCATCCCATCTCTGCTAAAGACAATCTCCTGACCTCCGCCCAGGACCTCCCTTTACCAGGTGGGCTGGGCCATCTCCTGTTGCACAAATAAACAAAAGACTTACCCTGCCCCTCCCAGCCACTGGCCTGAGGCAGGGATGCAGGCTCTATTCTCAAAAAGGAGTGGAGGCTGGGCGTGGTGGCTCACACCTGTAATCCTAGCACTCTGGGAGGCCAAAGTGGGAGGATCCCTCAAGGTCAGGAGTTCAAGACCAGCCTGAGCAAGAGTGAGACCCTGTCTCTACTAAAAATAGAAAGAAATTAGCTGGACAACTAAAAATATATAGAAAAAATTAGCCGGACATGGTGGTACATGCCTGTAGTCTCAGCTACTCAGGAGGCTGAGGCAGAAGGATTGCTTGAGCCCAGGAGTTCGAGGTTGCTGTGAGCTAGGCTGATGCCATGGCACTCTAGCCCGGGCAACAGATTGAGACTCTGTCTCAAAAAAAAAAAAAAAAAGGAGTGGAAGATGTTTTAAAGAGGCAGAAAACATTTTTGCCGTTTTTTCCAGGCCATTCCCTCTTTACATATTCCCCACTCTCAATATTTCTCTTCCATATCTATGGGAGGAGGGGTGACTACTCTGTTACACTCACTTGTCCTGGGTAATTCCTGGCCACCAGGCAGGTCTCTGGAGACCCTGCTCCCCAGGGTCACTCATATTGGATCTCACTGAAGACTTTTGTGACCGGTGAACAATGGGGCTTTTTTAAACCAACCTTATAGATACTTAAGGCCTTATTCCATCCTATCTAGATTGCTTGTTGTCAATTATTAATTAGCATGACCACCATGAAATCATTTTTTTCCTAACTCTTCAAGAAAAACAAACAACAACCAGAAAAAAACCCTGAGTTTTCTCCTCCCAGAAACATGTCAGTTGAATTTCTGCATTGGTATATTCCCTTGACTGGCAAGTAAATAAACTCAGCATTATTATCATTGTTATAATATTTATTTACATATGGCTCTGATGGTATTTGGTGTTTCCTTGGCAACACATACTAATTTCAATAAATATTCATAATTGTGGAGTATCACAAATACAAATAACTGTTCCAGAAGGTAAGGGATGGTACACCCACGGATGCCCCAGGAACCAGGAGGAAGGCATAGTGACTGCTCCCCAGGGTAGCTGGGAGGAGCTCACAGAGGAAGCGAGAGGGTGCACTCAGGTTTGGTAGCCATCCTTCACCTTTTCCTAATCTATCAGCCCTCTCTTTCCCTGCCTTCCCTTTCCAGCATAGACTCCATGTGGCATCATTTCAATGGTATTCTTGCTTTTTCATCACCCCAACCATCTGCTCTCTCTCTCTGCCTGCACTGAAGCCATGGGGCACTGCTGGAGGACATCCCACCATTGGACACATGGGGCACACACACCATAAATTCATGAAGCCACACTTTGCCCTCAACACTGATGGACATTTCTGCAGTCAACTCACTCACCACTCCTCTCAAACTGCCAGCCCCCCACCTACTGCTTCCCTGATGAAATAAAAGCCCCAGGTAAGAGCTCTTCAGCTATTCCTACCTGGATAGAAATCTAACTGCATCTGCCCCTATCCAGTCTCCTTCCTCCTCCTGAGCCAGTCCCTGCCTCTGGGCTTCGTGGGTTGTCCACCTGCCTTCTCAGCAAACCCTGCCACGTGTTCACCTGGCTCCTTCTTGGATATTCACCTACATCCTCTCAACTGGATCTGTTCCATAGACAGTTCACTATGTTTAAATCCCCCACAACTTAAAAGAAAAACCCCCTTACTCCTCTCCAGCTACCATTTCACAGCCAAAGCTCTTGAGAAAATGTAAAGAAAAGAAAAAGGTCAGTGAGTATAAAACTACCTCCATTTCCTCCCTCCACTCCAGGTCACCCTTGTCCCCCCTTGTGCCCTCTTTCCAGGGTCACTGATGACTTCTGTGTTGCTAAATCCAACAGACACGTTTCAGTTCTCCTCTCACTTCTCAGGAACATTAGACTTTGTGGACTGCTCCCTTTTCTTGCAACACTCCCTCGGTTTTTTGTCCCACGCCTTCCTGCTTTGCTTTCACCTCTCTGGAGTCCTTCCTGAACTCTGTCACTGGGCAGTCTCCCAGGGCCAGCCCATGACTTTAATCACCCTCTGTTTTCTAGTGGCTGCAAAATGCCAATCTCCAACTCCGCTCTCCCCTTGGAACTCCAGACCCCTGGATCCAATTGCTTCTTGATTTCTCTATCTAGGAGTCTTAAAGGGCACCTCAAACACAAGACTGAATTTGTGGTCTTCCCCACACCATCCACACCAAACCAAATCTTCGGCCAGTATTTCTTTTCTTGGGTGATGACATTACCAACAGCCAGAAACCTAGGATTTTTCTTTGATACCTGCTGTCTCATCCTCTATCAAACCCATCCCCTACTCTCTTGTTCATTTTGTTTTCTTAATGTCTTTTGGACAGGTCCAGTTCTCCCCATCCTCTGGCACCATTGCAGTCCCAGATATCATCTTCCACCCAGACTACGGCAAAGGCCTCCTCACTGGTCTTCTCATATCTACCCTAGACTCTCCAGCCCATTCTCTGCTGCAGCCAAAGCACTGTTTTGAAATCATCATGAATACTGAATCCCGTGTTTAAAACTCCCCAATGGCTGAGTTGGTATGTTTTAAATCAAGACCAAAATGTTAGTCCTGACCTACAAAGTCTGTACCACCTGGTCCCCACCCACCTCTCCAGTGTCATTTCCGTATTTCCACCACCAGCCCCTCCTTTTGTCCTTCTACTCCAGCCAACCGCTGCCCCTCCCTCCACATGGCCTTTGCATATGGAGTCCTGTGAGCAACACCCTTCCCCACTGCTCCACTCTCAGCTCGGTCCTACTTGTTCTTTCAACTCATCTGTCGTGTTCTCAGCAAAGCGTTCCCTGACCCTCACCCAGCCAGATTTTATATGTCACAGATACAAGTTTTCTTCCTTCAGAGGCCTTACATCAGTTCATGAAACATACCCTCTGCTCCTCTGCTGTAACTATATGACTGATGCCTTCCTCCTCCCAGGAGATCATTCACCCTCTGACAGCCGGAGTGTTTCTATTTTGCTCACTATTTTATCCCAGGTATTATTAGCCTGGCACCCAGAACAGTGTATGCCCTCAATAAATATGTGTCAAATCACAACTGAATGAGGGGAAAAAGAGAGAGGGAAGCTGCTGGTTGTTAAGTTCTCCAAAGGAGTGGAGTATGCTGAATTCCCTAATGCACCTTTGTCACCTGGGAAACGGCTGGCCCTGTGACTTTCACCTAGTGGAAGCTTAATAAATATTCATAGGATTGGATTAAATTGCTGCACCAACCAGCTCCACCTTGAAATATGTCTTAAGCTATCACTTATTGAGCACATAATGGCACATTCAACTTAGGACGATCTTAGAAGAATTGCACAAAGGAATCCTTGACAAAGCCGTGGGCAGGGGAGAAGTAGGGCACCAGGGAAACTGCAATATCCCAGGGCCAGCAGGGACTGGTGAGGGCTTCATTGCTATTGCTACTCTAGGCCTGAAGTTTGCCAGGACCCATACACAAAGGGGCAGGGTGGAGGGGGCTGCCAGTCAGGAGCTGAGATGGTGGGTCAAGAGCTGAGGCCAGCCCAGGGTAAGCCTGAGGGGACCAGAATAAAGTGCCCAGACTCACTTTCCTCCATCTCTCTGAACCTCTGCATTGGCCGAACCCAACTGGCAGCCCAGGAGCAAGGGAACCCTTGATGCTGTCCTGAGAGTCAGCCTCCCAGGGCCCAGAGCAGGTGGAGAAGGAAGGGGAATGGAGCCGGAGGTACAGACCAAAGATAGCCGGTGTGAGTCCCAGGAGCACAGCCCTCGGAGCCAGAGTGATCCTCTCCAAAGTCTACCAAGAGCCAACTCCATTGCCCTCCAAGAGAACGGGCTGCTGTCCACATACCACCTTCTTGGAACAGAAATCAAAGAAGGTGGGTTTTTTCTCCCATCCAAGAACTGATGATTTTGATATTCTGAGACCGAATCATTGGCTGGGGCAGGAATGGACAGGCAGTGGTCCAGGGGATATAGAAGTACAGAGAGGACATAACGGGGTGGTCACCAACCCAGCAAGTCCCCATCATGTGTGCCTCGGAGGATGCAGCATAAGGGAGGGAATGAGAGTCTGCCTTGATCTTACTGGGCCACAGGCGGGAAGTGACATGAAATCCAGCAGCTTCAGTGACTCCTGCTATGGCCCTAATCCTATACTTTGAAACAGATCATCTGAGAACAGGCCACCTCGCCAAATGTCCATTTCACCCTGAATGGAATCCGGTGACTATGGCTCTGACTACCCTAAAACACTCAGCTAGCAGCACTTCTCCAATGACACAACCCACATACTTAGACTTCCTCAGTGGCTCTACAATGAGGGTGAGAGAACATGGGCACATTCCAGCACTTGCATAATTCTGATGACTGTCCGCAAAGCACTTCAATGTTTTCAAATGGAAAGTTTCCATTTCCTTTCCCTGGAAGTATAATGAGCTATTATTGTCTATTATGAATGTTCTTTCTAGCATCTTCCTTTTTCTACCCTCAGCTGCAGCTTTTTAGGCTAGCAGACATCTGCCAGCTGAAGGAGAAATCCAAAAGTCACTAACCCAGGGACACTGATTCTAGAAAACAGCTCAGTAGGGACAGTTGCTCCCCCAACATTCTTAATAATTAAATCCAACTCCTTGCTGGCCAGGCTGTTTTTTTTGTTATAGTGCCACAGGCTGCTTGAAATTTTTATTTTGTTGTCTAGTTTACATAAACTTTTCATCAATAAGTTTTTGTCTAATACATGGCCCCTACTCTCACCATAGTAAAATATTTGATGTATATTTTTGATGCAATTATTGAAGAAACATATTTTCAGACAATATAAGAATGTCAGATTTGGTCATTGCTTTTATACAATTCAAACTGGTTAGAGTTTAGACCAAATAGTAACATCTAGAACAAAACGTTATGACAATAAAGCTAAAGAGGACTGTAGGGGACCGATTGGTGCCCTCTCCCCAATGATGTGTTCACCCAGAACCCGTGAATGTGGCCTTATTTGGAAAAAGGATCGTTGCAGGTGTAATCAAGTTAAGGGTGTTGAGATGAGATCTTCCTGGATTACTCAGGTGAGCCCTAAATCCAGTGACAAGCGTCCTTGTGAGAGAAAGGCAGAGAGAGATTTGAGACACACAGAGGCAGGGACTGGAGTGATGCAGCCACGAGCCAGGAACGGCCGGTGCGACCCGAAACTGGAAGAGGCAAGAAATGGACTTTCACCTGGAGCCTTCAAAGGAAGAACAGCCCTGCTGACACCTTCATTTCAGACTTGGTCTCCAGAGCTGTGAGAAAATACACTTCTGTTGCTCTAAACCACCCAGATTATGGTACTTTGTTACAGCAGCCACAGGAAACTAGCACAGGGACTATTCAAATGCCCTGATTGAATTCCTTCATTTTACAGATGAGAAAAAGAATAGCATTAGCAAGTGACACATAGTTTATGAAGTGTTTTCACATAGGTGGTCATGTTCAGTCTTCATAACAACTTTGCGAGGTAGCACTTACTGCTTATTAAATGGAAAACTTTAGACAAATTAAATGTAACAGAGTTTAATTGAGCAAAGAATATTTCATGAATCGGGCAGGCCTCCCCACCCAACCAGAATAGGTTCAGAGCAACCCTGGTGCTGCCAAATGGGCAGGGAGAATTCATGGACAGAAAAGGAAAGTGCTGTACAAAAAACAAAAGTGAGGTGCAGAAACAGCCAGATTGGTTACAGCTTGGTGTTTGCCCTATCTGAGCACATTTTGAACAGTTGGCCACCTGTGAGTGATGGAAGTATGGCTGCTGTGATTGGCTGAGACTCGGCTACTTGTTACAAGAGCAGGTTACAGTCTGTTTATGCATCCAGTTAGGTTACAGTTCACTATGTACAGAAAACCTTATGTAAGGAGGCAGCTTTAGGCTAAACTTAATTAACATGCCCCAGAGGAGGGAACTGAAGCCCAAAGCACATAGCAGTAGATAAATTGTTCTCGCACAGCCCATACTTTTCCACCAAATCTCTGCCTGTGGCTCAGAGAGGTCCAGCTGCATGTTCAAATCTCACAGCTGATGAAAAACAGGCTCACATACACGTCTTTTTTTCCCTCCTAACTGCCACTCCAGAGCTCTGCCCAGGTACAATGGGCTGCATTTCAAGATCAAAATGGTTGAACAATAAAGAGATTGGTTCAATAGGATGACCTCAACACTTATAACCTAGATCCTGCAGCTAAATAAAAGTTTCTGTCTCCAAACGGAGGGGTAGTTAACTGCAGTTATTTGAATGAGCAGTACAACCTATTCATTTGCTTATGAGAATTGCTTTAAGCATCTCTAAACACTCAGCAAGCCAAGGTAATGCATGGTTTTCCCAGGCCAAACTAGTTTGGTGGAACTTCCATTCCAGTCTGTCTTGTAAAATGCCTTATTTATGTGGTGAAAGGGGCACCATGTCAAAATCTCAATAGTTCTAAAGGTAATGAGGAAATAATCCAGTTGAGCAAGTAATCAAAGAACAGTAAGATTGTTCTTTTGACAAAACCCTCCAGTTTGCAATTAGCAGTTTAAATTCACTTCATTTGGAAGATTTTGCCTCTGAGGCAGGCCGAGACTTTCATTCAGAGGCCAATTAGATTAAATTAGAAATGGCACATTAGCTGGGGAGACTTCATTCATTTTGGGTTATTTGCAGCTTTAATTATGATCCAGACACAGCTAGAGCCATCCTTTGGAGCGTTCTCTTGCCTCAGCAGGCACTAGAGGTGATTGGAGAGGTGCTCTCAATGGTGTGTGTGGCCAAACAAGAAACCAAAGGCTGCTTTGGCACCAGATTTTGCTCTTGGCCCATTCTCCCAGCTGCCATAGGAGAGTCACAGGAAATGAGGAATCCTAACAAGATTTTCCTTTATTAGAAAACAGCATTATCAGGCCGGGCGCGGTGGCTCACGCCTGTAATCCTAGCACTCTGGGAGGCCGAGGCAGATGGATCGCTCGAGGTCAGGAGTTCAAGACCAGCCTGAGCAAGAGCGAGACCCCATCTCTACTAAAAAATAGAAAGAAATTATCTGGACAACTAAAAATATGTATAGAAAAAATTAGCTGGGCATGGTGGTGCATGCCTGTAGTCCCAGTTACTTGGGAGGCTGAGGAAGTAGGATCGCTTAAGCCCAGGAGTTTGAGGTTGCTGTGAGCTAGGCTGACGCCACGGCACTCACTCTAGCCCGGGCAACAGAGTGAGACTCTGTCTCAAAAAAAAAAAAAAAAAGAAAAGAAAACAGCATTATGGAGTTATAATTAACAGACATTAAGCTGCATACGTTGAAAATATGCAATTTTTTAAGTTCTGACAAGTCTATACCCACGGGACTACCATCACCATCAGAATAATAAGCATATCACAATATTTCACCCCGGAATATACTTCTTTGATATATTTCAAGATGGCTATTCAGAAGGGCTGGAAATACAAGAATAACTGAAAAGTTGTCTTGTGGAGGGGAGATTTGCATATGTAGAGCCCACCCATTTGCTAGCCAGGGCTCCTCTTCCCTTCCTCCCATAACCTGTCTTGCCACCACCACTTGATTTGCCACCAAAACCTGTCTGGGGCCGTGCTCCAAGATTCCATTCTTTCTGTAACCTCAAGATAGTACATAAGCTTCTGGACCCCATTGGGGTTTGGGGTAATCACTCTGTGATTTTCCCTCTGTGCATGTTAATAAATTCGTATGCCTTTTCTCTTATTAATCTCCCTTTTGTGAGTTGATTTTTCAGTGAGACTTCAGAGAACAAAAGGGAACTTTTTCCTTTGGCTCCTACAGTATCAATTGCCCCAAAATGTCCTCATGCCATTTTCTAATCTCTCCCTCCACCCTTTCCCCCTGACGCATACTCAGGCGGTCTGCTTTTTGTCACTTATAGACTAGTTTGTATTTTCTAGGATCTCATATAAATTCAATCATACTATATGTACTATTTTTTTGTTCTTTCTCCAAGCATAATTATTTTGAGATTTATCTATGTTGTTGCAAGTTATCAACAATTAATCCCTTTTTCTTGCTAAGTAGCATTCTATCATCCAGATATAGCACCACAATCTGTTTATCGATTTAGCAGTTGGGAAATCTGGACTGTTTCCAGTTTGGGGTTATTTCAAATAAGGCTGCTACGAACTTTTGTATACAAGTTTTTATATGGAAATATGCTTTCATTTCTTTTGGGAAAATACCTGGCAGTAGAATAGCTGGTCACATGGTGGTGGCTACATGGTTAACATTTTCAGAAATTGCCAAACTTTTCCAAAGCCATTGTACCATTTCATGTTCCCATTAGCAGTGTATGGGAGCTCCAGTTGATTTATATCCTTGCCAACACCTAGTATGATTAGTCATTTTAATTTTATCCATTCTAATAGGTGTTGTTAAATTGAGTTTAGCCTAAAGCTGCCTGTTTACATATTTTATGTTCAGCCTAAAGGTTTCTCCATACATAGTAAATGGTAACCTAACTGGATGTGTAAACAGACTATAACCTATTCTTGTACCAAGCACCAAGTTTTGGCCAATCAAAGGCAACCAACTGTTCAAATTGTGTTCAAATAAGGCAAACACCAAGCGGTAACCAATCCAGCTGTTTCTGTACCTCACTTCCATTTTCTGTACATCTCTTTCCTTTTTCTGTCCATAAATCCTCTCCAACCATGCAGCGGCTGCGCTGGGGTAGCCCTGAACCTATTGGGATTCTAAGGACTGCCCAATTAATGAATCATTCTTTGCTCAATTAAACTCTGTTAAATTTAATTTGTCTTAAGTTCTTCTTTAAGAGTATATAGTGGTTTCTCATTGTGATTTTTTTTTTTTTTTTTTTTGAGACAGAGTCTCACTCTGTTGTTGCCCAGGCTAGAGTGCCATGGCGTCAGCCTAGCTCACAGCAACCTCAAACTCCTGGGCTCAAGCAATCCTCCTGCCTCAGCCTCTCGAGTAGCTGGGACTACAGGCATGCGCCACTATGCCCGAGTATTATTTTATATTTTTATTTTTAGTTGTCCATATAATTTCTTTCTATTTTTTTTTTTTTTTTTGAGACAGAGTCTCGCTTTGTTGCCCAGGCTAGAGTGAGTGCCATGGCAT
>CM052443.1:58895500-58992662 GCA_028533085.1 Varecia variegata
TTAGAAATAAGGAATAAGAAGAAAACAAAAGAAAAGAAAGAAAAAGAAAGGCATCAAGCCATTTGTGTTCTAGCTGGATACATATACCTTGGTAAAATATTGCAAAAATATTATCCCTGTCATTAGTATGAAATAGATTCTTTAAAATGTTAAGAAATATTTTTAATTCAAATTGTGATGAATCTTTTAAATTTTTCTGGAATTGCCTGAATGTGTACCACAGCCCATTAATGGGCTTTTTTTCCATAATGGAAAAAAGAAAAAGTTCCAGGGACCCCCTACCTACTTCTTTAAACAGCTTTGGCAAGTCAGTAGGATTTGGGAGGAGGCTTATCTTCTGGTTTCTGGTAGCTTCTGTGTCCCAGGGCAGACAAGGCCAGCAGAAACCTAGAATGGGTGCAGTCCTGGAGCTCCTGTTTGCTTTGGTTCTCCTTGTCCTCTGGTCTGCAGGTCTGAGCAGGAATATACAAACACTCAGGGCCCCGATAGTGAATTTCCATCCAAATGTGAAGCAAATAGTCATTAATTAAAGGCCTGGAGGACAACAGCAGCTATCAGCCAAAGGAAAATTTCTCTACCCAATTGACTATGCACTCCAGGAGGCAGCAAGGTTTGCCTGATGTTGCAGGTTGTCAAATATTGCAGCGTTTTTCAATTTTTTTTTGCCAGCAACACTTTAAGAAATTTCATAACAGCCCAGTACACACACACACACATTTATATACGCATATAACTGAGACAACATTTTCCTAAATCAATACTTCCCCCCTTTTTTCCCATTGAAATGCACTCTGATATTTTCTCTTATTTTTCATTCTGCTCTACTCTGCTTCATTTTTTAAAATGTTGCTCAACTAGTGAATAGATCAGGGGCTTCCAAGGATTCTGAACAGGATGGGGCATGACTGAAAAGATGTCTCATCCATCTTTGTGGTGAGGGAGCAGTGTCTTGATTGTGTCTTGATTGTGGTGGTGGTGGTGGTTATACAAATCTACACATGTGGAATTAAGGCACACATGCATAAAGGTGTGCATGTCAAAACTGGTGAAATCCCAGTAAGGTTGGCAGTCTGTAATAGTTAACTGTGTTGTGCCAATGTCAATGTCCTGATTTGGGTAATGCACCATAGTTACGTAAGATGTTGCCATTGGGAGTCCCTGGGTGATAGTATATGGACCTCTCTGGTCTATCTTTGCAATATTTTGTGCATTTATAGGATTTTTTTGTTTGTTTGTTTTTGTTTTTTTGAGACAGAGTCTCACTCTGTTGCCCAGGCTAGAGTGCTGTGATGTCAGCCTAGCTCACAGCAACCTCAAACTCCTGTGCTCAAGCGACCCTCCTGCCTCAGCCTCCCGAGTAGCTGGGACTACAGGCATGCACCACCACGCCCAGCTACTTTTATATATATATATTTTTTAGTTGTCCAGCTAATTTCTTTCTCTTTTTTCAGTAGAGATGGGGGTCTTGCTCTTGCTCAAGCTGGTCTCGAGCTCCTGAGCTCAAACGATCGGCCTACCTCGGCCTCCCAGTGTTAGGATTACAGGTGTGAGCCACCACACCCAGCTGCATTTATAGTTTTTTTTAAAAAGTTTTTAAAAATATTGCTTAAGACCCATTAAGTTGGTATCATGAAGTCATAACCTATAGTTTTAAAATTAAGCCTTAATTCACCAGGGTAGGCATTGTGCTCATGAGCAGTTGTGGCTCATGAACTGATTTTTCTGAAGGAGTAACCTATGCAGACCAATATTTGAGCTGATTGGAACTCTGCGACTTTAAGTCCTATTAACGACCCAATGGAGTTGGACTTCAAGAGATTGCACTGACAGTCTTGTGTCCTATTCTGTTTGTGTGTCATCCTCTCAATGTCCCTACCCTATCCCACTCCCTATTTTTAAAAAAAGACAATTTCTCCTAATTCATCACTTGGACATTAGATGAGTCTTTCTCAAATCATGGTCCTCGATATTCCTGTGTCACCTAGGGCACTTGCTAAAAAGGAAGATTCCTGGTACTCACTGAGACTTCTTTGGAGGTGGGGCTCAGAAACATACATTTTAAACAAGCTCCCCGGAGATTTTTAGGTTATACACACCAATTTATTGGGAGGCTTGGAGAAGTTTGCTAAAACTGGACACATGAAAATGTGAGATGTCAATTGCAACGGCCACTGGAAGTGAATTTGAGTTTAAAAGTTCCTCTGCTATGAAAACAGAATTTCAGAGGGTAACTTTCTTTCCAATTTATATGCTCCTCAAGCAATAAAGTTTTCGATGTTGACATAAGCCAAGTTTCCTGCCTTTTATAGTAAAAACATTAGTGACTCAGTTTCTCCAAGTGTGAAGACAAAAATTCCAGTAATCTCCCTAATTCATAGCACTTCCATAGATAATGACTGTTTGTTCTCAGATGGAAGTAATTTCATTAGCATAAGTGGATGCATATTTTATAAACACGGGCGCATGTGTTTCATATTCTGTTCATATTTATTTACACATTCTGTAAACACATGTATACACAAAGCCACATGGACATTTTTAGGGGAGCACATGGGACACTGTGCACATGTAAATACCACAGTTTTTGCCTTGAGGGCTTTTTTCTCAGGTGGCAAATCAGTTACTGCTGGCAGGATCTCAGTTACTACCTTTCCCGGGTAAAAATGGCCTCTGCAGTCAATCACACTCCGAAATTTTCCTCAGCCTCCTTCTCCTCCTCAAAATACCCTGCCCTCTTAATGCTCTAATTTACTGGAAAAATAATGCATTCTCCAATACTCATGGTTTCTGATATGTTAATATCATAGCCTTCTCAAATAACACAGCTCTAAATCCCCAATACCTTAACTTAACGAAGAGAAATTCAATCCGGTTGTTGAGGTGGCTACTTTCTGCCCTGTAGCTCTTACAGCTCCCTTCTATTAACACCTTGGACATCCTTGGGGTCAAGTTAAAATGAACCTGGTTCTGGAAAGTCAGGTGTGCACAGAGCAGGGGGTAGGGGGATGAGAAAGGTAGTGACAGTTAGTCTTAGATTTTAAAATAGCATCTCTCCTCTATGCCTCCCCCTTGAGACTGAAATAGACCCAAATGTTCTCTCTTACATCAAAAAACAGTAAGTTAACTACAACTCAGTGTCTTCTGAGCTAAACTGGATTTTTTTTTTACTAGGTACTAACTACAAGTTGAGAGGGAAAAGATTGTCAGGGAGAAATTGTGCTCCCCAAAGCTCTCTTTCTTTAAATGGCCTGTTTTATTCCAGGGACTGTGCTATCCTTTTTTCTCTCTCTTTAAATTTGTGAAGTCTTATTTTTTTTTTTCTGATAGTGAAAGCAAAAATAATAACTGTCTTCTGCTGAGTACTGACTCAGTGCCAGATACATACCAAGTCCTTTACATTAATAGATGAAGAATGGATGCTCAGAAAGAACCAATAGCTGGCTCCGAGTTAAACAGATAATTAGCAACAAAGCCAAATCTGAACCCAAAGCCCATGTACTGGACAATGTTCCCCCCAAATTCATGTGCTTCACTGAACCTCAGAATGTGGCCTTATGTGGAAATGGGGTCATTGCAAATGTAATTAGTTAAGGTGAAGTCACACTGGAGTAGAGTGAGTCCCTAATCAGTAGGACTATTATCCTTATAAGAAGAGAAGAGACAGAGACACACAGGAGAGTGCTACCTGATGGTGGAGGAGGCAGAGATTGGAGTGACCAGGATCGCTGGTAACACCAGGAGCCCTGTCGACAACTTGATTTCCAACTTCTAGCCTCTAAAACTGTGAAGCAATAAATTTTGGTTGCAATCTGGGTGGCTTAAAGCAACAGAAATTTATTGTTTCACAATTCTGTAGGCCAGAAGTCGGAAAGCAAGTTGTTGTTTCAGTTGTTGCCCACTTTGTTACAGCAACTGTATGGAACAAATACAGCCATGACCTGAAACAATATACCCTCTAACTGCTTAGTGTATGGATTTTGGAAAAGAAAGAGAATTTACAAAGTGCTCATGATCCCACATCTAGAACCAATTGCTGTGGATTGAATACTTTTTTAAGTTTTCACTTCCTCCCAACAGCCAGTCCATCCACGCCCACCTTCTAAAAATAGTAGCAGCTCTCTTGTGTATTTTCCTCTTTTGTTGTTTGATCAGCTGTACCCTTCATGGGATGTGCTTTTAAAACAGTGAGAATGGCTGCAAACTCCAGAATCCTGTTTTTTATCACCACCAGCCTCCTCCTCTTCCTCTTTCTTCTCCTCCGCCTCATCCTCCTTCTCCTCCTCATCAAAGTCATCATCATCATCATCATATTCATTTCAGCTCATTGGAATAGGTTCAATTGAGATGATAAGTGGCCCCATCTTTGATTTGAAATATGGTCATTAAAAATGGAACCGCTGGCTACCGTGCGATGCCCAGAAGATGGCAGTGTGGATCACAAAACCCACACAATCCATACTGTGTCAGGGAACCACCAGCCGTGAATCCCTCTGGCATAACCAGCAGGCCCTGGGCTCCCTGGGGCCTTGGTGAATGGTCCTGGAATCAGCAGTCAGGTCACTAACTACCCTGAGAGGCCACTTGAAGTGAATATTTCCCAGCTTTACATGGTCCCTTCTTATTATGAAAGAGAGAAACATTGAACTACAACTCTAAGCTCTTCATTTGAAGAAATAGTACAGACACTTGGAGATTTTCGTTACCAATATTTCCACACATCAACTGTAATCTCTATATTCTGGCCCCTACTGATTTAAGGGCTTAAGACAGGCATCCCAGTTCCAGTACTGTGGATAAAAGGAGGAAGGGCTGAG
Source organism: Varecia variegata (assembly GCA_028533085.1). Taxonomy (NCBI): domain Eukaryota; kingdom Metazoa; phylum Chordata; class Mammalia; order Primates; family Lemuridae; genus Varecia; species Varecia variegata. The sequence goes on from CM052443.1 coordinate 58,900,315, forward strand.
AAAATGAAATGGGGAGAGCCTGGAAGGAGCAATGAAACAGAACCCCAGGATCTACTTCCTTAATGCTTACTAACTGTGTGATGCTGAGGTATTCACTTAACCTCTCTGAGCCTAAGTAGCCTCCTCTATTTTGTTTTATTTTTTTCATGGGCATAATATCTGCTGCTGATTCTGTACTGTTGTAACACAGCTTAAATGAGAAAATGACTATTAAAACTATAAAATAGTATTTTTATTATCAAGTATTATTAGTATGATCTAGCAGTGATTCTCAAACATTATCATGGATCAGAATCATCTGGAGGGCTTATTAAACCATGGATTGCTGAGCTCACCTCCAGAGTTTGTGTGTTTGATGTCTAGACGTAGCCAAAGAGTAACCATCTTACAAATCATACCATTTCCAGTGGGCGTGTGATTTTCACAAGCAAGTGTTTTCTGCCTGATGGTGCCTACAGCTCCACTCACCAAGACTGCCACCAGGAGCTGTAGGCTACTGAATGGATAATGGGATCAATGTGGCCTGCAGGGTTCCTTTGAAGGCCAGAAGAGAAGCTTAGTAAGGGCTAGACCTCTCTTCAGAATGCTACAGGAAGTGGTTGTTAAGTGTTTGCGTCACTGCTGGCCCCTTACCTGACTCCATTTTCCGTATAACTTTTCATATACATAAACTTTTAATATATTATTGTATGTATATATAAAATAATATATAACTTTTAATATATTATTTCCTTGTTTATTAGGTTTATTTCTTGCTTATTATCCATATTTCTCTCTACCCTGCAAGTACAGAGAGAAGAGCAAGGAGTTTTGTTCACTTTAGTATGTCCTAAGAACAGTGGCCAGCAAATAATAGGCATGCAGATATTTTGCTGAATGAATGGATAAACGCTGGCAGTGTTCTTCCTTCCCAGCCACTTATGATTTTATAAGGCACCTTCATCTGAGCCTACTTCAGCTGTGAGGAGTGCCACATCACTTCCGCAAAACACACATTAACCACTGTGAACTATAAAACCCAAGTATTTGGGGAGAAGGACCCAAATCCTTGGTCACATCTTAAACCAATCAAAATTCACAACATTCAATCAAGAGTTAGCCAGTGTCAATGGACATGGAATTCCAGAACCAAAGTCGTTAGTGCTGGCAGGGACAAAGAGATTCTCTAAGTCCCCAGGCTCTACAGATGAGGAAACAGAAGGGCCCTTGCTCCCCGACAGCTGGCTGAGGAACAGATGAGGAGTGAAGGTCAAGGTCACCTCTCCCAGGCCAGAGCCCCTGCCTAGGTTCTCTCTTGGACGCCCTGAGGCCATGAACCCCGTGATGATACCCTCCCACTAACAGCATGTGGCCATGAGGCAAATGAGAATGTACGATGACGGGTGACCAGCACCCAGCGTGCACAGAAGGCTCACTGCAGTCACTTTGTGGAACTCAAAATAACATAACCTGAATTTTACACAGGTTTTGGCTCACACTTAAAGCATATGGTAGGGTTTACGGGATTAAGATTTGGTGATGCTCTTATGTCTTCTACAGTCTACAGATTCTGAGATCAAAACTGTGTAGCCACTCTTAATGCTCTGACATCCTGCTTTTTCTGATCCCATAACTTGTCATTTGAGTTTTGGGATGAAACTAATCATAGGCTTAGGAAGGGTGGTTCAAGATGATGATTAAGGTTCTGCCTTGAAAGCCTTAATAGACCTGGAAGATTTAAAAGTAAAGGCTCACAGGAAATAGAAGCTCAGAGAAGGTATAAACCGAAAAAAAAAGATGTGGACACCTAAATAAATGCTCTCAAAGTCCAACGAGTTAGAAGGCAGTGTTAGTGGAATGAATGTCCCTTGAGCACTGACGGTGTTGTAGGGAGCCAGCCAAGTGTTTCATCTTCAGTAACATCCAATTCCCTAGCAAGCTGTGCAGTACACACTACATTAAACCACATAAAATTGCCATTTTTATAAGTCAAAATGGTTGAGCAACAATATTATTTGGCTCAAACAAAAAAAAAGGAAATCATTCCCGTTTTACAGATAAGGAACCTGAGCCTCAGAGTGGATATATAACCTGCCATTAGTCATTGGCTAGAAAATGGTGGAGTTTTGAACCCAAATTTGATAGACTCCAAAGGCCATTCTCTTCCCACAATACTACAGGGCTAGAAAGAAGGTGAAGTTCAGGACAAGCCATAAGCAATTGCACTATTTGTATTGTACTGGTCAACATTTCTTTTAATAACTTATAGTTCTTTTCCTTTATAGTCATAAATAATGCACTTTAGGAAAACTGCAAGTACTATCTTGAAGGAGCTCTAAGTACTGAAAGAACCACAAATGGCTGTTGTCAGGTTATCAAATTTTAATAACATTATTTTGTTACAATACTACATCTATCCTTTTAAAGAGAATGTTCCAAGAGCTTATTACGTGATTATAAAATAATAAGACTCAAGACTCTTCACAGAGCTATGAACAAAAGGAAGTTCCTCCTTGTAGCAATACTCAGCAGCTCTTAATTTTTTTTAAATCCTAAGCATATAACAATGCTTTCTCAAGCAAGAGTAAATAAAACACAAAGTAAGTATAAGTGAGGAACTAAATGAAACATGACCCAAGATTAATCTGGTATCTGTTAATGACACTCCTAACAATATCCAAGGATGATAATAGTCATAAAGTTTGGTGATTTCTCAAGTGACTGTGATGAGAATAGCTTTTACGTATAACCAAGTCGAATCTTTGGGATTTTCTTTTCTTTCTTGTTCTAGTATCATTGTTGACAATTTCCCTTATCGTGGGTTGTTTAATCCTAACTGCACACACTTGCATGCCACCAAGTAGGAGCTTAAGACATGTAAAGCAAATGAGTGATTCTAAAAGACCAACATCTTTGTATGATTTTATCAGACAGCTGGGTAACCATTGTGCTAAGCACTCTGCTTGACAGGGATGAAAATAAGGCAGAAGTTAGACGTTTCTCTGGCTGATCACACCATGTATCCTACAGTGAAATTTCTGTGACCTGACACTGACCGGTAGATGACCTATGTACAGAACAGAAGCAGCTTTGGAGTTCAGCAGAGTCTGACGCCACAGCATCAAGAAGGGTAAACACCTGCCGGGTGTGGTGGCTCACGCCTGTAATCCTAGCACTCTGAGAGGTCGAGGCAGGTGGATCCTTTGAGCTTAGGAGTTCAAGACCAGCCTGAGCAAGAGCAAGACCCTGTCTCTACTAAAAATAGAAAGAAATTAGCCAAACAACTAAAATATATACAAAAAATTAGCCGGGCATGGTGGTGCATGCCTGTAGTCCCAGCTACTCGGGAGGCTGAAGCAGAAGGATCACTTGAGCCCAGGAGTTTGAGGTTGCTGTGAGCTAGGCTGATGCCATGACATTCTAGCCCGGGGAACAGAGTGAGACTCTGTCTCAAAAAAAAAAAAAAAAAAAGGAAGGGTAAACACGTGAGTGTGTCAATTTAGGGTTTCCTCATCTACACACAATGGATGGGAAATACTGCTATTTCCATGATACAAATAGCTACTCTCCAATAATTGGCTTTTCCCAAATGTGACAAGTTGTGACAAAAGAGATGTAGACACACAAGAGGCTATGTCAGAGAAGGGAATTTATAAAGAATGGGGTAAACGAATTACATATGAGATTTCTTATGACAAGCTTCATTTACTTAAGGACCTGGATCAGAGTCAAATACGTAGGATGCTTTGTGATATCTGTGATGTACTCCGTCAACTTGGTTAAGATGGAGCCAAGTTTGCTTCCCAGGATATACTGCCTGTGTCGAGAGAGACAGAGTTCATTATGTCCAGGTTATAATTTTCCAGAAGAGAAAATTGCACGAAGAAGTAAAGCAACAGCCATAACTTTCTGAAGGTCATCGTGGTCAGATGCAGTGACAGACATTCCCAGCCATGCCGAAGGTTCTAGCTTGTTCTGTCTCCTGTGCTCCATGTTTTTCCCTCCTTCCTGACCACTGGCCCTGCTGACCAACAGCAGCCCCAGGCCCATCCCCAGGTGCTGGGCTGTGGAGCCATGGCTACACTCCCACACCCCCACCACTGCACCCACTCACCCTGCTTCTTGGTGGCCCCACCTCGGGAGCTGGGTACGCTTGGACTTCTGGGGTCAACTGGTTGCTGGCTCTTCTGATCCCCCAATTTCCTGTCAGGCCCTCTTTTCCCCAGCACCTCCCACCATGGTGTAAGTTCTAATTGCCATAATAGATCCCATATTCCAGAGCTCATAGTGGTTCTGCTTTCTGATTGGACCCTAATACAAACAGTAATAACTTCATTTGTCATCGCTTTGTTGTTTTTGAAATGTAATACATATCCATAATTTTAAAAATCAGGCAATACAGAAAAGCACCAAAAAAAAAAAAAAAAGCAAAGAAATCACCCCAAATCCCACTTAGTCTCACCAGAAATACAAGGTTTCATGCTAATTTTCCACAAATACACCTTTGGGGTTCAGTGCATACTAAAGCCACTCACAGAAAGGAGGAGGAAAGATTATTATAAATCTGGGTAAATAATTAAATTTCATACCACTGCCACTCTGGGTTCTATTTGTGGATTATCTTTTGGATTAAAAAATAGATATATTTCCCATTCCATAAACCTGATTCATAAGCATAAACGTTACAGAGAATTTTAAGTGGCATTTCCCCTTCATTTTAATTAGGGCCCACATAAAACATTTTTGCTCCAATTATAATGAGAATCACGCACACCTCCCCTCCTCGACCAAAAGCAGCAGTTCAGAGTCCTCCGTGGCACGCTCCATTTCTAACTTGAGCATCACTGCATTTTTTCCCAGAAGAGCAACCTCTTGGGAAAAGAGTCAGGCTACTTTGGGTAAGATGTCATAGCAACAGCTTAAACTGAAAAAGGATAGTGGAAATATAACTTTTCAAACTTTCCAAACCCAGACTTATGCTCCATTCTGCTTTTAACCATGGAAGACCCAAATTGGGATCGTGCTTTTCTTTAAAGTCACCTGTAAGTGCGCCTCCTGGAAATATGTTAGAAAAGTTTTAGCCCTTTGCCCTTTGCCATAGGTAGGTCCCAAGACCTTCCCAATCCACAAATTCTCCACGGTGGACCTTAACACAGAACAACAAACCTGAATTGAGCTGTGGTTGCTGAACAAACGGCTGGGCTCACTCACCAGCCCAGACGCTCCTCCTGTGGACCAGCCTCCCAGAACGTGGGATTGTAGTCTGTGCTGAGGCAGAAGTGTCATAGGACTGCATTGCGTGGACTTCTCAAATAGCCGAAAGCTCAAATGTTGAATCTGCAGAAGCTGAGAGTAATGTAGTAATGTATTTAACTTCCATTCCCAAGAGCCAAAGTTCAGTTCTATCTCTGTTGTACAGGGTGAAGATAAAAATGACATGATGCTAGTGAAAATGTTTTGTAAATTATAAAGTACCATATGAATGTACCATATCACTGTAACCCAAGTGACTGTCTGATAAGTGACTGTGTTAACTCCAAAGCATTTCGCAAAATTTCCATCCACTCTCATGGCTCTATAATCTCATGGTCATCCCAGGCTGTCTCCTTCTGCTTCCACTGACTTCCATTTCTGCATTGTCTCAGGTTCTCTACCTGCTGCCCATGTTCCCTGTGTCAACCCAGATGTGGAATTTGCACCCTATCCTCAGTTTACCCCCCGCAAAACTTCACAGAAGGCCTATGCTTGTAGAAGACTTTACTGAGGTCTTTGAGAAGACAGAGTAGGTTTACGTGGCAGGAACTCCAAATAACTTAAAACTGAGTCTGCTCTGAAAAATCCTTTAGCCATTCTACCATGCTGAGTAGAAGTCCCCTTGCTACACTCTTTAAACCATTTTCTTCCCAAGAAACAAAAATGCTTCCAGGCTACATTCTCCCTTTTTCTCCTGCTACACTCCCTGCCTGACAATAGGCCTCCCTCTTGCTTCCCTAAAAGCGTCATGTGCACTCTGCCCAAACAACGTGCCACCTACCCAGATGCCTGCCTTCCTTCTCCTCCTTCAGTCTTTGCAGGGGAAAGGGAGTGGTGTAGACATTTAATTTCTCCTAGTATAAATTATGCCACCATCACCACTCCCCCTTAGAAGACAGAAGCAGCCACAGTCCATTTGTGTTTAAAAACAAGTTTTTGAATTGCTCATTCATTCATTCATTCAACAAATATGTATGGATTCCTTTCAATGTGCCAGACCCTATTCTAGATGCTAGGATGCGGTCACAACAAACAAAAAATCCCTGCCACTGTGGAGCTCATATTCAGGGTTGAGGGGGGGAGGACAATAGGCCATAAACACATACATAATTAAAATAAATGTACACCAAAGTGTGGCAAGTGGAGAAAGATAAAGCACGATGAGGTCATAGGGAGAAATGGCGGGACGGTGAGGGACGGGTAGCTTGCAATTTTAAATTAAATAGTCAGAGAAGGCCTCACTGAGAAGGGGCCATTTTAGCAAAGACCTGCAATATGCCTGGAAGGAAGTCATGTAATTGAGGGGCAGGGGACTGGAGATGTTGCAGACAGAGGGAAGAGCCTGTGCAAGGGTCCTGAGGCAGGTTGCTATCCCATCTGCAATTTTTTCTGTTTGTAAAAGACCTTTTGCTTTTTTCTTTGCTCAATGTCAAGAATTCCTTTAGGGCCCCCAAAATCCCTCAAATTTATCCTTACCTTCCTTTTGTATTTCCTGTTGATTCTACCTCCTAAATATATCTCGAACCCATTCCTTCCTCTCTACCTGACCTCCTGTTGCACTCGCTTGTGCATTCACAATTTCTCTCCTGGACTACGGATGCAGCTTCCTAACTGGAGAGTCTGGCCCCCTTCCACTCCCATAAGAATTATTTATAATTTAAATCCAAATGCATCACTCTGCTGCATTAAGTATTTTGATTCTGCCAGTCCGCACAACCTTCAGAATAAATTTCAACTTCCCTAGCACGGCTATAGCAAAGATTGTCAGTACCCACCCCCGCACCCAGTGCCCCAGCACTTGCTGTCCCAGGATATGCCCACAGCATCCTATTGCAAGCACCTGCTACTCTGCACTTGAGGGCTTTCTCTTAGCTTCGGGCAATGGGCCATAAGTGCCAGGAAGTTAATGCTCCCAGGAGCAGCCCTCGGCCATGATAGATGGAAACTGAAAGATAAATTCTCCATCTTCCTTACCCCTGGGGGAAAGGTGAGTGGGAGGGAATAGCTTTGAGGTGTATAGGAAACACTTCTGTTGTTTTAAGCCATCCGGTTTGTTGTCGTTTGTTACTGGAGTCCTACAAAACTGGTACAGTTATCTATTGCTATACATAACAAACTTACTCTAAAATGATTTCCCAAAACAACCATTTTCTTTATCTCACAACTTTTCAGATCAGGAATTTGGGCAGGGGCTGGGCGCAGTGGCTCACGCCTGTAATGCTAGCACTCTGGGAGGCTGAGGTGGGAGGATCGCTTGAGCCCAGGAGTTTGAGGTTGCAGTGAGCTAGGCTGATGCCACGGCACTCTACTCAGGGCAACAGAGTGAGACTGTGTCTCAAGAAAGAAAGAAAGGAAAGAAAGAAAGAAAGAAAGAAAGAAAGAAAGAAAGAAAGAAAGAAAGAAAGAAAGAAAGAAAGAAAGAAAGAAAAAGGAATTTGGGCAGTGCTCAGCTGGGCCATTCTTCGTCCCATGTGGCATACACTGAGGGTACTCCATGATATTCAACTGGCAGTTGGGCAAGTCTAAGGTATCCAAGACAGCTCTGTTCACTGTCTGGCACTCTGGCAGGGTAGCAGAGATGTCTTGAAGCAGAGATGATTCAGCTGGGACCATGGCACAGAAAGCCGACATGTGGTCTCCCCAACATGGCAGATTTAGGGTCATCAGAGTTCTTCCATGGCAGCTCAGGGCTCCCAGAGAGAGAGAGTGTTCTAAGAGACCTAGGTAGAAGCTGTAAGACTTCTTGTAACTTAGTCCCAGAAGTCCCACAATGTCACTTCTACCACATCCTACTGGCTGAGCAGGTCACTAAGTCCAGGCCAGGTTCAAAGAGTCAGGAATAAGACTCCACCTCAAAATGGGAAGAGTAGTGAAGAGCTGTGGCCACCTTTAGTGTACCTCCCCTTGTGTCAGGGGCTACTTCAGGGAGAACTCGACCTAAGACGATGGCCTATAAGGGACTCGAGGACCTGGCTCCTGCCTGTCTCTAGGGTCATCTTGTGCCCTCACATTCGCCTTTGGTGCCTGACATACCGGGCTCCTTGCTGTTTTTCTTTCTTTTCTTTTGTTTTTTTTTTTTTTTTTTTGAGACAGAGTGTCACTCTGTCACCTGGGCTAGAGTGCCGTGGTGTCAGCCTAGCTCACAGCAACCTCGAACTCCTGGGCTCAAGTGATCCTCCTGCCTCAGCCTCCTGAGTAGCTGGGACTACAGGCATGCGCCACCATGCCTGGCTAATTTTTCTATTTTTAGTAGAGACAGGTTCTTGCTCTTGCTCAGGCTGGTCTCGAACTCCTTAGCTCAAGAGATGCTCCCGCCTCGGTCTCCCAGAGTGCTGGGATTACAGGCGTGAGCCACTGAGCCCGGCCTCCTTGCTGTTTTTCTAATGTTCCATGTTCTATCTTGCTTCCATGCCTTTATTTAATGTATTGCATATATACAAACTAAATTACACAATAGATGCTACACAATAGATGTTCATGCTCTTCTCTGTCTAGAATGTCCTTCCCCCAATCCTTGCCCACCTGGCAGGTGAGCTCATCCTTCAAGACCTAAGCTGGGCTTCACTTTCCCCAATCCAGCAAGGTCAGGTGCTTCTCCTGCTCCTGCCTCAGCAGCTTGGTCAACGTCTGTTTACTTGTCAGTAAGTTCCTCAAGAGGAGGAATTATTCTTTCATCTCTCTCTGTATCCTCTTGCCTGTCGATGGATCAATGAATTATCTGTGGCCCTAGGAACCCCAAGGCAAAATTCTAATCAATTAAGCAAATTGATATATTTTTACATCAATGTTCTTCTGCCATTTTTTGAGGGATTTTCTTAGTGTCAACCAGCTCAATGTAGGAACTGGTCATCAAGCTGTCCCAGGAATGACAGGGTTTCAGGTGAGAAGATGATCTAATGCAGCTATTTGATTTAAATTATGGGACATATATGTGACTGATTGTCTCTGGACCCTCATTCAACTCTCCTTGTTCCCTAATAGGCTTGGTTGATGTCTTAGTAAAGTTGGTCTCTTTCTTGTCCCTTATCCAGTTCTTGTAGTATAAAGGAAGTCCCAATTGCTCCAAACAGGGGAGCCTTTTGTTTGAAAGACTTGTCAGAATTCCAGCGGTTATAAACTTGGAAAATTTTTCTGTAAAGACCAGAGAGTAAATATTTTAGGCTTTGTGGGCCAAAAAGCAAAATCCAGGATATTTTGTGCAGGCACAAATGTAACCATTTAAACATTTTAAAAACATTTTTGAGTCAGCAGGCAGTAGACCAGATTTGGACGACTGGCTGTGGTTTGCCAACCCCTGGTGTAGTAGATCGAGAGCAAGATTTGAGGTAAGGAGAGCTGGGCTCAAGCCCTTACTCGGTCACTTGTTATCGTGTGACCTTGAGCACACGACCTAGAGCAGAAGGCCCTGGTGAAGACTCCACCGATAATGGAGCCTCCACTTCTGAGAGGCTGGGGTGTAGGTAGAGATCCTGGCTAACCGTCTGTGTTCCAGGGCCAAAGGGAGTTCTAGATCTTTGGTCCTATTGGAGCAACAGAGGAAGGGAACATGGTTAGAGCATTGGACCTCCAGGAAACACATGGTGAGCTCAGCCCCGCCCCAACACCACATTTAGGGATGCTAGACACCGGGCCATTGGATAAAGTGAAGAGACTTGTGTGGTGGACCTCAAGCCAATGCAGGAAACGTGGCTTGATCAGAGGAGCCTAAGACCCGCTCTGCATCAGTGCCCAAACAAATGTGCCTCTCAGCTGGGCTCCAGTTCCTCTGTAAGTTAAAAATTAACTGGGGCTCAAGCCCCCTTATCCAGGGATGCAGTAAACAAAAACGTTCTCAGCCAGGGTCCAGTGCCCTCCTGGGGGCATCTAAAAATGAGTGAAAGTGTTTCTGGTGACCCATTGACCTTCAGGGAAGGGCATTTGCCAGCAGTGGCCCATGTTGTGCAATTCACAGAATAGACCCACACGATGAGGATATGTCCTGACCAAATCCCAGCAATGTCCCCTTGAGAAACATTGCCACGGAGGCATGCTGGTGTCCCTGGGCTCCTGGAATGGGGAAGGCAGGGACAGCCTTTAACATTGATGACCCTTACTTTCCCCATCCGATCTCAAAGATGCTTGCAAGAATCAGGAGATAATTGTATGAAAGTCGGTTGTGGAGTGGCAAATAGTTATTGTTACAAATGTGTCCTCAGGTGGCTCCTAAATGTGATGCACTTTTTAAAAAAATAATGAGATGTAACTTGCATGTAGTCAAGTGCACAAATCTTAAAGTAAGCTTGATGACAGATGTGTACACTATGCATACACCCATACACGGGATGTTTGCATCACCCCAGAAAGTCCCCTCGCTCCCCTTCCCAGCCAATACTCCCCTACCAGAGGCAACTACTATTCTGAACTCTCCGTAGATTAGTTTTGCCTGTTCTTGAACTTCACATAAACAGAATCATACAGCATATACTCTTTTGTGTCTGGCTTCTTTCACGCAACATGTTCTCGGGAGTCAGCCGTGTTGTTGCCTATACATGTCCTTCATCCCTTCTCATTGCTGTGTCATAACATGTACCTTTTTTAGGTGGAAAGGAATTTTTTAATCTCACAATTATTCCAGAAGCTACAGAGAGTCACTCCACCCTTTGCGTGACTTCAGATCCTGCTCTCTTTACCAGCTTCACTCCTGTGCTTGGGGAATTATAACGTCAATTAGCTTTCAGCTGTGCTGGGTTAAGACCAGACTGTCGTGCCTGAGAAGGACAAGGGCTTCAAGGGGAAAGGCTTCTGTTGGCTTAACGTTTATTAGTCCACTTATCTGTTCTTCAAATCAAAATTCTGCTTGCCTCGTATTTAACTGTTTTATTTACCTAGAAAATAGAAAGAAAGACTACCTCTAAAGCACAGCTAAGCTTCTCAACATGGGAGCATGGTGCTTTAAGACAAAAAGTACACACTGCAAACAAGACGTGGGGAATGGAATGGAAAACTTCACTGAGTGCTTTCCTGGCCTCTTGCCATTCTGTGAATACTTAATGATATATATATTTTTAAAGCCAACTGTTCTCGCATTTAGGCCAATTTTTCTTTTGCTAATATGGTCTTTTCTTGTCTTCGATCCAAAACAGATTGAGAATCAAGAAAGATATATTCTATCCACAGTTTCATTTCACCAATCATCTGTTCATTTTCAACTAACGACAACCGTTTATATGTCTTTAAATATTAACGTTGGTGCCAAAGAACACAAAGCAAATGCAATGTTCGGAGCCCAGATTGATTAAGAGTTCCTGCAGAGGTGCAGGCTGAGGTGAAGTTTCTGTAGTTTGGTGGACTTGGTCTGGTAATGCCCACAGCTGCAGGTGCCCAACACAGACATGAATGAGCCCATAGGGAACAGTGTCTGTCAACAATCTACAGGTTTAGGTAATGGTTAGGCAAGTGCCTAAAGTATTTTCTTTAACTGGCAGTGGTGCTATATTAAGTTGAATCTGGGTCTCCTTAGAAACTGGAAAGAAACTCAGGGAGAAATGACTATACGCATCCTTCCTGGATTCTTTCTTTATTGTCACTAACATCACTACACCTTAATTTGCATCACCAGTTTCAGCCTTTATATTTCCTAGTGCTTAAGGTTTATCAGCCACAATTCCATAGCTCACCTCAGCTTGGTTCTTAGATTAACCCAGGAGGTGGTTAAGGAAAGTATTATCGCCACACTGAGCGGTGAAGAGGTTAAATGAATTCTGCAAGTGCAACAGTCGGTAAGTGGAAGAGAGCCTGCCTCTTTCCTTCGTTTGTCCCCAATTCAAGCTGAATGCCACTCTAAGAAATGTACCAGAAAAAGCCCTTTGTAATATTTTATAAAGGTTAACTAAAAGTCAAGAGTCCCTTTTTAAATAATGAAATATAAAGCTTTGTCCATTGAAACAGAACAAAGTTGCTTGATTTGTCTCAGTAAATTGACTAAAAATGATGAGCTATTATTATGTCTCATTGTCTGTCTCCCTCCTCCCTCCCCTCTATGAGGACAGGGACTTTGCTTGGTTCACAGTTATGTCCCTAGCGCCTAGACCAGGGCCTGACACATAATAGGTAGTCTAGAAATACTTGCTGAGTGAATAAGGGGATGAAGAAATGAAGGAATGAGGGAAGGAAGGAAAGAATAAGGCTCAGATAGACAGAGTGGCTTGCCAAAGGCCACACAACCATGGCGACCTTGATGTTCAAAAGGGATTGATCATAAATACCACCCCTTTGTTAAACCTTTTTATTTTTCTCTTCATTTCCGTTGGTAGTATTTATTGTCTTTATGGAGATAAGGGTGGAGGTGGAAGAGAAGTTGACATTTTTCTAGAGAAATACCTTTAACAAGTCATGAAAATTATTCCATATCTTATAAGAGGAAAAGAGCAATAAGGTTGCTGTGGGTGGGGATGCTGGCAGCTGGCTAGACCCACCGACTAGCAAGTAATTTGATGACTTACAGCATATGATTTAAATTCACACATCAAAACATATCAGAGACCTTATCAAGGCTGTGGTTGTTCTACCTCCACAGATGTTAAAGTCTGGGTAGTTTGTTCTCCTGAGGGCTTCACATGAAATCTACTTTAAAAAAAAACCCCCCAAAAACGTATCACCTAAGTTTCTTGTGTATCACAAGACATGCCCAAGAAAAGGTAAACTCAGTGGTGGATGCTCTTTTTTTTTTCATGCTTAAGAGCATACTAGAGAAATATATCTGCTCATGAATATGCAAATAATTTATTTAAAGTCTAACTGGCTTGCAAGAAAATTCTTGAATCACCTCTTGGTGTTCTAGGAATTCAATATTTCTCAGTGCAAATATCAAACTCCTACTCAGATGCACCAAATGGAGACTTGGCTGCTTTTGAAGCATCTATTTACGAAGAAAAAAGCCCACACACAGGGGAAAATGTACCTTATTCTATCTGATGTTCCAAATGCCTCTTTGCTTAAAGAGTACTCAAAAGGATGCCAACGTAGATAATGCAGCTTTATAGTGAAGAGTGAACCCAGTCCAGATCCATATTACATATTTATGTTTCACAAAATTATAAGGCTCACAGCCAGGAGAGGGAAGAACAAATACAGAGAGGAAGAGCTTACGCTCTCTGGAATGAATGGGATGCCAAGATGGTGGGTAGTACCAGATAGTTCACCTAATGCCTTTTTAAAAATTTATGTATGTACCCTTCTTTCTCCCTATAGTCTGTGTTCTCAAGATAGAGAGCAAATCAGTGGCTTAACAGCATTTTCTACCAGCAGAAAAATTATAATAGCCAAGTGTACCTGAAAGCTTATAATTTTCCTGGCCAGCCATCTTTACTTTTGTTTCTTTTATTACATTAAAAACGGAGACTAATTAAGGCAACGATGGCTGCAGCACGCCAAATTGGATTTTTCTTATGGCTTTCCCTTCATCTCACAGAGTGATGTCATTAAAGGTTCAGGCTGTGAAATGCTCAGGGCAGCCTGTTTCCACCATAATACGGGCCATGCAGGAATGTCGTAAAGCTTTAAAGAGTTACAATAACACCTACGTGGAGGCCAAGCAGAATATGGGCATTTAGTTCTCTTTGTAAACAGACTCCGTGAAGCCAGAGAGAAGGCAGGCAGGACGTGATGGAGAAAACGACGCATGAGGCATCATGTGGTCGCTCCGCAGGCGCTTTGGTCTGAGGGCCTCTTGATTGGACAGTCAGCACCCAGCGGCTTCACAGAGACCTGGGGACTGGGTCCGCCAGATCGCACACCCTCCTGGCAGACTCATGTGGCTGCAGGCAGCTCTTGAGTCACAGGGCTATGTTATATGGCCACTTGTTACCTGTTTATGATTAAGTGAGCTCCAGTGTGCTTTCATAATAGAGATACAATAGTCAAATAAGTTTACCTCATTTGTTTCCACGAGCCCTGGGATTTGAAGAGTTAGGTTATAGTCCACTAACCAAGTTTGTCTCATAGAGATGGTTGTCTTACAGCGACATAGCCCCATTGCCTTCTCAAATGAAAAATATTTAGCCAGACCCCTCTGGTTTGATTGTTTTCATGTGTCTAGGTAGTATTTGAGTCCTACTAGGTGTAAGGCGTGGTTCTAGATGCTATGAGATAGGCATGGATCAGAAAGCTGTACAACCTGCTCTCAAAAAGACAAGCTAAATCCACATGAAAGTGATTAACAACACAAGATGGTCTAGGAAAAGGACAAAAAATATATAGCAGTTTAAATAATAATTGTAAGAAGGATGTGAGGGGAAACAGAGATCAAGAGAGAGAGCATAGTTTGGAAAGATCACGGACAATATAAAATTTAAATCATGGAAAATGTAAAATTTAAGGGCAGTAGCCTTCAAGGAGAGATAAGCAGAGAAAGAGACAAGGAAATGGGAACTGCTGTTAAGACTAGTTTGACTAGAATGAAAAGATTGGCTGTGTTCCACTTGTGCACTGTTTCAAATGCTAAGGAATTTAAATTTGTTTTTCTAAAACCCATTTTATTGAGTTATGGTTGACAGACAAAAAGCTGTACATATTTAGTGTCTACACCTCGATAAGTTTGGGCATAAGTATACACCTGTGAATCCATCACCACCAAGCCATAAACATGTCCACAAATGTGTTTTTTATAGACAGTAGGGAGATACAGAAGGCTCTTAACAAAAGACTTACATCATTTACTGCTATTTTATCATAAGCAACAGAGAAGCCAACTTGACTGAGCTTACACAATAAAGGGAATTTCTAGGCTTACATAAAAGAAATGTCCACAGATAGATGCCGGGCTCAGGTGGCGCATGATCCAGCAGCCCTCACAAGGACTCCAAGGCACTGGTCATCTTCACACACTACATTGCCTCTCCTTCCCATAACCATCTTCCTCGTAGGCCACTCCTAGCTCTCCATTTGTGGTAGAGAATGGCTGTAGCAACTCCAGATCTCAGATCTCCTTCCCCACCTTCCAAAGGAAGAGCAGGCGTCTTTTCTGGTAGCACCTGTGGAAGAAGGAGGAAGCTGGTCTTTCCCAGAGGTCTCACATGTCTCCTGTGTCTTGATGGATCCTACTGGGCTACTGGTTTATCTGGGAACCAGTGGAGGAGGTGAGCAGAGTCCACCCCTGGAGGATGAGGTGGGTTAATCCCTCCCAAACCACAGGGCTGAGAAGGAAAAAGGAGAGATTTCTTTTTTTTTTTTTTTTATTTCAGCTTATTATGGGAGTACAAAAGTTCTGGTTAGATATATTGCCCATGTCCCTCCCATTCCCCTGAGTCTGAGCTTCAAATGTGTCCATTCCCCAGACACTGCGCATTGCACTCATCATGTAGGTATACACCCATCCCCTCCCCCCACCCCCAACTCTGTCCAAAACACAATTGGGGTTATTCCCAAATGTGCAGTTAGGTGATGATCAGGGAAACCAATTTTCTGGTGAGTACATGTGGTGCTTACTTTTCCATTCTTGGGATGCTTCACTTAATAGAATGGGTTCCAACTCTCTCCAGGAGAACCAAAGAGACGCCGTATCACCATTATTTCTTATAGCTGAGTAATACTCCATGGTATACATTCTTGAAGGAAATCTCCAAGTACTGTCAGGAAGGGAGAATGGCCGCTGGGTGGCCAAAGAGTGACCAATGTCCACTAGAGGGAATAATATGACAAAAGAAGGTTTATATGATAGTCAAGACCAGTTTATCAAACCATAAAATTGATGAGGTGTGAGCTAACTACCTTAAAAAAAGACACTAGAGAAAATTATCTCTAAATATGTTGCTGGGAATAGAAATCAGGATTATAACCCAGAATGTATGAAACGCCAAGTCACCGGTGTATTTGGTGAGGGAAGGATAAGGGAAGCTCTTATTAGCACAAAGAGATTTACACAAGCTGTTTAGAAACAGAGTTCAAAGCTGGAGTTGTTGTTAGTTCATTGGTGGAGATGCCACTCCTGGGCAAGTGTTCTTCCGGGAACATCTTACTTGAATTACTGTCATTCTAAAGAATGTCTAATGATAAACATTATCAAAGCAGGAGATTCCGGAAGGTTTTTTAGAAAGTCCTTGGAAATAGTTTCTATCTCAGACATGTATGCATGAGCCTCCTCTCCTCTGGGCCTTCCCAACCCCATTTTGTCTTTGTCTGACAAAAGGGATTTCATCCTGATATCTGCAACTTTCACGTCCGCCACCTTGCTAACCTCCACCTGGCCTGTGTGCACACCTTGCCCTTGGTACTTCAGAAAGTCCTTGTATACAGCAGTAATAGCAGCAAAAAAAAAAAAAAAAAAAGAAAGTCCTTGTAATGCATCATATTGTTCCATATAGACCCAAGGGTGATTTCTCAAACAGAAAGAATTCTGAAATTCTTATTTGGAAGTAAGGGAATTCTATTTCTGGAAATGCTAGCATTTTCAGACATCATATCCGTAGGCTCCAGGTTTATTCCGTACACTGACCAGCCAAGAGAAGGCAGTAGACATTCAGAATTCATGAGAAAAGTGTGATCCGCCTGGAAGAAGGCTGCCGTTGTGTGTGTGTATGTGTTTCTCTTTTTAAAATTGTTAGATTCAACCCTTTGGCCCTCCACAAAAGCAAATTTTGACATTGACTTCAATGGGAATAAGGAAGCCATGTTTTCAACAGAAAGGCTTTTTTGGGGGGCGGGGGTGGTGGTGTCTGGCTCCAGTTGCTCCAGGCCAGAACCCATTTGTGAACTACAAAGCTATCTGTGCACAAATTAGGAGTACACCCACCAGGCTTTGCCAGCTGTTTTGCTGTCTTCAATGAAGTCACAACTGTCGTTGACACCGTAGTTTAATGCCACAGAAACAATTGTGAGGGCTTAGTGTCTACATTGCTCTGTTTCTGGATGTGGGAAAGAGAGACAGGTGTCCCCCACCTGGCTTCGGATGTAGGAGGCTCACACTCTGCTTACACTCACCACCTCTCTCCCTGCCCCTTATTTCTCTACCCCTGGGCCACTACCTTTGCAAATTAATGCAGTCCCAGGATGGTGTGAAACTAGGCAACGATGAGAGGAAATTCTTAAATGAAAGAAGTTGGCTGAAGGAAAAGACGGCAAGTTCAAAAAAAGATATCTGACGATGATTGGAGACATGTCCTTTATATGTGTGTCTGAGCTGGACACAATTCTCTAATCCTAAAATGACTCTTTCATGCTTCGAAGGCTTTTAATTCACAAGACCAGGTGAGCCATAGAATTCCTGATTGAAAAGGGAAATGTAAGTTCAAGTCAGGAAGAAAAAGAGAGAGCAAAGCCGGTCTTCCACTCCCAGCGCATGGTTATTTGTACTCAACTAACAGCTGGACCAAGAGAGATTTATTCTTAGTGTTCTCTGACAGTGTACTTAGGCTACGTAAGTTGATTTGTTGCTAAGACCAAAGGCTCCGGGGTTTAAAAAAAAATCACTCCGTCTCCCTCATGCAGATGGCACCCCCTTCTTAAATGCAGCAGCTGACAACTGATCCACTGAAGATACCATTGCATGTTTGAAAAAATTTCATACAGATGGAAAGTGAAATGAAATGAAAAATGGTAAATTGCTTAGTGTCAAATAAATAAGCTCCAGGTATAGAGAGGCAGGAGCCTCTCTAGGAACCTAGGAAATGGGAACCTAGGAGGCCAGGAGGACTGGGGTGGGTCTGAAAGGTGACAGGATGCATTTCTCCATATGTAACTATTAATAGTACTTAGGTCAGTACTAATGTCCTTGGAAGTTAAAGCTAATAGGTGCTATTTCCACTACTGATGGCATCAGGGAAGTGATCTTGGACTTATTTTCTTCCCTCTCTTCCCCCAATTCCCTCTTTTAAAATATCTCTTTGCTTAGTAGTTTGAATTTTTCGAGGGGTTTCTAAGGCCCTGGGAGCACTAAATAAGTGTAAATAATTCTAACTCAATTTTCTGAAGCTCATCAAACAAACAACACTAAGAATATTGCCCAAATAGTATGACCACATCTTCATATCATGATAGCACCATTTTTTTATAGATTTTTAAAATTCAAAATAGTCCGTACACAGGAGAGCAAGTCAGGCTCAGCAGATCTTGATGAAATCGGCAGTCTCCACCTCCCCCTCCTCACTCTCAGTTCCAATCATTAAAACAAACAAACAAAAAACTTCTGTACTTAGTCATTCTGGTGGCATCTAATGCATCTCTCTTATTTCCTAATTACTTAGCTGAACTTTAGACTATTTACCAACTCTGGTAGGAAAAATGGTGTTTTAGTTTAGTTTACTTTTGTCTATTCCATCTCTTCCTCCTATTTCTCCTAGTGCTTGATAGTTAGGTGATAATTATTATCACTAGCTACTGGTTATTTGTAGCTACTAATAATATACTATACATCATGTGGCCAAGATGCTGTCCTACACCTTGACCAAGCCTTCTGTGCTTTGCCTGGATGGGACTAGTTCTAAAAGTTGAAATCCAATAACCAGACACTGTGCAATGACTCTGTTACTCTTGGTTACTGAGTAAAACCAATGGGATGCCAGATGGATGTATTCTTCTCCAAATTCAACCACTTAATCAAGTGTCACCTGCAGAGACACCTATTTGATGGAGAGATATAATCCTAACAGACTGTATTAGATAGCATCCTACTCATTTCCCCTGCCTTAAATGTTTAGGATACAACCCCTCTGAAACTTGTCACTTCAATCATTTCATTTAAATACATTAGCATCATTTTGTCTGTGAAACAAGTTGTTTCTGAACAGCTTTTTTTTTCTTTTTTGCTGCAGAGAACAAAGGGTTGGACTACGAATGCACAGAACCATATGGTAGTCAAATGCCCCATTTGAATGTTAATGGTTTAAAAGTGTATTAATCAACATTGATGGTGCTACTCGAACGATTTTCTAAGCATACAGGAATCAAACACACCTCTTTATGGCAATGGAGATCTATAACTGGATTCAATAGGAAAATATATTTGCTTTTTGAAATATAAGCTGAAAAACTTCCATTGCAACTAGACATTTTTTGATAATTGATAGAAAACAATCCTCATATCTTACAGCTTAAAGTAAATGCAGTCATATAGCACCAGTAAACTTTTTCTAAGTAGCTACTAAGATGACCAGCTGTCCCAGTTTGTCTGAAACTTTCCCAGTTTTAGCACCGTAAGTCTCACATCCTAGGAAATGCCTCAGTCCTGGACAAACCAAGATGATTGGTCACCCTACATTTAATAACACTGATGATAGTGATATCATTTGTCCTCCTTGTAGCCAGATGCTATACTAAGTGATATAGATAATTTTTAGAAATTTAATGTTCACAATAACCATACAAAGTAGGTATTATTGTTTCCATTTTAGAGATGGGGAAACTGTAGCTTTACAAAGTTAAATAACTTCCCAAACCTCATACAACCAATAAGTGGGTAAGATTCAAACCTGGGTTATCTGACTCCATACTTTTTCCTATATCTAGGTAAATTCTACAGCATTTTAGTTTAAGGTTGTCAGATAAAATTTAGGGTGCCCAGTTACATTTGAACTTCAGATAAGCAATAACTGATTTTTAGTGTATGTTCCAAATATTGCATGGGATATACTGATACTAAAAATTATTCATTGTGTATCTGAAATTCAAATTTCACTGGACATTTAATATTTTTATTTGCTAAATCTGACAGCCCTACTTCAGAGCAATCACCTTTTTCCAATGAAAATAAATTTCATTGATGTTTTATGTGACCCCATGTATTTATGGGCTGGTGAGATCTATGGAAATTCAAGTTTTAAAGGAAGCCAAATAAGAGCAAAAATGAGTCTATGTGTTGCTTTGTTTGAGAAACCTGGTTGACCTAAAATGCCTCTTTCTGGGATAGACTCCTATGTATGATATATTTGGGTATGAAAGTGAAATGGGAGTAGGGGACATCTACTCATTCATTCATTCACTAGGTACTGAGTGCCAACTATGTGCCAAGCACTATTCTAGGTATTCTCTTATAGGCAAACAAAACAAAGTCCTAGCCTTCATGGAGTTTGCATTCTCCAGGGGGAAAATTGGCAATAAATAGATAAGCCAGCAAGTAACATGGTTTCTGGTAGTGGCAAAAGCTATGAAAGAGAATATAGCAGGGTAAGGGAACAAAACAAAGGAAGATGCTATTTGAGATGGGTATAGCTGACAAAGATACTTGGTGAGGAGCAAAATTCTGAAATAAGTAAGGGAGGAAGCCACAGGTATATCTGCACGGGAAGATTTTAGGCAGGGGAACAGCAAATACAGAAGCCCAGAGACGGGAAGGCACTTGCCACGTCATAGTCACAGTGCAAAAGCTAGAGTCTAATAAGTCAATTGCAGAGTCAGAGGCAATGAGGCCAGAGACAGGGCAGGGCTTTGTCACTTACAGCAGGCCGAATATGTCAGAGCCTGGGATTATGTTCTAAGTGTGATGGGAAGCCACTGAGAGCAGGGCAATGAATGATCAGACTTTTGCTTCAAAGGCTCACTCTAGGCACCATGGAAACGGAGGCACTGCAGAGGTTGAGGAGAGAGATGCTGGCGGCCTGAATGAATACAGAAGCAGTAGAGAAGAGGAGTGTTGCATTTGAAATATATTCAGGTGGTGAAGTCCAGGTAAATGTGACATTTAAAGTCACCACAGGTGATTCAAGCACATCTCCAAGATTAAGGAGCATCACACTATTTGGACCAGTTCAGCGCTTTGTAACCACCCAGGGGACTTTTTAAAAAATTCCGATGCTTTGGGCCCACCCTCAGAGCTTGAAGGAGTGCAACCTGGGCATTAGGATTTTAAAAAATCTCCTTGGGTGATTTCTTCTGTGCAGTCACGTCGAAAATGTCTGATAGAGAGAATAGTGGGAGCCCTGGCATGTGAGGTAGACGACCTTCCAGGACACGAGGCAGGAAAGGGACAAGGGTAGATGAGATCTAAGAGTTCTCTGGCAATGTTTTACTTTTAAAGCAAGTTATATTGAGAAGACTTAAAGATGACCATAATCATGTATGGTTCCCAGTGTCTCTGGCTGCATGAGTACATCAAGATAAATGTCCGCGTGAGTACACATTCAGGGCTGCTTTCTCCTTCCCTCCCCATGTGCTCCCAGAAACGGAGCTGGTCATCAGCAACTGTCTGTCCATACTAAAGCCCCCGAAGCCTGCCATGGTCATAGTGGTGACCTGACTTTCAAGTGTCATCTCTCTCAATCATTTTTGCCTCTGCCAACTCTATTTCCAGGGTCATCAAGGTCTTGGAGATTGCAGGGTAAGTTGGGAAATGTCCAGACGGCGGTTTTCTTTTGTTCCCTTCCTGGGAAGGCATCTGGCAACCATTCTCTTGTGCTCTCAAGAGCAACCCTGAAATTCCCTTTCTATTGATGGGAAAATGCAAGCAAAAAATCAAAGTAATAATCAATGTCACTTAGTGAATTAGCGATGGAGACAGGAACAGAATCCAGACTTTCTAACTCGGAGATCCCTTGCTTTTAAGTCTAAATGGCTCTTTTTATTTTAATCCAGCTGTGCTGCGTTAATAAGGCTTTGACGAGATCCAGCTCTGTACTTTGTAGAGTTAACATATTTGATATTTACCTCGGCTATTTGTTGTCTGTTTAATAAGTTTTGTTTGTCATCCCAGATGCACATTATTTGGCAGTGTATAATCACATACAATTGTTTACGCCATTTACGGTTTGCTTTCAAGTCTTGCCAAGAAGGACTTGGTGTAAACTAGCTGTCTGCAGCAGCCACACGAAGTTAAGCTTTTAAAAGGGTCTAATTGGGCCTGTATAAATAAACACAATGATATGGAAAATAACTCCGTATACATTTACTACCCCGCTGGCCGGCCGGCAAACATGCAGGCCTTCTATCCTATGGAATAGACAGGACTAAATCTTACTCAGGATAGTACAGTCCATGTGATAATTATAGAGAGCTATTTAAATTTTAATTTAGAGTCCATCTAACCCACTCCACCACACACACACACACACACACACACACACACACACACACGAGAAAAATCCTTTCAGTGGCAATAAATTTTAATCATGTGGTTAGCAAAGCTTCACTCTGGATTTTATTTTCAGAGAAAATGGTCGTTGAAGCAAATTTCATATCTGCTCATTAGAAGGCCACTGGGCAGGTCATGATGGCTGAGGGGATTGCTGATATTTGATTGCCTTTTAAACTAATAAAGAAGAGCAGCAAAAATTCACCAACCAACCACTTAGGCATATGAGAGAAACTAGAGCATAAAGGAAGCAGTGTCTTTCTGAAAGTCTTCAGCATGACCCCTTATTGTCAAAAAATTCAATGCTTATCTCTTTCCCATGGGAGTTGCAGGGGTTCTGCGGCATAGTCTTCATATATGAAAACAATGCAATGTGATATAGGAGTTTTAGGACTGGCTGAGAAGTAATAATCAGTTGGGTAAAAAATAAATTTCTACCCTATGTGTGCAGTGGTGCCAATAGTCCCAGCTATTCTGGAGGCTGAGGCAGGAGGATCCCTTGAGCCCAGGAGTTCAAGTCCAGCCTGGGCAACATAGCCAGACTCCCATCTTTAAAGAAAAAAAGTGAATTTTACATTCACTTTTTCCATAAATGTTCACTGAATCATCCATATGTATCAATCACTCTGCTAAGTGTCATAGGCCAGATTTGTAAAGATATGGAAGGTCTAGTCTTTGCTCTTGAAGAATAAATAATTTAGGATATTTTGTCTTCTTTCTGCTTTTGTTCAGGCTGATCCTTCTAGTGAAAAACCCTCCACTGCCTACCTCAGAATAGACGCACATCCTTTAGGACGCCTTTCAACTGCCACTTCTACCTTGACCCTTATTTGTGGCTAATCCCTTCTGCTTGGAATTTCATGCACTTAGATGTAAACCTGCTTGTTCCATAATGCCCTGAGGCCAAAGAGCAGAGCTCGCTGATCTTTGTATCCTGTGCTTAGCAAGATATAGTATGTGTTCAATAAACATCTGTTGGATCCATGAATGAATGAACAATATTAATAGTTCGTTGAAAAATGGTACTATTCTAATACCGTAGTGGAGTGTGTGAATTTACCTCCTCTGAAATGCTACTAGAATGGTATTTAAATTTATCCACATTGTTTAATTAATCCAGAAAGGTTTGTGTTGGCTAAAATCCTGTGAGATCATTTCTGTTTCATCCAGCAAATTTTATTTTAAATGCCTTTTTTGTGGAATTATTATTGATTTTGGAGTGTGTATGATGAGAGTATTATGGTTATGTTTAAAAGAGGAAATATTTAGACATGAAATTAGGTGATATCTGAAATTTGCTTCAAAATAATCCGGGTGAGTTAAGGAGTAGGAATATAGATGAAACAAGACCAACCATAAGGTGCTTGTTGGTGAAGCTGGGTGAAGAACACGTAAAGGTTCATTCAACTATTCCCTCTACGTTTGCACATGTTTAAAATTGTCCATAGTAATACTAAAAAATGTTATTTACATTTACAGAAGAGGAGAATCTAGTGCAAGAGGCACAGCTGAACAATAAATATAAAACCATGTCCTAAATTTCTCCTGCTCAGGAATGCTCACAACACTACACATTTTGGATCAAGTAAAAGTAACAGAAATGTGCACTTGCTCCATTTCTGACTCTCTATTTCTTAGCCCTTAGAAATTGTTCATTATCTTCCTGGGGGCCAGCATTCATTTTCCAGGATTGCAACTTGACCACTTTCTATTGTAAATGCA
This sequence comes from Varecia variegata, assembly GCA_028533085.1. Lineage (NCBI taxonomy): Eukaryota > Metazoa > Chordata > Mammalia > Primates > Lemuridae > Varecia > Varecia variegata. The sequence goes on from CM052443.1 coordinate 58,924,304, forward strand.
CTTGCTATAGCTGTTTATGATAGACTCAGAGGACTGGAGTGCACAAAGAAAAAAATGTAGCTTGACATGGGGATCTATCTCACTCCAGAAATATCTTGAGATCAGTATTGAGCTACCTCTGTCTAGGATGGGTAGATGAAAAATCTTCCACCTCCCACCCCCATGATGTTCCACTCTAGCAATTTTCATGAGTCCTACTATTTCTTGGGTAGGGTTACTGGATAAAATATAGGCTGCCAACTTAAATTTTAATTTCAGAAAAACAACAAATACTTTTATTAGTATAAGTATACCTCAAATATTGCATGAGACATAGTTATGTTTATTTGTTAAGTTTAGCAACCCTATTCATGGGGCTATGTGGTATTTATAATTCCAACAGTTATATTGGTTGATTAATTAAAGGACTATTTTCCATATTTAGTTGATTCGATCATCTTGAAAACCTCATTCAGCTTTGTTCTTCACTAGACCATTGAAATAAAAAAGACTCAACTTTGCTAAAAAAAAAAAACCATCAAATTGTGATTAGAATACCTGTATTTTCAAATCTAATTATTTTTTATTTTAAGCAAAATAACATACACATTGTTAAAATAAAATCAAATAATACTAAAAGGCAGACAATGAAAAACAGCTGGCTCCTGCCATCCCCCCCTCCTGATGCCTAGATCCACTTACTATTGTATGTTACTTAGAGCCAAGCAGCAAGTGGAGGCTGCTGCCTCTGGAGTTACCTTCATATCACTAAAAAATAATATTTTACTGTTATTTCTTGATTTACTAATTCTTGGCATTATGTATTGAGTTTCTTTTGATAGATGGAGATTTAGTTCTTTTAACTTTTCTTATTCTCCCCTTCTAAAGTTGTATTACTTTTAGTGACATCAGTAATCAAGTGTTTGCATCATTATGACCATGTATATACGCACATCAGAGCCAAGTCGTGTATTATAAGTACATCTCCTTTCTGTAGTGAATTCCTATAATTTTATCTTGCCTCAGTATCCATTTTGAATATAAATTGGACTTTCTTATACCAGAAGCAGGTCTCAGTCACCCTTGACGCAGTTTTCCGTTCTCCACCTCCTGCCGGTTCCTAATCCAGATAGCTGCCTCATACAACTGCCTCCTGGTGACCACCTCCCTCTGGGACAGCTAGATACAGCTGACTCGAGTGGCCCTGCTGACCCCCACACCACACATGGACTGTACAGATATGCACAGTGACCCCTTCTTGGTCACAGTATGACCTCCTGGAACTTGTGCCTGCTTGTTTTAAATTCACCAATGCAAACTATCTTGGGAAGCTACGGCTAAGCACGGTTGTACAGAGTGGTATAATGGACATTGGAGACTTAAAATGTGGGGCGAGTAGGAGGAGGGTGAGGGATGAAGAATTTCCTATCCGGTACAATGCGTAGTATCCAGGTGATGGGTACACTAAAAGCCCAGATTCACCACTATACAATGTATCCATGTAACAAAACTCTGCTTGTATCCCCTAAATTTATTGAAATAAAAAGATAAGCTACCCTCAAGAAATCTGTTTAGATAATGTCCTGGACCCCAATAAAGGTGTCGGCCCACAGATCCTTCCCTCTCTCTCTCCCCTGACTGAGCTCCCTGACCTGTAGGGGTGGGGGCACAGGGTGATGCAGGCATGCCATGTACCCCCAGGGCTGGTAAGTAATAAAACCTTTATTTCTAACTTGTGTCTCCCCTAATCATTGAAGGGGTGCTCTCCATCTTAAATTAAAACACTTTCTTATATTCATTTTTTTAGAATTAAAATTTCCTTATTTTTTTACTTACATGAAATTTGCTACTCATATATCCTTATTATTTACTTTTTTTTTTTTTTTGGTTCTCACCTCAGATCCACTGAAATCATATCCTTAATTATTTGTATATATTCTATCCCAGTGCAATTCAAAGTATGGTCCCGTAGACCAACAATATCAACATCATTTGGGAACTTATTAAAATTGCTATAACAATTGAATATCTATACGCAAAAAAAAATTCAATTTCAATCCATACTTCATATCCTTTACAAAAACTAACTTTAAATGTATCATATACTTAAATGTTATAACTAAAATGATAAAGCTTCCCAAAGAAGGCATAGGAAAAAAATCTTTGTGACTGTGGATTAGACAAAGATGTCTTGATACACCCCCCAAATTATGATTCAGAAGAGAAAAAAATTGACAAATTGAACTCTACCAAAATTTGAAACTTAGGCTCTTTGAAAAACATTTTAAAATAATGGAAAGACAAATCACATACTGGAGAAATATTTTCAAAGCATATATGCGATAAAAGACTTGTACACAGAATATATAAAGAATTCTTAAAACTTAGTAATAAGAAAAAACCCAATAGAAAATGGGCAAGATATTTCAACAGATACTTCACCAAAGATATACAGATTTCCCATATATCATGTGCACAAATAAGCAAATGGGAAGAAAGATGGAAGATATCATTAGTATTAAGGACATGCAAATTAAAATCACAACATGATACTACTACATGCTTATTAAAATGGCTAAAATTTCAAAGACTGACCAGACCAAGTATTGGCAAGAACGTGGATGAACTGGAACTCTTATACACTGTTGGTGGGCATTTAAAATGGTACCCTGGAACACAGTTTGGCAATTTCTTAAAAAGTCAAGCATATAATCTAGCCATTCCATTCCTAGGTATTTTCCCAAGAGAAATGAAAGCACATGTCCACACAAATACTTGTACATAGATGTTTTTAGCAACTTTATTTGTAATAGTCAAAAATGGGAAACACCCAAATGTCCATCAACAAGTGAATGGATAAACAAATTGTGTTAGGTCAATACGATGGAATTCTACTTAGCAATAAAAAGGAATAAACTATTGGTACACCTACAACATGGATGAATCTCAAAATACTTATGCTTTCAAAGGAGTCAGACCAAAAAAAGAATATATACTGCAAGAGTCCATTCATATGAAATTCTAAAATACGCACACTTAATCTATAGAGACAGAAAAAAGTCAGTAGTTGCCTGGGGAGAGGAAGGGGTATGAGAACGGGATTACCAAGGGACAAGAAAAATCTTTCTGGGGTGATGATACAATGTCAAAAGTGTATACAATATCAAAAAATATCAAATTTAACACTTTAAATATCTGCAGTTTATTGTATGTCGACTATACCTTAATAAAGCTGTTAAAAAATTAATTAGTGACTCATAAGCTTGATGTCAGGTGGTTGGAGGGGAAAGGAAGGAGGTTACTCCTTTTAGGCAACTTCACAGCAGAGAGAGTGTCAGATTGTTTTTGTAGCTATTAAAAGCATGATTGCATTGTCAAAAGAATGAAATACCAAAAAAAGTTCATAGAAAGAGGAATATAAATTGAGAAATGTTAGGTGCTGATTTACTTGATCTAAAACAATGAAGAAAATGCAAATTTTTCATCAAAATAGAAAAATAAAGCTTTAAGCTCTTTTTGCATTCAGTTGATGGTGATAATTGTTAAATAAAGCATAGCCTAAAGCTGCCTCCTTACATATGTTAAGTTTGGCCTAAAGGTTTCTCTGTACATAGCGAATTGTAGCCTAACTGGACGTGTAAACAGGCTGTAACCTACTCTTGTGCCAATCACTGAGTTTTGACAAATCCCAGGTGGCCAACTCTTCAAACCTTGTTCAAATAAGGCAACACCAAGCTTCAACCAATCTAGCTGTTTCTATACTTCACTTTCGTTTTCTGCATATCACTCTCCTTTTTCTGTCCATAAATCTTCAACCACAGTGGCAGCACCGGAGTCTCTCTGAACCTGTTCTGGTTCAGGGGCTGCCTGACTTGCGAATCCTTCTTTGCTCAATTAAACTCTGTTAAATTTAACTTGTCTAAGGTTTTTCTTTTAACACAATCTTGCTGTCTAGCCCCTGTTCCAACTCTTCCTCATATTGATTTGTTAGTGTATGTTGTCACCTACACAGGTTTTCATCGCCCAGTGCAAACTTATTCATTCTTCTTCAGTTGTTTTGAAGTTTGAACTATGATCAGTTGTAGTTTCATTCTTGGAAGTGTCTGTCAGTTGAATATGGCAACAGAAACGCTTCCTTGCAATCTCTCAATGCCTCTACCTCCAAAGCATCTTCACGAATTGCCCCCATCTCTCTTCTTTCTTCTTTCCTACCACCAAGGATTTGGGTTTTCTAGGAGAGATTGGATAGATTGGTTCGGGACCACTGACTTTGTGCTCCTTGTCCTACCACACCTTTCATGTTATGCCTTTGTCATGACCCCAGAATATCTAGTTTAGCCCCAGGTTTACTGTAGTATAAAGTAATTCTACAGTTTTTCTACAGTAATTCTACAGTAATTCTACAGAAAAGTTTCCCCAGTGCGATTGCAAGTGATCTGGATCCTCATGGGACACTAACCATTTCTAAGTCTGTCTTACATTTGGTGTTTTTCAGGGGTAATTTGAGATGACAACAGTTTCCCTCCACTTCTGGGTACCTCAAAAAACCTGCCCCACATCCTGAGAATTCTGGGGAAGTGAACTCTGGTTTGCATGTCATCTCCTCAGAGCCCTAGTACCTCAGCACACTAAGAATGGTGATAACATGCTGGGACATTCTAGAGTTCTATGTGTCCATACACTGAAAAAATTACATAAATATCGTTCTAATTAAAGCTATGGGGCTTATTTGAACAAAGCCCAGAAATCAGTGAAAATACAGAAGTGGAATAGTCAAAGTGTCTTTAATCAACTGTGAAGTAGACTTTACTTTTTCTGGAAGTTGGCATGGCTCAAGCCAAGTCAGATGTCATTCTCTTATGACAGCTATAGTCATCCTCACTGTGTCTAGAAAAACAAAGTAGATTTGCAAATCTAATGAAAGATTCAAGTAGGATTCCATATCACATCATGGGACTTACACTTTTTAAAAAATCCATGAAATGTAAGCCACTTTTAAAGATTAGAGTTCATGTTCAAAATATAATTTGAGGCATAAAGTCCTCCCATGATAACTTTGCCAATATTATGGCCTTTAAAACAGAAAATGTGAAACGAAAGAAGTTAAAATTATTTATGACTGTAGCTAGAGATTTGGCAAGTTTTACTTCATATCTCGGTAAATCATCCAAACACTGAACAGCATTTGTGTTTGACTAAGATAAAACTAGAATTAATAGGGTAATGTCATCTAAAAATGTATATTATTAATCCTTAATGGCAGGACATTATTTTCCCTGTTGGAGACATTTAATATCCTCGAATAAGAGTGATCAATAATATATTAGGGAATAAGTGCTATTGCTCTATCATACCTCTGTATAGGGCCACCTACATATAAAATTGTCATCTTTTTTTTTTTTTTTTTTAGACAGAGTCTCACTCTGTTGCCCGGGCTAGAGTGAGTGCCGTGGCGTCTGCCTAGCTCACAGCAACCTCAAACTCCTGGGCTCAAGCAATCCTTCTGCCTCAGCCTCCCGAGTAGCTGGGACTACAGGCATGCGCCACCATGCCCGGCTCATTTTTTTTCCTATATATTTTTAGTTGGCCAGATAATTTCTTTCTATTTTTTGTAGAGACGGGGTCTCGCTCTTGCTCAGGCTGGTCTCGAACTCCTGAGCTCAAACAATCCGCCCGCCTCGGCCTCCCAAGTGCTAGGATTACAGGCGTGAGCCACCGCGCCCGGCCTAAAATTGTCATCTTTTCCTATCATTTATTCCTATTTCCCTCTCTAGGGTTGTCCACCTTCTGTCCAAAGTAATGGACCAAATAGGTACCATAAGTGGCTCCATTGCACCTACTAGTACAAGGCCATATACTCATTAAATGCTCATTAAATTGATCTGATAATAAAGGAATTTTTTGGAAATTTTCCAACCACTATTAAGAGAGGCAGTAGACTTCATTGGTTAAGAGCTGTCTTAGTTTCAGTTCCCCCCGAAGCAGACCCCGAGACAAGAATTTAGGCGGAAGTCTTTTACAGAGAAGTTGATCTCAGGGAGCCCTAAAGGAGAGTTGGGAACCTGAGATAGGGAAGGGAGAAAAGCCAATAAAGGATAAATTAATGATCAGGTTATCTCTGTGGGCAACTGAGGCTCCACCCTGCTGGGCACTCTCTGAGAAACTTGTGGGACATACCCCAAAATCATTTAAGTGAGGGTTGAGGAAGCTGGGCTCTTTGTTTCCCAACTCCTGTCCTCATTGGCTGAGTGTCACTTCTGTGAGGTTAAACCCCTGTGCACGGGTCAGATGGCAGTGGCCAGAGAAGGTTTTTATGTAGAGATATGCAAGAAGCTTGTGGGCATGTAAGAAGATTACAGGTGACCTCCTGGGTGTGCCTAGGGGATATGGGTGGCATGCAGTTGTTAGGAAGGAGTGCTTACGAGCTTGTCCAGAAGTTGCATCTCCATAGCAAGCACACTGCTCTTTTTGTCTTGGATAAGAATGTATGCTTATTTGGGGAGGCTCATGAAGATTACAGGGTTGCTAAACTTCCTCCAGGCTATCACCAGGAGGCTACCATTGCACCTGCCTTATGGAACTGCTGTGTAAGATAGTTCTCTATAACTTGTAAAGAAAAAATGCTTGTATGGCAAATCTGATCGCCTCACTCCCCGGCTTGAAACTCATTGCTTTCAGGAAAAAGACCAACACCTTGACACAAGGTACTAGACCCTGTAAACCTGGTCCCTCAAACCTTCTTTCCTACTTTGTTCCTCCTCTCTATAAGTTCCTGGTATGTACAATGCATCTGTCTGCCATAGGATTTTTGTATATATTGTCCCTCCTGGAATGCTCCTCAGTCCTCACTTCCACAGGCTAATCTGACCTTCCACCACTGGAATCACCCCTCTGTAGGATAAGGTTCCCACTCTTCTCCCTGCTTGGACCAGCTATGCCTCTACCCCACTCCCACCCTGCCATCACCCATTCTTCCTGGATGGTAGGGAATTGATTTCCAGGTGCCTTGTACTTTAGCTTTCCAATATAAAAGCCATTCCTAGGCTAGCGAGTGAAAATGCAGACTATAAAGACTTCTTGGGATGGAGAAAGAAGTAGTCTCCTTATTCACTCCTGCAGCACTAAGAGCAAACCACAAATTAATATTCTGCCATAACTATCACATCAAAAATTGGTTCCAGGCCGGGTGCGGTGGCTCACGCCTGTAATTCTAGCACTTGGGAGGCCGAGGCGGGCGGATTGTTTGAGCTCAGGAGTTCGAGACCAGCCTGAGCAAGAGCAAGACCCCGTCTCTACTAAAAAAAAAAAAGATGATCTGGCCAACTAAAAATATATATAGAAAAAATTAGCCGGGCATGGTGGCGCATGCCTGTAGTCCCAGCTACTCAGGAGGCTGAGGCAGTAGGATCGCTTAAGCCCAGGAGTTTGAGGTTGCTGTGAGCTAGGCTGACGCCACGGCACTCACTCTAGCCTGGGCAACAGAGTGAGACTCTGTCTCAAAAAAAAAAAAAAAAAAAATTGGTTCCATAATCTATCCTCATTCATTCATTTTTAATGTAGGAAAACATTGTTTAATGCTTGAAATTCCTCTTGTCTTTATAAGACATTACTTCCCCTCAATGAAGAACATCATAGTCACTGGCTCCTTGGCCATGGGCCTTTTCTGAATACATTTCAATCAATGAAATGATTTAGTAATGTCCGCTCTTCTTTCAGTTCATCCAGAACTATGCTAACAAATTCTCTGAACAAAACCCAAAAACACTGATGGAAAACAGGAGACATTATGGAGGAACACATTAATGGCTTTTTTTTTGTATGTTCAAAAAACTCTCCCAAGGGTCTTACAGTGTGACTTCACAGCAAGCCTCCTGCTCTCTAAACTCAGTGGGCAATAATGAGCTATGTGATTTTTAAAACATATGTAAACACTGGTGATCAGAACATTGAGGAATGTCCGTATTATCCCACATGCAACTTTAATATAGGGCTCCTTCTTCTGAAAAGGCTAAAGGTAAATATAGAACAAGAGAAGAGTTACAATTCTCCTCAACTGATTCTATCCTTTCAGTTGCTGGACTAAAAATATGTTTCTCCCTCAAATTAGGTTTTAATGACTTAAAAGAAACTGAAGTTCATGAGAAAGAACATACAAATAGCCCAGTCTCTGTAATCTCAATGGATCTCTATGGAGTAAGTAATCACATTAGTTTTCTGGCAACAGTAGTAAAATAGGGCTCAGCACAGAAATTTTATTGAAACTATTTTGCTATAGTCATTCTTACACCAAACGCAGCAGCTATGCACACCCAAGGAGTATGCAAGCTTTTAACTTGGGATCTCATCTGGCAATCTGCAGATTTTAATTAAGCTGTTCCAGGGACACAGGAGAGGGAAGGAGGCAGCAATACTGTCGAGCTGCCCAGACTTATCTTTGTCCGCTCTGTAAGCCAACATTCTCATATTGCCATATGATATGCCATCAATTACCCAGAAATTTTGCATGATTAGCATGAGAATTTGCTTCCGCTGCTGGATGGGGTTGTTTTCACACTCCTGGCAATAAAATGTCAGACTTGGGAATCACCCTTCCCCTGCACCTTCTAAAGAAGGTTACTCGGTGGCCAGATTCGTGTCATGTGAACTGCCTCCTAGCCATAGCTGACTGCATTAGAGGTGGACACTTGACCTGAAATGGTCTTAATCATATTCCTTCTCTCAGTGATTTGGAATTGGGATTAAGAGATCTGGTATCTCTTAGAAGGAGGAGATATAAACTTGGGTATTTGAGATGACCATCTTTGCCCATTGTATGGCTAGGGATTCAGAGAAAGCTGATCTAAGAAGAAAGAAGAGTGAAGCAGAAATGCCTGAAAACAAAAGACAGGGGAGTGAAAGAGGGAGTTCTGCAGGCTTCCCATGGTGTCTTTGACCCAGCTACATTCCTGCCCTTGGATTCTGTGAGTCACTACTGCATTTTTATAATAAATTCTCATTTTTAACTTACGTGATACTTGAAACCAGAGTCCCAACTAATACAAGCATCCAGCTGGTGGTAAACATTTGTCAGGAGACAAGCGATTAGTGTTTTTCAATCCTTGTATGGAAGTGTTTGTATTTTAAGTAGGAATTAAAATCAGAATCTTTAAAACGTTGTTACTGGCAGTGATGGAATTACAAAAAAGTGCAGTGGCTTTTGAAAAGCTTTCAGTCCAGCTGAATCCCACAGGTTCTTAGGAGTTATGTCTCTCTAGGTTGGGAAAAACAGCAAGTTTTTGTTACTGCTTGTGAAACCATTGGGTTTTGGTGGGCAAGTGGACCCCAATTCTGCCTGTTTCCAACACTGTCATTGGTGTTCAGGGCAATGTGCTTTCCTCTGCATAAACACGTCCAGAAGGAGAAGTGCTCCTACAGCGTGATTGCCCGGATTGCTGGGACTCAGTCCCTTTTTAGGGGACCCACCAAAGAGAGCTTCGCTTGGGTCTTCCCAAAGCTACAGCACTGGGTTTGTGCTTTGTTGAAATATTATATTGTGCTACCTTAGCTCAACTTCTTGGTGTACATAGAATAAGCTTCCCCTCAGTCCCACCCATGGGAAAGGTTTGTCTTTTCATATGTCTACTTTTCTGCCTCCCAAAAACATGGGAACAAAAGTCATCCAGGAGTTTTATCTTTCATTCACTCATTCTTTCAATAAATAGATAAATACTATATGTACCAAGCACCTTTAAGAGGCCAGTCTGTGCCAGGTGTTGAGAGCAGCTGCCCCATGTTAGTCTGAGGCTAGCAAAGCCATGTTAGCCTCTCCCATTCTGCCAACCAGAAAGACTATCCTAGGGGTAGCCAAGGCCATCTCTCTTTGACTTCTTCCACTCCACCTGTCTTCAGCTTTCTTGGTTTCTCAACACCCACCTCCCTTCCCCAATTATATCTCCATTTCTTGATTTGTCTTTTTTTGCCATCTTAGCTTTGCTATTTGGTACACACATAGGACACAATTCCAGAGCTCTGGACCTCTAATGTTATAAATCACTTTTATCTCCATAGTAGACCAAAGTTCTTTGAAGTCAGGGACATATTTTTTCATCCTTGTATCCCCAGAGCCCAGAAATGTACCTAGTACATGGCAGCATTTGGTCAATGTTGCTGAAAGAAAAAAAAAAGTGAATGTGAGTATTTGATACACTTTAATTAGGAGGACTATATTAATACTAAGTCTCTCACAGCCCCACCCCCACTGAATGTGCTCCACAAAGCCTCCACTAGCATTAGAGGAAAAAAGAGAGATCATAGATGGGGTTAGAGGGCCTGGATTCTCTTTTCTGTGCCATCCACAGCTGAGCCACTCTAGTGTTTACTTTCATTGCAATCCTTTGAAAATTGTTGTTGCTTTCTTCCCCAGCATAAATAAGTATTTCATCATGAATGCCACTTTCTTTCTAGGAATCATAATATTCCATCTTCTTTGGCAATAATACCTTGGTTTCTCCTTGTGCCTCTTATTTTTTACTTTTTAGTAAAAAGAGCATCATTTTCAGTCTCATTGTCCTTGGAAATCATGCTGTCCCTTTGAGCCAGGTTATCCTCCCTGTTTGCTTCTGGCATTAGCCACTGGTACTCTTTGCAGTGATAGGACCTGTAGCCCAAAATCCTGTATGGCTATAAACAAAATCTATAGGAATCTCTCCAACCCATATTGACCAAGTCACTGAGATGATGTGTAGCTCATGACTAAAAACTAATCATCATATTCAACTTTCATTTACACATCCTATTCTAGTAGGCTTTTTCTCCAAGAGACTTGCAAATATTTCAAATCCTGCATTTATGTTTTGACACATTTATCCCACCTGTCTCTCATCAACCCACAGTGTGTTTTAGAGAGAATTTTTTTTTTTTTTGCCACATCTCCCATCTTAGGAGACAATAACACACAAACCCAAGCTAGGTTTTAACATGCTCACTCCCTTTGGTGTGATGTATGGGTGGACTATGGTGACATTTTAGACCAGAGACATGACAGACAGGCTTTAGACAAATTTCCTTATTCTTAAGGAATAGATCATGGCAGAGTCAGAAATAATTATGTTTTTTCCTTTAGTGGGTGGGGATTTGGTGGCCCATTCACACTCAGAAATCCTGGAGCTTCTATAGTTGTAAGGCACAACTATATCTTCTATTGAACACAAAGATCCCTTTTCTTTCTGTTGAACTCTCCACAGTTCAGCCTGAAACAGTGGGAATAGCATATCAAAAACTGGACTGGTGTTAGAGCTATGAAAAAGGGGTGTTGTAGAGATAGTTTAAATCCAGTTTACAGTAGAGCAGATCATGGAGAAGTGTTTCTTTAACACATTTGAAAGAGAAAGATGGTAGCAACAACAGAAGGAAGAAGAACAAGGAAAAACAGAAGTGTCAGCAGTTAGTATTATTTAAGCACGAAAAACAAGGCTTGGTGTGGAAAAGAATGAAGAGAGAAATGTGCAGAAAAATTTGCTGAAATTGTCTCTCTGTGTTTTTAAATTGCATGCAGCCTCAACAACAAAATAATTGCAAGCATCAACAACCAGAAACCCTACTAGCAAGGACTAAAACCAGAAGCAGTATTGTTTACGTACTAAGAAGTCTGGAGGGAGATGTCAGGGCCTTGGTCAGCAGCTCAACAATGTCAGCAATGACTCAGATTCTATTACTCCTTCTCCCCCTCCTTCCTCCACATGTTGACTTTTCACCCTCATGCTTACCACCTGCAATCACAAGATGGCTACCAGGTGCTCCAGGCATCTTTTCCCCTAGACCAGCATCATAAGCAATAAAGAAAGAAACAGCACTATGTCAGCTAGCTCTTGTTTTATGACAATCTTCTTATAAGGAGGAAACATCTATCCCAGAATCCCTTAGCCACCTTCCTCTTCCATCTCATTGGCCAGACTGTGTCACATGACCACCCTTAGCTGTAAGGAAAGCTGGGACCATGACTATGGGGCAGAGAGAAATGAGATTCCATAACCGGCTTAGATTTATAACCATCCACTGGGGCTGGAGAAGGGGTCTACCTTCTCCAAGGTCAATAGATTTTCCTCTACAAAATAGGGTTCTACTAGGGTAGAATACCTAATAGGTATTGGGTAGAATACAGGCTGTTGGATAGAATACAATGAATAGGCTGTTGGGTAGAATACAATGAGTAGGCTACAAATCATGAAGTATTTGCTTTATAAAGAAATGAAATTTAGGGTTTACTGCGTTTAGACAACATATCTTACAGGCTTTTGTTTTCTGGTCTCATGGTTTGGGACCAGAAGTGAAACTTCATTTCCTTCAAGAGGATCTTTCTTCTTGCTATTCAGGTCTTTGTGAAGTCTGCAAATGCCTTTATTGTGTATTTTTCTTTTGACTCCTAGTCCTTCAGTTAGAGTCAGTTAGAATTAGATTTGGAGGAATAAACAGACCCAAAATAAAGTTACTTAAATAAAAGAGCAGCTTCTTTCTTTTAGTTAAAAGTGCAAAGGTGGATAGTTCTGAGCTTATATGGTGGCTCAATCTACAATGTCCTCAGAGGCTCAGACTCCTTCTATCTTGTTGCTTTTCCATAAGGCTCTGAGGGTTGAATTATGATCCAAAATGGCTACTCTAGAAGCAGCCAACACATCTGCATTTCAGTCAACAGGAAGGAGGAGGATAGAAAGAAGAAGACAAACTTATGTCCCGTCTGTTTTTCAAGGATGGTTGCTGCAACACAATATATTTTTCCTACAGCCATTAGCCAGCACTTAGTCACAGGGCCACAGCTAGCTACACAGGAGGCTGAAAAACACTGTTTTTCTTCAGGGTGGTCATGAACGCAGCTAAAATAAAGAAGTTCTACTACCTGAAATTCGAAGGTTCTATTATTGTGCAAAAAAAGAGAATGGATATTGAGGAATAGCCAGCAGTCTCTTTCATTCTCTCCTCTATTGAATTCAATTCACCCAAGCCATGTCAGAAATTTTTTTGAAATTGAATCCAATGCACTAAATCTCAGTGAGGATATGAACAAATTTCATGGACCTGATAACAACAAAGAGAAAAATTGTCATTAATGAAAATTATTAATATATCCAAAATCAGGCTATACCTACTCCAATTATGCCAGATCTTAGGGGTATATCTCTGCTTGTGGCATGAATAAATACTCATAAATATGATTTTAGAACTGGAAGTCTCTGATTTTCAGGAGTCATTGAATGAATACAAGATGTTGATTCTTGTCACTTTGACTTCGTAAAGTGTTGATTTTGTGCATATAAACACAAACATTTAAATCAAAATTATACTTACATCAGTGATTTTCATCAATAAAAGTATTTTCTAGAGCAAATTTCATCATGTCAATTTAATGCCACAATCAATTTTCTATTACATATACACCATTATATAACATTTATATAACTTTCTCACTTTTTCTACTTTACTAACATTATTTTCACTAGAAATCAGTTTCAGTTCTTTTACATGTGAACTTTGCATTGAAGTTATAATTCAGTATTATTTTTTCTCTTCATTACAAATTATAGTCATTAGAGTTTCTGACATTATGAGTTTTCTTTTGTGATTAATTAATCAAGAAATTATTTTTTCTGCTCAAACTTTGTAGACCTAAGTCTTGTCAAGGTTTGATTTTTCCATCAATTTTCAGTAAATAACAAATTTTACCATGTCTGTTTTGTTTTTCTCAGTTTTTCCAGTTTTCAATGTTATCAATCAGCAGTTATTTTTCAGTTTTTATTCTATAACAAAACTGCATCCAGTTTTAGCCACTGTTAATTTCATTTTGCATTAATTATTTCTATCAAGTCCACTTGGTCAACCAGGTCACGATATCCTTGACATTAAAATAGCCTGGCTGGCTGGGCGTGGTGGCTCACGCCTGTAATCCTAGCACTCTGAGAGGCCGAGGCGGGTGGATCGCTCGAGGTCAGGAGTTCAAGACCAGCCTGAGCAAGAGCGAGACCCCGTCTCTACTAAAAATAGAAAGAAATGATCTGGACAGTTAAAAATATATATAGAAAAAAATTAGCCAGGCATGGTGGCACATGCCTGTATCCCAGCTACTCGGGAGGCTGAGGCTGAGGAGGATTGCTTAAGCCCAGGAGTTTGAGGTTGCTGTGAGGTAGGATGACGCCACGGCACTCTAGCCCGGGGAATAGAGCAAGACTCTGTCTCAAAAAATAAAATAAAATAGCCAAGCAAAAATAAACACACAAACAAAACAAACAAACAACCCCCCCCCAAAAAAAAACAAAACCCAAATTCCAGGCAACTGTTCTGATATGTTTGGTGGTTATATAAAACAGAATTTCATAAATGGAATAGATCTTAGACATCATCTGGTTCAATTCTCTCATTTCACAAGTGAGAAAACTGAAATACCCCAAGAAAGATGATGAAGGCCTGAGCAAGTACATGATGGGCAGATGTGATACATATTGATTGGACTGTGGGATGAGGGAGAGGGACAAGTCTGAGATGATCCTGGATTTCAGGTTTGGGTGACTGGGTGGAATTAACTGAGGCAGAGAATACACATCAGTAGGTCAGGCTTAGGGGTGGGAGTAGAGGATGAATTCAGTTTTTCAAATGCCAAGTGGACATCTAAGTGGAATTTGGGCATTTGAATAAGAAATTTTTCAAAAGATTTGGATAGAGAAATAGATTTGGGAGTTGTCAGCTTACAAACTTACAGGTGGTAGTCACACAAGGATAGACAAAGTCACTACCTCGTTAAAATATACACCAAGGAGGAGAAGTTGTAGCCTGCAGGCCTCATGTGGCCAGCAGATGTGTTTTGTTTGGTCCAAAACAAAAGTTTAACAAAATTTGAATTAGTGACCAACATTTAAAATTTGGGAGATTTCATGTAAATATATTGATTTCTCCTTAAAAATGAGAGGATCTGACATCACTTGGCCAGCATTCCTGGTTGGCAAAAATCAACCTAGAGCTGAAAAGGAACCATGAGCTCCAAGTCTCCACAGTCTCTATCCATGGGCTTCACTCCTGTGTGTTAACTGTCTGGCTGCGGGAGGCTTTTCGGTTTGCAGCCTCTGGTATAGCAAAAGAAGACCAAGAGAAGAAACAGGTAAGGAAAAGGGAAATAAAGAGGAGGCCAGTGATGGAAAATGAGAAGAGATGGCCAGACAGGTATGAAGAGAACCTAGAGGGCTTGGTAAAAAAGAAGCAAAGGAATCAGGTTTGAAAGGAGGAGGAACAAATCTTATTTTAGCTATATTATCCAGCTATTTGCTTAGGCCCAAAGTTTAGGAGTCATTTTTGACACTTTTATTTTCCTTATCACCCTTATTTAATCCATCTCCAAGTCTGTCATATCTACTTCAAAATTATTCCTTAAATGTGTCCATTTCTCTCTATCACTTCTTACCTGATCATTATAAAAGCAACTCTTCTCTTTGCATTCTTTCCTGCCTCCCAGAAGTTCCTTGTATGCACAAGCCAGCAGGGTGATTTTATAAAACTAGAATCTGTCACTCATTTGTTTAAAACTCTTTACTGGCTTCTCATTACACTTGAAATAAAATCTATGCTCCTTACAATGGCCCAGAAAGGATGAGGACCCTCCTTACCCTGCTGATTGCATCCTCTGTTCTTCCCCTAGCCTACTTTCTTACTTTCTCCAGGGCACCACATTCTCCCCTTTCCCCATAGCTTTTCCACTTCTCTCACATGTCCATCCTTCTGGCCGCTCTTCCCCTAAATCTTCACAGAGCTGGTTTCTTCTCAGTTCATGAGCCTCTTCAGAGGATACTTCCTTGACATCTCAAACTAAAGGGGCACCCACCTTCCTTTAGTTTCTCAGCAACTTCTTTTCTCTATCTCTACGAATGTACACACACACATACATTTGTTGAGTTATTCAATGTTTGCTTTCTCAACTAGAAAGTAACTTCCATGAGGGTAGGCACAGCGTCTGTCTTGTTCACCGCTGTCTCCCAGATTCTGTAAGAGTGCTTGCCTGGCACACAGTAAGACCTTAATCAATTGTGGCGGAATGAATGAACATGTGGACAGTCATATGTAGCAGAGGCGGACACAGACTAAGGAATAAGAAGTGCACATTTGTATTTCTTTTCTTTTCTTTTTGCCAAATTGGTTCTCACCTGAGAAACGTTTGTATTTCAATAACATTTTTTCAGGCCGGGCGCGGTGGCTCATGCCTGTAATCCTAGCACTGTGGGAGGCCGAGGCGGGTGGATCGCTCGAGGTCAGGAGTTCGAGACCAGCCTGAGCAACAGCGAGACCCCCGTCTCTACCAAAAATAGAGGGAAATTATATGGACAGCTAAAAATATATATAGAAAAATTAGCCGGGCATGGTGGCACATGCCTGTAGTCCCAGCTACTCGGGAGGCTGAGACAGTAGGATCGCTTGAGCCCAGGAGTTTGAGGTTGCTGTGAGCTAGGTTGATGCCACGGCACTCTAGCCCGGGCAACAGAGTGAGACTCTGTCTCAAAAAAAAAAAACAAAAAACATTTTTTCTCTTAAGTGCCCAGTAGATCTTGCAATTAGGAGGCACGCAACCTAAACCAAGCAAGCGGCTCACGCCGTCTTAGGCCTGTGGCAGGTCCGCGCCCGCGCAGAGCTCCCGCGGGCGGCCTAGTCCTCCTCCCAACGGGGCGGGCTTCTAGGAGGGCGGGCCCGGCGGACCGCGGCCCCGGGCGCGCATGGATGATGTCACGCGGCGCGTGCTCCGGTAGCCCGTAGTAACCCGGAGTCTGCGGAAGTGGAGACCGGCGGGCAGGCTGCTGAGACAGGTAACCTGTGCGTTCTCTGTTGGGTCCCTGCCTTCCTCTCCTCCAGCGTCCGGATGGCGGCGGGGACAGCAGGAATCCGTTCTGAAGGCGACGGGGAGCCTACCCCTACTCTCACCTTTGCTCCATCAGCGGGAGCGCCCATTCCCTTCTCAGTTTTCCCAGACTCCTGGGGCTGAAACTCCTTTAGGGGACCGGGCAGAGCGGCCACATCCCACCTGCTCAACTGTCGAGGTGGCAATGGGCTCTGGCTCTCTATTCCTTTCCTCAGCGGCACAGACCCTTCCTCAGCCTCTAGTTGCTGCTTCCTTCCTCTCTTCCCTCCAGGCCCTCCTCACCCTTCCTTCTCCGCTCCTAGCCCCACAAGGCTCATCTCCAGTCTTGTTTAAGTAGACAGAACAGTTTCCAATTCTGTTCATTTCCACTTGCAGTGAAATCCATCCCACCTCCCCTCCCCTGAGGATCCATACCGAGAGCACCAAGTTTTGAGTTTTCGTGTCCCTACAGAACATTCATTCTCTGGCCGTCTGGAGTTTTGCTCGTTAACGCATGTGTTTGGGGGATTGGCGGGGGTGGCGTAGTAATGTGAGCATCTATTGTGATAATAAATGATCCACGTGGGATCCAATCAACTGTCGAGATGCATGGAGCAGTTAACAGCGTTTCATTAAAATGCTCCTTGCCTCTGGATTTCTTTCTGGTTTTCGAGCAATGGTGACAATTACCCTTTGAAAGGTAGCCCTCAAAATAAATAATAAACAGAACCCGCTAGGCATGTTTAGATTGTAAAAAAAAGTAACAATAGAATTCACATTGTTGATAGGGAAATTATGGGTTATTACAAAACCAACCAGAATAGATGCAGGGTATATGGGATGAGAAGCAGAATTCTGAAATCCTTGATGTGTTGATGGTTTGGTTTTGTATTTTTTTGTACTTTTAGTCTGTTCCATTTTTGAATAGAGTATGTTGTATTAATACTTCATATAATTCTGGGAAGCCTACCAATGACTTGCTAGGGAGTCTTGGGAAGGACTTGGGAAGTCTTGCTAGGACTTGGGAAGATTTAACTCTTCCAATATTTGGGGGACAAAGTAGAATAAGTTTAGGGAATAGTTCCTCATTGTTGACCATTTGCTATATACCAGAGACTGTGTTCGACACTTTGTGTATGCTTTCTCCTTAGCTCACACAGCAACCTTGTGAGTTAGGAATTATTATCCCCAATTTACAGGGAGGGAAAATGAGTCTCAGTTATGTGAATTTGACTTGCTAAACATTAATAGTAACTTAATGGCAAAGCCAAGATTTAAATCCAGGCCTGTGTGTGGCTTCAAAGTCTGTACTTTTCTTGGTTTTTAAATAAGTCTGTATTAATGGTCAAATGCTAGACATTTTACAATAGTTACACATAATTCTATGAGTTTGTTCACTCATCTATCTAAGTGATTTGACACTTTCTAATATCTTTAATACTGTATTAAGTTCTCATAGTCCCGGAATTAAAACACCTGGAAAACTTAATGTGTTATCTTCCTACACACACACACACACACACACACACACACACCCATTCTTATCTTTGAGAATGAGATACATGGCAAAAAGATTGCTCAGTAAAACTTCTCTATTTGGAGCCCTCAGGGAATGAGTAATTTTGAAGTTGATAGTTTTATCCTTTTTATAAATGAAAACTATAATTAAAAAATGTACTAAACAGTTCCTTGCCTTTTTAAATACTAAGTATACCAAATAGATTTTAACCTTCCCTTATGCAGTCATGAACACCATTTATTGTCCTGTGTTGTAACATGGTCATTTCCTCAGAGCTTTTGTTACATCTGACCCCAAAACTGCTTTACCTATTCAGTTTGCCTGTGCTTTTTGCAGCTCATTCCTCAGTATCACCAAGCGATAGTAAAGTACTGTGATTAAAACCAGATAGGGTTTAAATCCTACCGTCACTTACTAGCAGTGCAGTGAGCCCAAGCAAGGTCCTGGACCCCTCCACACCTCAGTTTCCTCATTTGTAAAATGGGAATAATAAGAATACTTAGAAGATTGTTGTAAGGATGAAATGAGTTAATATGTATAAAGAGCTTAGAACAATGCCAGGCATATTGAAAGAGCCATAGAAGTGTTTGCTAATATTATTAGTCTGGTTTTGGCTTTAGGTCTTCGAAAATTGCATTCTAGTTCTTTGAAAATTGTTCCTTGAATGATATTTGATATATGGTAACTACCAGTTTAGTAAACAATAAAATTATCCCAATAGTAATTCTTCATCTTCTGGGAAAATGTTAACTTATTAAATATACTTTCATTGTGTTTTTTTAATGCAATACACATTTTGCTTGGGGTGTTTGGTGTGGAGATTTCAAATATTTCACTGTATTATCTGTTAAAATAATGTATTTTTAATTTCTGTTTTGAATTTGGGGGCTATTTCGGTGGTTTAAATTATGGTCTACCAATCTTCTTTATTTTTGAATACAATTGATTTACATATCCATTTATGGTGTCCTGCATAGATATACTATTGCACTCATGTTATCCTTGTTCTATATGGATAAGTACTGCTTTAAAAAAAGCACCATTAGAATTGACCACACATAAACGTATCTCCTCAGTACAGTTCTCTTTTCCTCCCTTTTTCCCTTCAAGGAGCTCAAAAAGTGGCTATCAACAAAGTGAAATAATGTTCATTACGAAATTTTCAAGATACATACCTATTTTCAGATGTGTATTTTAAACCAAGGCCAGCAAAGAGTCGATGATGACTCCTTTGGTGTCCACAGTAAGGCACTTGAGAATGAGTAGTCTATCCTTTATTTTAATAACATTAGGGCTGACACTCATGTTACAACTTCCTGTTGAAAATATATGCTGTAGTTTTTTAATGATTCTTTTTATTGTGGTAAAATATACATAGCAAAATTTGCTGTTTTAACCATTGTAAGTATACAGTTGATTGGCATTAAGTACATTCACAATGTTGTGTAATTATCACCATTTTCCATTTCCAGAACTTTTTCATTATCCCAAACAGAAACTCTGTACCCATTAAATAATAAATTCCGATTTCCCTCTCCCCTCTAGTCCCTGGTAACCTCTAGTCTACTTTCTGTCTCTATGAATTTGCCTATTCTAGATACCTCTTGTAGGTAGAATCATACAATATTTGTCCTTTTGTGACTGGCTTATTTCACTTAGCATAATGTTTTCAAGGTTTATCCATGGTGTAGCAAGTGTCAGAATTTTATTCCTTTTTAAGGCTGAATAACATTCTGTTTTATGGGTATACTATGTGCTATACTTTGGATGCATGCTGAATATGCTTCTTTATACTTCTCATTTCATATTGTATGAACTCAATACTTGGTGATTTGATTGTGAACTCCTGGAGGATCAGGATGGAGATAACTGAAATAACATTGTTCTTGCACTATGAACACAATGCCTGGTGTGCATTGTTAAATTGGAGCCTGAGCATACATTGTAGTGTAATTTTTCCTCTCACCTAATATTTAGTCTAAAAATAAGAAGGAAAATAATAATAATGATAACACTACCTAATATAAATATTTCTGTAGTGTTTACAATATGCCAGGCATTGTTCTAAGCACTTTACCTATGAAGGAGGTATTATTATCGTTCCTACTCTACAGATGATGAAACCAAGACACAGAGAAGTTTAAGTGAATAGTTAAAATTATGAGGCTGGTAGGTGTGAAATTGGGATTTGTACTCAAGCTGTCTTCCTCCAGAGTTCATTTATCCTGAGGTTTTGTCAGTAACAACTTTGCAGTGTAAATTGTTTTGCCTGCCACACTCTTCCTCTGCCTTCTCCTTTTCTACTGTCTCTAAAACTGAAAATTACTTCTGAGCTTAGTGGGCAATGAAAGAGCAACTGAACCCAAACTGTCAAAAGGGGAACAGGTAGGTGCCTCTCATTAGATGGGCAACAGTTAAATAGAATTTAGACTGTATTTTCATAGCTTAGTTCTTATTGTCTTTCTTTGACAACCTTGTCTTTGAAAAGCAGATCCTGAAACTTTTTATGGTTTCATATTGCGTATGTATTGTGCTGGTGTTTGACTTTCGATATTGTACAATTCCTATTCTACTGGTCTATGGGTAGGAAGATCTTTTTGTTCAAAATGGTATTGACTGTTAGAATGGTTTATGGTGCACTCATTTTGTTACTAATTCATCACTCTGTATTGCTTGATTCCTGAAGAAATTATTTTGAAATAGCATTTTTATATACATAATCAATTTTATTATAATTTTTTTCTCGGCTTTTTCTTTTGCTTATATTTTATGTCTTTGACACTTGGAATTTAGGGTTTAATTTTAGAAAGTGATGAAAATCAGAATGTGTTTGATATCTTTTGGTATCAAAGGAGATATATCAGCCTATTTTTATGGAAGTATAGTGTGTATTTGGAGGTATGAACTGTCTAATGTCTGGTAGAAATAGAATTATAGAATGAATGTTAAGGGTTCAAAAGGTCCTTAGACGTATCCCTTTTACCTCTCATTGGGCATTTGGGAGTCTGGAGCCTGGGATGACTAAATGATTGTCCTATATTCATGTAGTATTAGAATCCATTTTTCAAAAAAAGAGTTCCAATGTTCTACGTTATTTCAAATCATACCTCATTGTATTTGTGTAGCATCCTTACTTATAAGAGGAGCTTCCAAGTTTTTTGCTCATATGTACTTAATTATCATTCTTCTTATAATACTATGTTCTGGATGAGAGACAATGACCTGTGTTAGAAAGGTTGCAGAGAGAATGTACTCATATGACAAAACCCCAGAGATACTTAAATTGATAGGATTTTGACATTGATTATATGTGGGTGAGAGTGAGAAATCTGGGATGATCCCAAGGATTCTAGCTTGGGCAACTGGGTAGATGGTGGTGTCATTCACTAGGAAAACTTAGTTAAAAGAGATCAAAAGTGTACATACGGATTTGAAGCAGCTAGAGATTGGATTGCATAGTCAAGTGAGAAAGATTGAAGCTAGAGCTACAGGACACACCAACATCTAAGAAGTGGGATAAGGAAGGGCTAAAGAGGAAGGAAGATACAAAGGAAAGGATGGTATCAGAAATACTAAAAGAGGAGAGAATTTTAAGGAGGGCATGGTAATTTGTATTGTGCAAAATTAAGGGCTGGAAGAACCCACTGAACTTAATAAGTAGGAAGTCATTTGCCTCCACTGTGGAGCTTTAGTGGAATAGTAGGGATGTGAGCTGTGAATAGTGAACTGAAGGAGGATGGAGTAATGGGGATAGACTGTTCTTTTAAGGAATTTTGCTGTAAGAAGAGAGAGAAGGGTTACAGGGAGGTTTGGCTTTAAGGGAGGATTTCGTTCATTTGTGGGTTTTTTTCCCCTAAGAAGAAGAGAACATTCACTTATTTCTGAGGTGAAAAGGGACAGGAAGGGGAAGAAGTAGAGGTAGAGGAATTAGGGGGCTATATGATTGATGAAGCAAAGTCCTGGAGCAGAGGCTGTGCTGGGACACGAGGGACACTTCTGCTCTCCTAGGAGAGATGGGGATAGATGTAAATGAGTTTGTAGGATGGGGAAGAAATATATGATGGTAGCAAAACTTCTCAAGTGAAGCAGGTGAATTTGCTGATACTGTGAAGCAGGTGTTGATTTGAAGGACTGCCTGCCTGGGAATGTTGGAGGGTTCCACCAAAGTTGGAATCTAAGAATATGTAGAGTCAGCTGTTCTTGTGGTTGTGCTATTTATTTATTTAGCTTTTGTTGAGCTCACTAGGCCATGTTTAGAAGTAAAGAAGTTGGATGATTCAGTTGACTGAGGGTTTGGTTTTACAGAACAGTTGTATCAGAAGGATGAAAGGGCAAGAGAACTGAGGTTAAAATACTCCAAGAGTAATTGAAGAAATGGCCAGTGTTACCTAAAGAAGGCCATACTGCAGGGATTCTCAACTTCAGAAACATTTGTAATTCTCTCTGTCTGTTATGGGGGGGTGCTGTCCTGTGCATTGTAGGACTGCAGTCCCCAATCCGCGGGCTGTGGACCAGTACTAGTCTGTGGCCTGTTAGGAACCAGGCTACAGAGCAGGGGGTGAGTGAGTGAGTGAGCGAACGAGTGAAGCTTCATTTGTATTTACAGTCGCTCCCCATCACTTGTCATCCCTCCTGCCCCTTGGTCCATAGAAAAATTGTCTTCCATGAAACTGGTCCCTGGTGCCAAAAAGGTTGGGGACCAATGTTGTAGGATATTCAGCAGCATCGCTAGCCTCTACATACTAGATGCCAGTAGCAGCCCCCTCCAGTGTGATAATCAGAATATTGAGAACCACTGTCCTAAGACAGAGGGAGCAGTTGGATTGGAGAAAATGGAAAAGCTAAGGGACTGAAGTCTTAATGAAATAATTGGAAGAGTATGCAAGTAGGCAAGAGAGAGAGTAAGAAGACTAGGAGGTCACACTCTAGATTAGACTTGAAATTAAATATTTCAGAGGTGGAGCTGTTCCAAATAATGAAAATGTCAACAATGGACCATTGGTCTTCTTTCTATTACACATTTATTTCATAATAGATTAGTATCAAAGATCATTATAAATTTCCTTGAGAGACAAAAGCAAGAGCCAGGGCTTTTATTTCATAACAGCAATTTTTATTTCCACTTGTAGGCTTAGTGACCATTGTTCAGTCTGACCTCCATTAACTTGTTGAATAATTCTAATGAAAATTTATGTTTTTAATTTCTTAACTCAAAATGCATTTAACCTACCTGCTATGTGGAAATAAACCTCTATTTTTTCATTGGGATTATGTACCAAATGGCAAAATGTAAGATCTTCCTTTCTCTCTCTGGATAGAGTGAGAAAAATTTTTTCTAAAAGTAAAATTGTTTTAAAAAGCAGTAAAAAAGATAAAAATAATTTCCTAAATAAGAGACATAACTCAAACATTTCAAAAACTAGTTTTCAATCTCAGTTTTTGCCATAGGTTTTTCTCAGGATTGTGTAGTAATAATCACAGTGGTTATGAAGAACCAGGTTATAGGTGGCTCTATGTGGTTGTAGTTCTTACTAGTTGTTTAATATAATTATACTGTTTTATTTGATATATACTGAGAAATTTATATACTATGTAAAACATGTGTCTTGTAATGTTCAAAAAGAAAAAAGAGGACCATCAGTTTGCTGAGTGGGGTGAAGGTGTGAAGGTAGTTGCAGCTGAGTAGGTCATTTCTAGAAAGAAGATATGGAGATATAACTTTACCTGCCTGTAGTTAGGGAGCAAGTTGGACAAGCAGCCATGGGACAGCCTAAAAGTGTCTGAAATGAGACCAGGACTAAGGCTTTCTGGAGTTTGTTTCCATCCATTAAGTGCTTCTCAACTCTTCCTACCCCCACCCCCCACTCTGTCGCCCTGAGTAGAGTGCCGTGGCATCAGCCTAGCTCACAGCAACCTCAAACTCGTGGGCTCAAGCGATCCTCCTGCCTCAGCCTCCCGAGTAGCTGGGACTACAGGTGGGTACCATGAAGCCTGGCTAGTTTTTCTATTTTTAGTAGAGATGGGGGTCTCGCTCTTGCTCAGGCTGGTCTCGAACTCCTGAGCTTAAACGATCCACCCACCTCAGCCTCCCAGAGTGCTAGGATTCCAGGTGTGAGCCACCACGCCCAGCCTCAACTCTTTTTTTAACATGATTGTTTCCTTTAACTTGTACTTCCCTCCTGTAATGTTTTAAAAAGTCTCAAGATTTATCAAACTTGTTTTTTATACCACTTTTTAGGTGACTAGTTCTTTTTTGTTTTTCAGTACTCTCTTGATCTGATTTTGTGATCCTTTTGCTAGGGCCCCAACAACTCCTGGTTTCTGTGCTGTGTGACGTAATTTCTGAACATTTCTTTTGCATTTGGGCATCTGATTATAAAGTCTGCTCTCTCTGACAGGAGAAATGTCAACATATCCTTAAATCTTACAACTCTTAGAAGTTTTCTTCTTTTTCCCTGCCTTTCATCCCCTATTTTGTTCTTTTCTGCTCTTGTTTCATATTTGTTTTTAACATATATGTATATACAGTGTAAATTGAGAACTAATTACAGTGGACTCAATAAAGAGGACATAAGCAACTTGTAGAATATGCCTTTTAATGATCTTCCCTATGTTTGATAAATCCATACTTCCAGTGAACTTGTTTTTTTATTTTGTCTTAATGAGCTTAATCTGCATTATTTATCCAGAAAGAATGGGTACTAACTCCCACCTCTTTTACAAAGCATTAAAAGCAAAAACGAAAAAACTATTTTATCCACAGATACAAGCTAATCTAGGTTATGTTTTTATATCATTAGTGTTATCACTATAAAATAGGAAGTAAGTAGTTGTCATTAAAAGCCTTGACATTTTAACTTGATTCTCATACAAATTATTTTTCATGGAAGCTGATCTATTTGATGTAGTATAAAAAGTGGCTTCTGTCAAAGAATTTTCTATGATTGGTGGTAAATCCTCTCTTGGGGATTAACAGTTATATTTTATGACCTTATTTCTATATTTAAATATGGTGATTTCTAAGGAAAAGATTAATTTATTAACTCAATAAAGAGTGATGACCAGTATTTCTTATGGACCTGATTTGTTTTGGTATTTAGGATCTAACACCTCAAAGGAGAAATGGGGTGTTCTCTGCAGACCATGAAAACGGACATATGCACTGAATACAGAATATAGACCCAAAAGCATGCCAGAAGACAATGTTTTGTCAAAGAAGTTGTGCTTTAAAAAGCAGCAGCATTACATCCCAGCAGTTGCTCTCTAGTGGCAGACAACATGGAACAGTCTGTGTGCTGTCTGCAATCCTGGCCAAATCTAAGATCCTGCAGTGGTCACATTTGAGCAAATGGTGCCCAAGGACTTCAACTATTGTTCATAACAAATCTTTTTCATTTGGATCATGGCTTAACATCTTTTCTAATAAAGAGGGTATTTCAGGTTCTAGAAATACCATGGTTCCTGTATATGTTGTGTTTAGTCATTTTCTTACAGTGATTTAAGAAAGTCATATTTTTTACACTATATGGCAAATTATAACATTGTGTAGTATTTGCAGCATTTAACCAGCTTAAGGCCAACACTTTAAAAATGTCCTTAGGCTCCTTCCATATTGGTGTAGCTCTAAATTTGTTCTCCAGGTTTACACTTCTTTCTTAAGCAAATGTATCATGGAATCTAAAAGCAAAGAAAATAAACTATTTAATCTTACTATTATAATCTCCTAATTAATTTTAACATGTTCCTCAAATTAAGTGTTCGTTGTATGTTCAAATTTCAAAGATGATTGAGCTCCTAAAGGTCTTCTAAAGATATTTAAGCTATATAAAATGTATTTTCTTACCTTGCTCCCAAGTGTTTTTCAATTGCCAGGAATTTATTGAAATCTCTTGTCTTAGGAGGGATGAACTGAATATATGTTCAATTCACCACGTAGAACCTGATGCTGGGAGTGTAATTTAAACCTTGGTAAGATGGATTTAAAAGCCATTTAGACAGAACGGGCATCTGCTTGCAGTGTGTAAATTCTGGATCTATCTCTGAATGGGGAGATCTGTATTATGTGTTTATTCCCATGAAGAACTGGAATGTAAACATTGAGATCTGAATGCTTCTGATATTTCTAGAGAATGTTTGAGTTTATGACCCAATTTTGCCCCTAGATGCAGTACTCCTTGCTGAGTTTGTCTGTGCAGCTGTGTCCCTGTGAAGTGATCACCAGATCAATCCCTGGGTTGCTTTCTGGCTAAAGGAAGTGTGGTACCCTAAGACAGGAACAGAAGGACCTCCTGACCTTCCTATAACTATCCTGTTGTAGGAAGTATGGTTTCCTACAGAGAAGAACAAAAAGACCATCAGCGTAGGATAGGAAGTGGGGGCTGTAGGGTCAGTCAGAGGCCAGGAGTTGGGGGAGGAATAGGAAGGGTGTTTATCCCTTGAGTTGCCAAGAAAGGACATGCTTATCCACCCACACTACAAGTTTTGAATGATGAGGACTTCCCTAATAGACTGAGCAGCAAGAGTCCCACACAAGAAGCCCTGTAGCAAGTGGTTAGAGCATTTGCTAGAAGTAGCTATTTTTTTTTTTTTTAACATCATCGAACTCTACAGTGAATCCTAAATAGTGTAGGTTGCGAGGAGACCAGAGTTAGATTAAGCCAGTGATTGTCAAAGTCTGGTGTGTGGACCAGCAATATCAATATCAGCTGGAACTTGTTAGAACTGCAAATTCTTAGAGACCAGTAGCCTGTATTTTAACAAGATCTCCAGGCAATTCTAAGTGCACCCTCAAATTTGAGAACCATTGATTGGCCCAGTCAGTTCAACCTAATTGTAGTGGCAAAGTCAATGTTGAGAAAGAATGAGTGAAACTCCATTACACGCTGAACATGCTTTAATCTTTATATGCCTTTTATAGGGCATGCTGTGTTTCAGGTTGAAGGACAGAAAAGACTGCTTCACTCTGGACACTAGTAAGGTGTAACATTGTTTTTGTAGGTGGAGAATACCCCCTGTTCATGGCTACAATTCACCCTGGAACCTAAATTCTATCAGATTATAATGGAAATGAGCTTTTCCCCTTGTCTCCTTTTTCATTTTAAAGATTTATTTACTGATTTTAAAAAATACTTTATATATGCAATGGCCTGTGAAATTTTTGTTCTCATGGCTTTGTGATGGCAAGAGTTGGTGCAGAAGCACTAGGTACATAAAAATCATCTAGATGTCTTATTTAGAATGTGGATTATTGGCCACTATCCCTGGAGATTCTGATTTATTACTAGTAGATATGACATAGTGTCCAGGAATCTGCACTATTAACAAGCACCACTCTCACCAGCCTGCCCTCCCCCCACCCATGTTGTTTCTGGTGCTTGTGGTCCTCAGAGCACACTTTGAGAAACACTGTACTAAATTTACAAGGAGAATGGCGAGTTATCTGATTATAATTTTATCTTGGGAAATTCTAAGATACACATATTTTCATGAATTTCTGAGAATATTTGCAGATATGAATCTTAATTGCTAGTAATGAAGCTACCTAATTATTTAATATTCACTGGAAAATTGCACGGAGATGTTGGGGATAAAATTATCTGGGAAATCATGAGTAGTTTTCCTGGGTTAAAAATGCCCCAAAGACTGCTTTGACAGTGAAATAACACAAATCAATCATACTTAAAAATTTGTAGTTCTCTAATATTTTGTGAATAATCTTTAGGAAGCCTACCTTTATAGTTATGGGGCTACATATTGAAGCTTCACACAGGAAAAGAACAACTGGAGAAAATACTTGGGAAGTATGCCCTTTCCCACAGACTCCAAGCCATGTGCTAGAAGCCTAGAAGGCTGATCAAGAGTGGTAAAAAAATGTTATGTCAATTCGCAAAGGCTAGTACCTGAAGGTCACTGTCAATGCAGAAGTACATTCATCTAAAATGACTTATATTATTTTTCTTGCTCTGTTATCCAGGCTGGAGTACAATGGTATGTATGATAATAGCTCACAGTAACCTCCAACACCTAGGCTCAAGCAGTCCTCCGGCCTCATCCTCCTAAATAGCTAGGATTACAAGCACATGCCACTGCACCCAGCTAATTTAAAAAATTTTTTTTGTAGAGTCAGAGACTTGCTATATTGCCCAGGTTGGTCTTAGACTCCTGCCCTCAAGCGATCCTCCCACCTCGGCCTCCCAAAGTGCTGGGATTATAGGTGTGACCTACCAAACCTGGCCTAATTTTTTTTCTTGCATAGAATTGTCAAAATAAAATTGTATTTAGCTTCCAGAAAAATGATTAATAAACAAGAATGGGGCAGGAAGCATTTCCTCCCTCCCCTTTTTTTTTTCTGTTCTCTTTGGAGAAAGTCTGTAGTTAGTACCTTTATGCCAAGATTCTGCTTGAAATGGGTGAGAATAAAGACAATGGCATGTTCTTGTTTCACCTTCTGGGGTGGGTAGCTACCAACAGAGGCAGTTGTTTCCTCTTTGCAATGGGAAAAGGGAGGGGGAACAAAAAAAGGATGATTAAATATTCCAGTGCCTTCAATGTGTTTTTTGGGAGAAGACAGGGAGTATTGTCAAATGACATCCCCAGTCAGGAATGGGGCTAAGGTCTTAGGAAACTGTCAAGCCACCCTCCACACTAATATTTCAAGAAGAAATTGAACCCATATTTCCTTTAGATGGGAGGAATAGATGCCCAGGCTCTCTCTCTGCCCTAGAGTCACTACTACTTTAGGATTAGGCTTCTCTGCACACTTTCTTGACTGGCGTCGGCAGGAAGGGAGCAGGGTCCATGGAGAGCACTGCCATCAGACGGTCGGCCTTCTGCCATGTTCAGCTCTGTTTGTCATTCGGAGCGTGGCAGCACCTGGACTGTACCACACCATACCCAAGAACTTGTAGCATCCTTGTTCTTTTAGCTGCTGCCCTCATGGAGGCCAACTCCCTCCATTTTCCTCTGCAGAGCCTGTGATACTGTTCTCAAGTACTTTGTCTTGGTCAAGTGTCAGCTCTGCTGTTCCCTCTGAACGTGCATCTCACTTTAAGGAATAGAATAGTCCTAAATTTTTCCTGAAAAGTGGTTTTCTGAACATTCTAATTTTCCTGTCACTTTTTAAAGTATGTTACTGGGCTAAGCTGTTTTTTTTTCTTTAACCAGTGTTTCTCAAGTTGTATGTACAATGATTGAAAGTGGTACAGGGATAAGCATCTTTTGAATTTAATTCTTTTGTATTTATTTTAATATTTCATGGAAAAAATATGTTAGGACTTCAAACTCATGATTTTATGGATATTATTGCCTAAGATGAGGTTAAGAAAAAAAAATGTGAGTCAATGGTTAAGTAGATTTTAGCAATATATTTAATAAATAATATCACAGATGGCATGGGGAAGGCCAAAGTACTGAATGAAGGTTGGTATGTACATGACCAAAGCTTGGGAAGTACTGCTTTGAACAGATACTCATGGCTAACAATTTTATAAATAGTCTTAAAAATGATAAAGTAAATTATGAAGTTGAAGTGCTGTGTCATGTTGGAAGGAGACGTGTAGTTGGCATAGGATAAGTCTGTAACTGCAAATTCCCCTCTAAAGCAATTCCATTTCTGAAAAATCTCTTTTAACTAGTCCTTTTAAAACACTAAGCTTGTAATAATCCTTGCTAATATCATTTATGTGCTTTTACTGAATATTTTGTTCCAAATTAAGTAAGATTTTCTATCTTTGGTAGGACACTTGTGAGAAAACTGCTGTAAAACTTTGTTTAAATGGTTTGCTGTTCTTTATTTTCCTCCTTTTCAAGTAACAGCTTTATTGAGACGTAATTCACATACCATAAAATCCACCCTTTAGAAGAGTCTAGTTCAGTGGTTTTTAGTATATTCACAGAATTGCACAACCATCACCACTGTCTAATTTTAGGATATTTTCATCACCCCAGAAGGAATCCCTGTACCCATTAGCAGAAACCTCCCCTTTTCCCCCTCCCCACATTCCCTGACAACTACTAATCTTTAATACTTTCTGTCCCTGTGAATTTGCCTATTGTGGACATTTCATGTAAAAGGAATCATACAATATGTGGCCTTCTGTGTCTTCCTTCTTTCACTTAGCACAGTGTTTTCAGGGTTCATCCATATTGTAGCATGTGTCAGTACTTCATTCCTTTTTATGGATGAGTAGTATTTTATCCTTTGTATGGATATGCCACATTTTGTTTATCCATTCATCAGTTGATGGGCATTTAGGTTGTTTTGTTGTGTGTGTGTGTTTAAGTAATATTAACTATATCTGGGTTTTTTTCAAATAGTCATTGGATGACTCTGTAGGGGTATTTTAGAGGGGATTCATGTAGTAAGTGAGAATTGGATTTAGAGTCCCTTCTGATCATGGATTTGAGGAATTTGTATCTATAATTTCTTTGTGCTAGTAAAATAATGCTTTTCTAAGAGCTGGAGCAGCTACTGTTCTTCCATAGCAGATCATCCGTTATTACAAAAGAAAATATTTTCACAGTACTTCTTTAAAGACTGAATTTCAAAAATAGTTTCTATTAAAAATAGTATTCTTCAACATTTCTGGAAGAGGAAATCTTACTGAAAAGGCTGATATTTTTGTCTATATTTTTATTTTATTTTCCCATCTCTTCATTTTTACCCTGTTGAACCCTGTGATCCAACTCTATTAATCTAGGTCCTGTTTCTAGTATGTGAATATTTATAGATAATAATAAATTATATTAGTTCTAATAGAGTTTAAAATGTTTTGTTAATTTTTATCCTAGCATAACAAAAATGACTGGGTGGTCTGATAAAGCTTTCATCTTTAAATATTAAGCCAATTCTTTTTATTTTTAAAGTCTACATTAATTGAATTATATCCAGAAAAGTGTTCAACAGTATTTATCTTGGGCCTGTGGGTGCAAAACACTTCGTGGAATAATGGTTTTTCCTTTTTCCTTATCTCAACCATGGTACTCAAAACCTGGGCCGACCATTCTGCAGTGGCGGCAGTGGTTGAACTAGCATTGACTAGGATTATTAAGCTTTTGGAAACTGTCATGTGAGCCCTGAGGTTGTTCAGTTGTTGAAGAGAAGACTCGGGCAATGTCATGACAGCCCTCCCAGCCATTCAGAGTTTGTCTGTAGAAATCTTATTCTTCCTCTGGAGAGTGGTGGGGAGAAATTTTAGTGAAAGAACTATATATTGACAAGCCTGCTACTTCTGTTTGGTTATAAGTAGGCCTAAAACATGGGTTTGTTTTCTGATTTTTTATTCTTATGTACCTTTCTACCATCTTTTAATTCCTAGAATATCTAGTCTAGTGACTGATGGTAAGAATGGTTTCTGGATTGTATTTCGCCTATTCAGGATATGTGGAATGTTACCTTATTACATTATCATTAATACATGATTTTTAGCTTTAACAATGTAAATGTGTAAAGTGCTATTTGATATTGCAATTTTATATAGTTCAGTTTTATTAGATCAGGATTAAAGTATGCCTTCCATTTGGTTTAATGTTTAAGATTTAATCAGTCCTTAAAAACGTAGGACCTGCAATATGTAATAATATAACTTGCTTTGCCAATAATCGGCAGGATGTGGTGGTGTTTAAGATGCTGGGGGGATGGTGGGAAAGACGCTGGTGATGGTGGCTATCCATGTTCGTGTGCAGAAATAGGGGTAGTTCTTGACCTGTTTCAGTATTGCCTGTCTGCTTCAGCTTATGGGTTTAGGCTGTGATATACTTCTCTGTGCTTTAAATGGCCATTTTGATCTAGGCTTGCATGGGCTTCAGGCAGGGGAGTGTAGTGTGCTAAGAGTCCGGGGTCAGATCATATGAATTTAAATCTCAACTTTACCATCTAATAGCTGTGTGAATTTAGGGAAGTATCTTCACTTCTCTGGGCTTCAATTTACTTATCTGTGAAATGAAGATGACTGTACTTACCCCATCGGGTAGTGAGGATTAAATGCCAAAATGTACTTAATGTGCCTTGCCTATCTCATAGCAAGCATCCAGTGATGTTAAAT
Organism: Varecia variegata; assembly: GCA_028533085.1. NCBI lineage: Eukaryota > Metazoa > Chordata > Mammalia > Primates > Lemuridae > Varecia > Varecia variegata. The sequence goes on from CM052443.1 coordinate 58,956,687, forward strand.
GCAGGTGCTAATTGTCGTTAATACTAGTGTATAAAGGTTAAGTGCCTTCTCAAAGATTTCTGAATAGTCCAGAGGAATTCTGAATTCCCAAACGGACTCTGGTCCACCTGCTTTCCCTAAGGCAGGCTAGATTCGTGTTGCCTGATCAGGACCACACATTCGAGGGAAGTTTTGGGATCGATTCTCCTGGATTTCCATTGTGTGGATCTGTCCCTGCCTTGTTCCCCAAGTCTGTGAAATGTGGAGCATTTGTGTGGTGGGAGTTCTCTGAGGCGCATGGGTGAATGTGTAGATATTCCATATGAACACTGGAACATCAGAGCGCTGTGGAAAATCACACCACCTGTGCTATAGGAGAAAAGCAGTACATTTTTTCTCAAGGGAGATTAGAAAAGGACAAGAAAAAATATTGTAAATTAATGATATGACAAAATGAACTATAGTACATCCACACGAATATCATAAAACCACCTTCAGTTTTATATGATTGAAGTATCCATTCAAAAAGTGTCTGTTAAGCATTTATTCATGCTGGTTAGCTCTGTCTAGGAGACAGCGTGCCAGGAAACCCCTTGGGCCACTCATGACTGAGACTGCTTCTTAAATCCAGGTCAGATTCTTCGGGCTTTCTTTCTGGAGGCAGGTTGTGGGGGCTCATCTTGGTTTTCTCTCCTCGGAGTGGTCTCCACCCGCCCATCTCCCGGAGTTCTGTTTTCCCAAGACTGGCTATGGGTTTGCCACACTTTCCTTAGCCTTTGCCTTTCCTTGTTATCCCGATGGTTGTTTTCAAACCCTTTTATGATTAGGATTTTTGCTGCTAATCCTTATGGAAAACTAGAAGGGGGCTAACAAATATAAGGTAGTTAAAGATTTGGAGTTTTTACAGTTGTTTTATAGTTACCAATGCAGTGCTAAGATAGTGACTGCTAAAATTGTAACTGGAAGCCAAGTTGGGTGTCTATCTTCATTATGCTAAATGGGAAGCTCACTCAACTTCTTCTGTTCAATGGATCTTACCTGTACCTGCCGCTCCGCACACCCCCACCCGAAAATATTTCTTTCTACTACCAGTGTAGATTGACGAAGTCAGGAAAGAGCCACAAGAATCCTCCCCATCTCGAGTGTGTCATTTGCATTGCCAAGGATGGTACCTCAGATCTGTTTTAATCAGATATGGTAAGATGACAGACACAGAGACAAGCTGCCTATGAAAGAGTAGTGTATTACTTACAGTTCCCAAGAGGAGGAGGCACACCATGCCGCACAAGGCCACGTGAGGATGCACCTGGGTCAGTCTGCAGGCAGAAAGAGCAAGCTGAAAGCGTGGCCAGGAGCCTTTATTGGGGTTTTTATGGGAAAGGCAAGGTAGGGCAGGCTAAGCAGATTTAGGATTGGCTAGTTTGAATAATGTTGGAGGGCTCTGGGCTATAGGGGTGGTCCCTAGTTGCATGAGACCTGGCTCTGGGGTAATTTAGGGGAGGGGAATATTGGCTTGGTGCATGTGAGAGTTAGATAAGAAGGTGGTTGGGGCTGTGGACTGTGGATTGGTTGGTTTGCCTATGAAAGGCTTGCTCATAGGCATATTCTTTACTGTGTCTTGGAATTAGCTAGCCATGGGAGGAGCAATGTCTCCAGGATTAGTAAGCCCCCAAGATGTCAAAGCATCGTAAAATATAGAAAATAAAAACCATGATTAATGCATACCCCTTCCAGCAGAACTGTGCTTATCACAGAAGTGATTCTTTTGGGAGCATTTTCTTACTGAGCGGTAGAAAGAATGGTAAAGTGGCTTCCTGCACCCCTGGAGTTTACAGTCTAGCTTAGTAGATAAGGCCTGCACACGTCAAACAGTGGCCAACCGTACAGGACACAAGATCATATGCCAGAAAGATCAGCACAGAGTAGTGGAGTTTAGAGAAAGCAGAGATGAGAGTATCCTAGAAGCAATTAAGAGGGCAATGGTTAAGAAGGCTGCTGGGTTCACATCTGGCTTCATCAATTATCAGCTGTGTAACCTTGAGCAAGTTTATGTAATCCCTGTGTTTTAGTTCCCTCTCTTGTAAAATGACTTTAATAATAGTGTAGTACCCATGTCATAGAGTTTTTGTGAAGACTAAATGAGCTGATATATTGATATAGAAAGAGCTTAGAACAAAGCCTGGCACTTAGTAAGTATTCAGTAAGTGTCAGCTGTTATTAGAGCTGTTGAGGAAAGTTCAGTGGAGTGGATAGAATTGATCTGTGCTTAAAGGAAGAGAGGTTGTAGAGGGAGGGAGGGAGGGAGGGAGACAGGGGAAGTGTTCCTTTGCTGAGGCAGGGGAGGGAGTATGACGATGGCTGGAAACGAGCCTGGTAAATTCAGGTAAAAGGAGATCAGTCTGATAGGATAAGGTTGAAAAAATAGGTTGGTGAGAGCTTTGAATGCCAAGGAATTTGCACTTTTTTCTTTAAACCATGGAAATTCATTCAGGGCCTTTTTTAAAAAAATTCTTTTTTTTTTTGGAGACAAAGTCTTACTCTGTTGCCTGGGGTAGAGTGCTGTGGCGTCAGCCTAGCTCACAGCAACCTCAAACTCCTGGGCTCAAGCGATCCTCCTGCCTCAGCCTCCCAAGTAGCTGGGACTATAGGCATGTACCACCATGCCCGGCTAATTTTTTTTTCTATATATTTTTAGTTGTCCAGCTAATTTCTTTCTATTTTTTTTTTTTTTTTTTTTTAGTAGAGACGGGGTCTCGCTCTTGCTCAGACTGGTCTCGAACTCCTGAGCTCAAAAAAAAAAAATTCTTTTTTTAAAGCAGGGACATGACATTAAATGAGTGCTTCATACCACTTAACCGTAGTGGTATGGTTTTGGAGAGAGGAGAGACTTGGGACAGGTTGTATAAATCAAGATAGATTAAGTTAGTGATAGTGAACAACAACACCAAAATCTTTGTCATTTTAAAAAAATAAAGGTGTTTCTTGCTCATGGTACATGTTCATCACAGCTCCATTGGGGACTCTGCTCATCACAGTTATGCAGAGATCCAGGCTGACAGAACAGCCAACATGTCATATTTTGTTGACCTTAAGAGAGAGGAAGGAACACTCTGGAGGGTCACACACACGCATACTTCCATTTTCAACTAACTCAGCATTGGAGCTAGTCACACGTCAGTAACCATTTACAAGGGTTTCAGTGCAGTCCTTCTATGTTTTGGGGGAATGGCTGGGGTGAAAGAACTGGAAATATTCATAAATAGCACTGATCACGGCTCACCACACTGGGAAACTCATTTAGAAGGTTGTTATATAATATAATAGTTCAAGTAGGTGGTCTCAGCTTCTGGGTCAGAGTTGTTGCAGTCAGTGCAGAGAAAGCTTGGATAAAAAGAGAATTTGAAGGAATAGAGTTTAAAAGTTGATAATGGATTGGATGGAGTTGCAAAGAAAAGAGAAGTCAAGAGGAGGCAAACCTTTTGAACACAGTGGGAGATGAGGCTGCCCCAACGGAAGTATGGGAATTGGTGTGTGTTGAGGGGACAGCAGCAGAGCAGGAGGATGCTCTCAAGGCCTCCAGAGCTGTGCTCCCTGATGAACAGTCACCAGCCAGTGCCTACCCACAAACTGTAGTTGGTTTGCAGGGAAATAAGTATAGAAATAGAGAGTAATCACATTTGTAGTAATTCTTTATTTCCATGCTATGGTTTGCTCTGATTATGTTCATGTTGAATCTAATAAAAAAATTGGGGCTTGTATTTTGTGTATCCTTTTTATTTCTGTTTTTAGTGATTTGTTTTTATTATGTTTTATAGAAGTAGAAGATAAGGGAAAAAATAACCAGCCCTTCAGAGATAGTTGGAAAAGCATTGCTTTGGAGATAGGAGACAGGCACTTAGGGATCAGCGATAGTGATAAGAATGTGAGTCCTTTTTATAGAATGATTAGTTGAGTATCTGAGACGTGAGCAAGAGAAAGACTCTGGGAAAAGAGGGACAGGACTAAGCCCTGGGGGACACCCAGTGTTCTGGAGGCAGAGACCTAAGAGGAGATGTAGACAATACAGAGTCCTGGGAATCATTGGAGGTGTTGGGATGTTAGTAGTGTCAGATGCACAGAGTCCAGGAAAATAAAGGCTGAGGTCAAGCTAGATTTGGCAAAAAGTAAGTCATTGTGAATGTTTAAAAGTAAATTTTTAGTTAAGTGGGATGGTCAGACATCAGATTTCAACAATTATAAGAAATGCTGTGGTAATAAAATAGGAGAGGGTATAACTTACTGGTTGGAAAAGTTTTGATCAAAACAAAAGCAAAAACTAGAATGGTAGCTGTTGAGCCCAGCAAGGGAAAGCACATTTTGTTGTTGTTTTTTCCAGTAGGAAAACCTAAACAACTTGAAAAGTTCCTATCAGCTGAGCGGTGGGGAAGTCAATGTGGGAGGGAAAGAGGAGGTGGTCCTGTTCCATGGCTGGGAGCCAAAGTGGAGCCAAAGAGGCCATGGGATGGACCTGAGGGTGAGGACAGGGACAGATTGACCCCAGGTAACTACCCACGCAGCAAACGGGGAGATTAGAAGGGGGCACTTAAATAGGAATTTGCAAATCTTGATGGACTCAAATGGGAAAATGCAAGATGGGGCATGCCTGGGACTAGCACTGATGCAATAGATGTGGTCAAATTTAAGCAGGCAGGGACTTGGGAACCCTAGTGAGAGCATCGATGAAATGGTTTGACATTTTTGACTATGGTGTCCAGTCTGGGCTGTTCAACTTCTTCCTCTAGTCCATACTCAGTAACAATGATTATTGAATAACAAAGTAATGGGGAGAGGAATGGAGTGGGGTTACTTAATCCCTAATCATGATTAAAAGAAGAATAAAAATGTAGTACAAAATGGGTGTAAGTAAAATTATTTAGTTTAAAGTATATCTAATATTTGAAAATATACTTACTCATCAAAAGTTATCCAAAGTTATGAAAAAATACAAGTACAATATTTTAGGTGCTCTAAACATTGTAAAATTGAAAAATGCTCCAAGACTCAAGACTTATCAAAATAATCTGCGATTGGATTTCTCATTTTCAGTGAGCTATTTCTTGTTTTAAGTGTTAGAATGGTACAAGAGCTGGGCAGACATGCAATGTCTATTGAATGTGTCCAGCTCTCCTTCCCCTGACCTAATTATTCTCCCTTCACCATCCTGAATCCAGCCCTTTGGTTTCCCTTGCCTTTGCTACGGTAGGTGATGGGCCTCTGGTTTTCCAAGTGACATTGATACGACGTAGCATGTCGTGGTTCCTCCATAGATTGCTGTGCAGTAGAGGCAGTGGATATAGTGGTTAAGAACACACTGGAGTCTAACTGCTTGAGTTCAAATCTTGGTAATTTGGGTCACTGAGTTTTCAGGGTATCTTTTCCTTGGCTGTAAAATGGGGATAATAAGAAAAAATAAAGATTGCAGGAGATGAGGAGAGTACTAGATATATAATAAGCACCCAACAAATATCAATTATTTGTTCTTCTAAATAGATTATCTCTAATAGATGTTTTCACTGCTTTTCTCTAGTTTCTTTCGATTGACAAATCAAGTTATTCGTCCCTGGATAATGGAGAGTTGGCTGTACAGTATAGGCAAAGTTTTGTGTGCTGAGCAAAATGACAAGGGCTGAGGGAAGAGGAAAGGATAAAGGAATTGCATAAGGACAAAGTCAAACTTGATGGGAGAGGTATACCTGCAACAGGCCATGCTGTGATTGATTAGTTCTTTCTGGTGTTCTATGGACATGTCTTTAACAACTTTGACACAGAAAGTTATTTTCTAGTTTTAAAATTAGAAATTTCATATGAAATCTTTAATTGTTGATAGTACCAGGAAAAAAATACATCAGTGTTCATCAAGACATCTCTTAAGGAGGAATCAGATGTTGCAGTTCAGTAGGTATTAAAAATAACCTTTCCAGGCTGGGTGCATTGGCTCACGCCTGTAATCCTAGCACTCTGGGAGGCCAAGGCAGGAGGATTGCATGAGCTCAGGAGTTCAAGACCAGCCTGAGCAAGAGCAAGACTCCATCTCTACTAAAAAAAAAAAAATAGAAGGAAAATTAGATGGACAACTAAAAAATACATAGAAAAAATTAGCCGGGCATGGTGGCGCATGCCTGTAGTCCCAGCTACTTGGGAGGCTGAGGCAGAAGGATCTCTTGAGCCCAGGAGTTTGAGGTTGCTGTGAGCTAGGCTGACGCCACGGCACACTAGCCCAGGCAACAGAGTGAGACTCTGTCTCAAAAAAACAAAAACAAAAACAAACCTTTCCAGTCCTCTGATTTGTCAACCTCCATGGGCAGGTATAACTTCTTGAAAGTGGAATAAAAAGTAAAATCTCCATTTCTTTGTAACTGTAATGAGTTCTCGCAGGAATCCTTTTCTGATCATTCTGGTATAATTTAACTTAAGTGGCACTCTTCAGAAAACTGAAACATGCTCTACGTTGCAAGCAAGTAGCAATCAAAGGGATAAAGTCTTTCCCCTTTGAAAATAGAGTGAAATCACTTCCAATCTGATCTTTGCAACCCGATGCATGCTGATAATATGAGCATAAACACATTAGGCACCAAAGAGAAATGGCATCTGGATGCTAAGATGTGATCAGGAAAGCCAGAGTAAACATAGGCTGCCATCAGGGAAGCTGAAGTCCATCACATCACATCATGTTTAAGCATAATTCGGGGTAGTCATATACCGTTGTGAGTAAAATCAGTTTTTGTTTTCAGTGTTCTTATTTTAGACCTCCCTCCCACCCTTGACTGGTTATAATATGTAAATCAAGCCACAGCCAACAGTGATTTTCGTTTTTTTAATCCAGGAAAAGGTCTTTGACTCAGACTCTGACTTGGCTTCACTGCATCGATCTACCTCACAAGCACTTTTTATAATTCCCACAACAACATTAACTCCCATTTTTTTTGCATATACATATCACAATAGGGTCTTTCATTACATGATCACAAATTATATGCAGTCACTCTTACATGCTTCATGAAAGCAGTAAATTTAAAGAAAAGAGAGACTATTTAAAACTTGAGACCAGAGAGCATAGTTTATCTTATTTACAGTTTGGTTTAAAGATTGGTATTTAAGTTAATATCATACCACATATGGTAATCCTGCAAAGTGCTACATATTTTTATTTATAGTTAAGGGATTAAAGCAAAGTCCCCTTTTCATTATGTTTTCTTGCATTATTTACTCAGTGATAAATGACATTGCCTCACGGGTATGGGTTTTGCAATGAAAGACCCTATTGTGGCATTTATTTATATGGGGGGGGGGGCTGTTAGAGTTATGGTTCCAGAGGGAATTTAAACTCTGAATACACTGGTACTTGTACAGTTAAAACATACAGCTTAATGTTGTTTTAGCACTGCATTTTTACTCGAAGTAAAAGAAAAATAAATAGGAATGAACAAAGGGGAAAAGCTTAAGGTTGAAATGCAAGAAACCAAATAAAATGACTGAAGGCGTATTCTAAACTCAAAGATTAAAATTGCGCCAGAGATAATGGTGATCATTTGATTGGCCTGTTTCTGCTGTCCAAAATGACTTCAGCTTTAACAGTTTATTAACTGTTTAAGGGCACCAGAGAACAATTTCTACCAAATTGAGGAGATAGGAAAATGAGCTGAAATAAAAGCTATGAGGGGCTGGAAAGTTTACTATCTTGCCCAAACCTTTGTGGAAAAAACCAATTCCATGCTATGTCTGTTTGTCCAAACCAGTATTCATGAGAATATTCACAAGAATTTCTGCTGATGGAGGGGAGGAAGGAGGTAGATATTTTGGAGGGAGGGTTAGTGTTTCAGAATATATTTGTTTTAAAATAGAAATAATAAAAATAAATAAGAGAAAATCTCAATTTTGAATCAAGTAGAAATTAGTGCAGCCTCCACTCATTTGGAATTTTGGATAATTTAACCAGAAATGGGCTGCTATTTTGCTAAGTACAAGAGTAGGGACTTCCTAACAAATTAATGACATAAGTAAGATTTCAGGTCTAATACATTTGAGGCAAATGTCCTCCCCGCCCCCATTCATTCAGCACATAAAAGATATCATTCCACTGTTTTCTGGGACCTCCATTGCTTCTGTTGAGAAGTTAGGTGTTACCCTGATGAGAAGCCAGCTGTCATTTGTTTCATTGTTCTCCTGTGTATAATATTTCATTCTGGCTGCTTTCAAGATTTTCTTATTTTAATTTTTGGTTTTTAGTTGTTGACAATGCCATACATAGGTATGGTTTCCTTTGTATTTATCCTGCTTGAATTTTAAGTTTATATCTGTCACCAAATGTAGAAAATTTTAATTATTTTAAAAATAAATGGTTTCTTTGGAAATACTTTTAGATTTACCAAAAAGTTGCAAACATAGTATAGGGAATTCCCACATACTTATCACCCAGCTTCCCTTAATGTTAACATCATGGTATATTTGTTAAACTAAAAAAGTAGCATTGCTATTATCTACAGTTTCTCCACTGATGTCCTTTTTGTTTGTTTATTTTAGGATCTAATTTAGGATCTTATCTAGGATTTCATGTTGCATTTTATCATCATTTCCCTCAGACTCCTCCATTCTGTGACAGTTTTTCACACTATACTTGCTTTTTGTAGCCTTGACACTTTTGAACAGTGCCGGTCAAGTATTTTTCAGAATGTCTCTCAGTGTGAGTTTGTCTGATGTTTTCTCATGCTCAGATTGAGTTTATGCATTTTGGGAATACTACACAGGTAAGGTGTCTTTCTCATTGCATCATAGCAGTGGATAATATCAATATGACTTATAACTGGTGATGTTAAACTTGATCATGTGATCAAGTTGTGTCTGCCAGATTTCTCTGCTGTAAACCTTATATTTTTCCTTTTCCATTTACTGTTTTTTGGAAGCAAGTCACAAAGTCCAGCCCATACTCAAGGGGAGGGGAATTAAGCTCTCCCTCTTGGAAAATATAGCATATACATCTGTTATTCTTTTAGAATTTTTCTGTAAGGAAGATGTCATCCCCTACCCTGCATTTATTTATTTGTGAATTCTTTTTTTATGTATGTGTCAAAATAGACAGATTTTTTTCCCCTTGGGTTCTAATCTAATGCTATCATTATTTATTTTCCTACTCAAATTGTTCCAACTTTGGCCATTGGAAGCTCTTTCAGGTTGGATCCTGTGTCCCTTTAAGCTGCCTTCTTTTTTTTTAACTTCCTTATTTTCTGGGCCTATATGATTCTTCAGACTCATATTCTATTTTTCCCTGCCCCAGCCCTAGAATCAGCCATTTCTCCAAGCAGGCCTGTTTCCTATTATTGGAAAATGGTGTTTAGAAAGCAAGATCTAGGTGCTGGTTGTGCTTACTGCTTAGTATTTTTTAAAAGTATTTTTTGCACATTCTCTTTCACCTGTCCTTCTTGGACTCCAGTTACATGTCCCAAAGGTACTTGGGACACTGTTCATATTTTTATAACATTTTTTGCTCTCTGTTTTTCAGACTGGATTTCTATATAACTACTTTCAAGTTAATTTATTCTCTTCTGTAATCTCTAATATGCTATTAAAATCATCTAATAAATTTTTATTTTGGATATAGTATTCTTCAGTTCTAGAATTTCTTTTTCCTGTTCCTAAAAGTAATTTTTATTTCTCTGCTGAGTTTTCCTTTTAGTTCACTTACTATAGCATTCATGTTCTTAATTATAATATGAATAGCTGCTTTAAGATCTTTATCCTTATCCTAATTCTAATATTTGGGCCCATTCAAGTTGGTCTCCAATAATTGCTTTTTCTTTGAGTATGGTTCACATTTTTTTTTTTGTTTCTTTTATGTCTAGTAATTTTGGATTTTATCTTGGATATTGTGATTAATACTTTGCAGAAACTCTGGATTCAGTTATATTCCTTTGAAGAATAATAATGTTATGTATTAGTTGGCAGTTAACTTGGCTGAACTTAAACTTCTAACTGCCTTCCCTGCAGTAGGCAGCAATCAAAATCTCAGTTTAGTTTAGTTCATTTAGCCTTAAGGGGGCTGTTTAGTCTGCCCCCCTACACACATGGTTCAGAGGGCAATTAGAGAATTGCGCAGAGTTTATACGCAGAATATGGAACTCTTGCTTCATGGGCATTACTTTTCCTTATGTTTTCCTTCTTTACTTTCCAGCTGCTGAGTTGTTCCTGAACTCTATTCTCTGATTCTTTAGCCAGTAAGACTGAATGTTTCAATCTGAGTTTTAGATCCTCTGCCCAGCTAGGGTCTGCCCTCAGGTGAAAAACTAAAACAGGAAACTTAGTGCCATTCCCTTCTTCCAAGTGTCAGCTCTATATAGTTTTTGTCAGCTTTTTGCTCACTGTCATGTATCTTCAGATTTTTTTTTTTTTTTTGGTCCAGAGTTTGTAAGTACTACCAGTGGGAGGATTAGTCTGATATAAGATACCTCATTATTACTGGAAATAGTACTCTCTTTCATTTAAGGGGTGGGAAGGATAATGTTAATTAAATAATCAAACAGGCAAATAAGTTTAAAACTAAAACTGTGTTTTTTGTGCTATTGAGAAATACACAGTGCTATGAGATCTAATAATAGGGGAATTCGACCTCAGTGAGGTCAGGAGAGTTTTCCTTGAGTACATGGTATGGAGAGGTAGAGAATTACTAAAACATACAGAGAATAGAAGAGGAGTCTACATATTTGTTGAATGAATGAATGATATAATCCAACTTTCTCTGCATCGTGGCTTATTTCTTTGCACATATTCTTATCCTCTCAATCTTTAATCATCTCTCTGGACTTCTGTGATGATGAAAGGGCATCTATAGGTATGGTGCTTCTAATGTTATTCAATGAAGAGTATCTTGTGCGGCCGGGTGCGGTGGCTCACGCCTGTAATCCTAGCACTCTGGGAGGCTGGGTGGATCGCTCAAGGTCAGGAGTTTGAGATCAGCCTGAGCAAGAGCGAGACCCCGTCCCTACTAAAAAAATAGAAAGAAATTATCTGGACAACTAAAAATATATATAGAAAAAATTAGACAGACATGGTGGCGCATGCCTGTAGTCCCACCTACTCGGGAGGCTGAGGCAGAAGGATTGCTTAAGCCCAGGAGTTTGAGGTTGCTGTGAGCTAGGCTGATGCCACAGCACTCTAGCCAGGGCAACAGAGTGCAACTCTGTCTCAAAAAAAAAAAAAAAAAAAAAAAAGAGTATCTTGCATGAAAAACTTCTTGAGCCAAAGGAATTTGGGGTATGGACCTTTAAGTGGTATAGTGGAGTGTGTGGGCTTCTGGTTAATATAATCAACGGAATTATAAGGAAATCACCCCTGCCATTTCAAGTATTTAGAAATGCTGTATAACAGCACACACACACGCACATATACATACATACACACACACACACACACACACACTCATGCATGCAAGGTCAAAACCAAGAAAATTATCATAGGTGACCTAAATGGAGAAGGAATGTAAAGTCAGTGTGACTAAGCCTAACCTGAGAGACTCACACAGAGGAATAAGGATAGGCAGTAATAGCTGAGAGATTGGGGCTTTCATCTTTACCAAGGAAGAAGTACCAGCCATGGATTGAGTACATGTGGAAAACTGAAACTGAATTATCCACATAAAGCCAGAAGCTATAGGGGGGGATGATGTGTATGTTAAATGGAGAAGGAAATTCCATTCCACTGTCCCAATAGATAAGCAAAGAAATTTGCTGTCTACTCAGAGCTATACATTGACAGAATTCGTGAGTCCTCGGTTTAAAGCAGCACACTAAATCTTGAGCAGGCCAAATAAAAATAAGTCCACATTCAGACACATTAAGTGAAATTGTAGAATATCAAAGATAAAGAAAAAATATAAAAGCTACCAGGGGAGAAAAAACAGATACGTATCAAGAAATGCATGCTAGGCCGGGCGCGGTGGCTCACGCCTGTAATCCTAGCACTCTGGGAGGCTGAGGCGGGCGGATTGTTTGAGCTCAGGAGTTCGAGACCAGCCTGAGCAAGAGCGAGACCCCATCTCTACTAAAAATAGAAAGAAATGATCTGGACAGCTAAAAATATGTAGAAAAAATTAGCCGGGCATAGTGGCGCATGCCTGTAGTCCCAGCTACTCGGGAGGCTGAGGCAGTAGGATTGCTTGAGCTCAGGAGTTTGAGGTTGCTGTGAGCTAGGCTGACGCCACGGCACTCACTCTAGCCCGGGCAACAGAGCGAGACTCTGTCTCAAAAAAAAAAAAAAAAAAAGAAATGCATGCTAATAACAAACTTCTTATCAGCCAAAAGAAATGCCTGAATATAGTAGAGTAATATATTCAATGTGCTAAATGAAAATAATTGCCAATAAAAAGTCTACACTTAGTTAAGTGATCATTCAGTTATGAGGATGTAATAAAGACATTTTCAAACATAAAGTGTTGAAAGAGTTTACTGCTCATGGAGTCCTCCTGAAAGAATTACTAAAGATATACTTAAAAGGAAATTGTGGCAGATTGTATTTTTCAAAAATGGCCATAACAGTATCTATCATCTTGTATATTTTTTTACAATGTAACCTTGCCACTCCCACATCAAAAGGTAGAGTCTGATCCCCTCTCCTTGAAGGTGGCCTATGACTCTTCTCTTGAAACCAGTAGAATGTGGTGGATGTGATAACCATGTTGACTTTTGAGACTAGGTCAGAAAAGGCCATGCAGTTGAAGGAGTGAAGGACATGCTATCCCCAAATATGCCAGATTGGTATATTGATCATTTCGAGTTAAAAACATTGCAGAAGTTATAGTTTCAGAAAGGATGATCTGACTTGTCTCTTCCTACATACAGCAAGTGATAAAGACTCCTCGGGGAGGGGTAACTTCTCCATACCAGTGCAAGAAAATAGCCCTTCTCACCAGAGACTTGGAACTGGAGGCTGCAGTGGACCTGAATAAACACACTTAATGAAGTAACTCTTATCTTCCACTTATTTTACACCCTCTATATGTCTCCTAATGACTCCCTTAGAAAATTAATGGCCCCTAGCCAGATTTTCTTTGTCGTGTCACTTCTCAGATTTATTACTCTTTGTCTAAAAAGTATAAAAGCACCTTGCTTTTGGCCACTTCTTTGGACTTCACTCTCTTGTGAAGATCCCTGTGTACATACAAAACTAATAAAATTTGTATACTGTTCTCTTGTTAATTGGCCTGATGTCAATTTGGTTTCTAGATCCAGCTGAAGAGCCCACTATGAGCTCAAAGGGTGGGTTGGAAGTGATCTCTGGCTCCCCTACGCAACTTTCAACTGGTTCTTTGGGATGCTTGCTCTGAGGGCTTCCAGCTGCCATATAAGATGTCTAACTATTCTGTAACCTTAATGTTAAAGAGGCTTTGTATAGCCACTCTGGTCATCAGACCCTCCAGATAAGCCCATCCTCCAACTCAGTACCACTGAGTGACACAGTCAAATTCATAAGATTTAGAAGAAAGATGGGCACGATGGCTCATGCCTGTAACCCCAGCACTTTGGGAGGTTGAGGCAGGAGGATTGCTGGAGGCCAGGAGTTCAAGACCAACCTGAGCAACACAGCAACCCTAACCCTAACCTGAACCCAAACCCTGTCTCTACAAAAAAAGTAAAAAATTAGCTAGGTATGGTGGCATGTACCTGTAGTCCCAGCTACTCAGGAGCCTGAGGCAGGAGGATTGTTTGAGCTCTGGAGTTTGAGGCTACAGTGAGCTATGATTGCGCCATTGCACTCTAGCCTGGGTGACAGAGTGAGACCCCATTTCTTAAAAAAAATGATATAGGAGAATGTTCCAGCTGATTGTTACCCAACTTCCTGACCTACAGAATATAATAAAATGGTTGCTGTTTGAAGCCACAATGTTAATTTGTCATGCAGCAGCTGGAACAAAATTGAACCCAAAAGGAAGGAATGTTGTAAGGAAGCTGGTGAATATATTTATAAATACAAATAAATATTGATATTTTTTAAAAAGTTGGATGGGGGTTGTTAAAAACAGCGTGATACTCAGATATTAGCAACAGTAATATGGAAACTGGTGTTGAGTGAGGAGGAGAGAAGATTGCTGATAAAACCATCCAAGGTCCTTATATTCGGAAAGTTACTAGACATTGACTAAGATGTTAAAGACATAGATTGTGTAAGTTATGAGATGGTAGAGGGAAAAACAGGAATGCAGAAAATTTCACAAAGCAGAAAAATAGGCCAAGTGCAGTGGCTCATGCCTATAATCCTAATACTCTGGGAGGTCAGGGTGGGAGGGTTGCTTGATATCAGGAGTTCTAGACTAGCCTGAGCAAGAACGAGACCCCATCTCCACTAAAAATAGAAAAAATGAGCTGGGTGTGGTGGCACAAACCTGTAGTCCCAGCTACTCAGTAGGCTGAGGCAGGAGAATCACTTGACCCCAGGAGTTTGAGGTTGCAGTGAGCTATGATGACACCACTGCACTCTAGCCTGGGCGCCAGAGTGAGACTGTCTCAAACAAAACAAAACAACAACAACAACAAAAAAAGCAGAAAGTAAAGCTAAGAAGCAAAGAAAATCATGGTAGATAGAAAACACCAAAATAGGTTGGTTGAGACTAGTGCTATTACAACTGTAGTTGTGATAAATGTAAAGAAATTAATTTCAGTTATTAAAAATAATTATATTTTTAAAAATCCAGCTAAATATTGTTTTAAAAAGACATCCAAGGCAAGACAACCCGAAGAAGTTATAAATAAAAATAAAGGTATAGAGAGGAGGTACCAGGAAAAAACAAACCAAAAGAAAATAGATGTAACAATATTAATATAAGGCAAAATGGAATTTCTAGGTATTATACACAGAAAAACTTATACATGTGCATCAGGAGATGTGTACAAGGATGTTCATTGCAGGGTTATTCATAATAATGAAAAATTTAAAAGAATTTAAATATCTATCGGTAGGGAAATATATGGATGAATTTTAGAATATTCATATGGGGACACTAAACAGCAATTAAATGAGAAAGACTAGATCTATGTGCATCAACATGGCTATTTTTCAAAACCACTGAGTGAAAGAAATAAGCTGCAGAATAACATGTCAATGTGATATTTCTAAACACAAAACAATACACTTGGACTTCTGTTTCCTTCTGAATCTGAAATTATTTTATTGAATTTCACAGTAATATGTTATGTTCCTATAGCTATTTGCATCTGAGTGTTTTAGAAATTGTGCCCAGGAAGAGTGTATTTTAGCAAATAAACTGGCTGCCATTAAGAGCAATCGATGTATCCTAAAGAATGAACACACCTGAAATAGCAGAATGCTGTCATCCTCTGATCAAGTAATCTGTGGAGTTCAATGTTAGTAGCCACTCACAGTGTGCTTAATGCTGTAGAATAAGCACATATATAAAAAATTTCTCCTTTCCCCCCAAGTTGCTTATAAAAAAAAGATGTGGCATAAAGAGGCACAAGTGTATCCTGAGAAGAAAAAATGAGATGTGTGGAGGAAGATATTTGTTAAGCAATAACTTTCTACTAGACTGTAGAGTGTAGCAAGCCAGAATCCCTGTTCTATAAGTAGATGTTGAAGTCACAAATGCCTTTAGATGTCAATCCCACAGATATTTATTGAGAACCTACTGTGTACAGGGTGCTGTACTTAATATGGTTATGAACACAAAAATGAATCAGGAGTCCCAAGGAGTTTATAGAGCACTGGAGGATTGAGGTAACTATAAAACGAGGCAGGGTAAGTTAAGGGCCATGAGAATGATACACCCTGCTCTGTAGCTTGAAAGGAGAATGAAACTGTTTTCACTGGAGGGACTGGGAAGGGCGCTGCAGAGGCTGTATCACACATTTATGAATGTGTGATTGAGAGTGGCAGGGCAGTTTCTCCTCTGTGCCATAGCTCTGTTTAGTATTTGATCCCCCCCCCGAAGAAAAATATTACTGTACATTAATCCTTTTGAAGCCTTTAATGGTGCTGCTGAGAATCATTTAAACATTTAAAATACACACCACGTAGCACACTTAGTTTAGAGGCAGCATGGTTAGCCACTGGAAAGCTAACCATTGGTTTTGATAAAGGGGGCACTTTTATGTGTTATGGCTTATGACAGAAAATGGAAAAATGCTTCAGTGAGACAGGCTGGCATTTTAAATCGGAGCACAATAATAGCCAAAAGTGCTGAAGTCAACGACTGCTTAGAAATATGGTTTCCATTTGCTGAGAGAGGCCTTGCAAGGTGGCCACATACACGTGTTTGTAACCACAGTCAGTTCAGTTTTGCCCTGAATGTGGGACTGTGACCCTGATTGACATCAGCATCATGTACTTGTAGAGGAAAGAGATTTAGCTCATCCATGAATCCAAGACAAGTAGAAAATAGGCAAATAAGCAACGAGTTATGATAGCCTTACATATTACACAAAACTTAGGTTGGAAACCATGCAAAGGTGACAGTGCTCTTCCGAATCTTCTGGAGCTGGCTTAAAAATTCTCCCTTTCCCCACCAACCTATTACAATAAGAATTGATTACCAGTCTATACAACTTGAAGACAATAAAGAAGGTAGAATGAGATATGTAAGAGAGTCTAAGAGGTGACATTTGATTTATGACTTAGACAATACAAAGGAGATGGCCATGAGACCTGGAGGATGAGAATTCCAAGGAAAAACACCAGCAAGTGGAACACATTCTGTTCCTCACAAACAAAGAGAGAAATGATGACCTTGGGCAAATTACTTCTCTGGCCCTCATTGTCTTCATTTGTAAAATTAGAGAGTTGGATTGAGTGAGCCCGAAGGAATTTTTCAGCTCCAAAGTTCAATAAAGTAAAGACTAGTTAATATGGGCAACGGGGCCAAATGTAGTTTTTGTTTGTTTTTAAAGATGACAATCGTAGGGGTGTTTGAAATATTAAGAGTAGATGGAATCACTGAGAGGGAGAAAATGTTGGCATGAGAAAAATGTCAAATGAAACAAGGTTCAAGTAAGTGGTAGGGTGTGGTGTTGGGGGGAATGCTTCTTTCTCACTTCTGATGTTTCCTTCCTTGTGGGGGAACTCAATTAGTGTAACACTCCTGGTCTCTGTGCCTTTACTTCTTCTAAGGGAGGAAGGGTGACTTAGTCTGATAAATTTGGACAGAAGAGACTAGGTATCATCTTCTCCCTTTGGCTTTGGGGAGCAATCCTGACCACAGAGAGCTCTTCTCTATTCCTCCAGGCCGTAAATGTTACCTGAGGAAGGCCACCTCCTCTTCTGGAAGCTTTGACCTGATCCAGCGTTGCCTGTGGGTAAATCTAAATTTGGGATTCAGTTTCCAGATAACTTTGGCTCTCCACAGTAAGCTGTGTTTTCCAGTTTAGCCTTCATCAATGATAATGGTGATATTTTGGTCTGCCTTTGCCATATCTTCATCTTGTTTCTCAGTAAATTCAGAATTTGGGTGGGAAAGACATGTACTATTTATTTGGCTCTCAAGTTCCCAAAAGTTGGATTCAGGGTAACAAAATAAGCTTTGATAAGAAGTAATATTGTTCTCTCTGAATCAGGTGAAGGCAAAAGTTATGAAGAACTAGAGATACTTTGAGGTATGATTGAGTTTCATAGATTCAAAATTATCTCAGTAAATAAGGGGCCAGATAATCAGCTGCAAAGGAGTTGGCAGGCATGGAATTGGAAGGCTAAAAGAAAAAAAGTTTTAGAATTGCCTCTATGGAGAGAATACCAAAGAATCTGCTAAAGAAAACCAAAGAATTGCCAGTCAGGGTGACAGACATTTAAGCATTTAAAATACACAGCACATAGCACATTTGTTTTAGAGGCAGCAGTGGCTGGCTAGCCATGGGAAAACTAACCATTGCTTTTGGTGACCATGGTTTTGATAACAGGCTTGAATGGATAGGGCTCTAAGGCAGCCTCATTCTCTGCCCCCAGGGACAAAAGTAGTGAAAACTGCTCTGTAGAATATAATTTATTCTTTTTTTTTTATTTTTTTATTTTTTTATTTCAGCTTACTATGGGGGCACAAAAGTTCTGGCCAGATATATTGCCCATGTCCCTCCCATTCCCCCGAGAAAAATTTATTCTTAAGTTACACACATTTTCAGAAGTAAGTGAATCTATTAGGGTTGGACAATAAATGGTTGTATCTATATTGTTATAAATGCTAAACTGTTTTTCTTCAAATATGATAGTTGAGACAGCCACCAAATGGACATTTGTCTCAGTCGATTCCGGTTTTCTCCGTGTGTGTGTGTGTGTGTGTGTGTGTGTGTATTTTCAGGATTTTTTTATTAAACAGGTTTCTAAAGAATGTGTAATCCAAATACTGCATGTTAGCAGCCCCAGTTTATTGAAGGTTATTATTCATTAAATGACAGGGCAGAAAAGAAAATACCATGGCTTGTCCCCTGTGCCCATTGACTTTTCTAGGACTGAGGGAAGTACCAGCTTTTCCATAAAGTAATTGCAAACTATTCTTTCTTTGCATCCTTGATTTCTCTCTACTTTTATTGCACTTTAAGTATACCACATACAGTTTGGTGGAGGAGGGAGCAAGGAGAAGGGAAGGATTTCAGGAGGTGAGTGCACTTGAACTGGGGCATGGAGGAAGAGTAAGATTTGGCAGGTGGATATAGGAGGTGGGAGCCAGCAGCACTCTGTGTATGGCACATGGCTGAGTCCAAAAGACAGGGAGACCTGGAGTCAGGTCATCTTCAGGGAGCAGTTTCTTGAGCAGGCCCTTTGGCTAGAGGACTAGGATGCAAGGGAAGTGTTATCTCCATGACTGAAAAAATATCTCCAAACCAGGTTGTACAAGGCTCTGGGAGGCCAAATTTTTTAAGGTAAGGTGAGATTGTGATGAGGAAATAGCCTGTGGAGATGTAGAAACTGAAAAGTAAATAGGGCTGATTGTTGGAATGAGATTCTAGAAGGAAAGGGAATAAAAGAGTCTAGTAGAAAGGCAAAGTTGGAGGAGAAGTGAGGAGAAGTTAAACAGAATAAAAAGGGAGGGCCTAATTTATTTGAAAATCAAGCAAGTAATGCTGTTTTGTAGTTGATAAAAGAATGCCTCCTAATATTTAGAAATACAAAAATTATTTTAAATGTATCTACTTTGTCAGAGTTCTTATTTCTTTTTCCATGCCATTTCTTTTTCAGTTTTGGTAAAAGAATAAAAAATGAACAGCATATGCTGAAAGAAATTGGTACACAACAGGGACTGAAATAATTTTTCTTTTAGCCGGATTGCTATTATACAATAAGAATACATTTTGATTCAGAACTTTTATGAAGAACTTGTGCATTTTATTATAACATCTGTTTCTACATTTTAATTTCTCTCCTTCCTTTTATAGGTATTTGCATGCTTTTTTTTCCAAATGAGAAGACCTTTTGTTTGCCACAAGAAGGCTATTATCCAGAATGTTAATGGGTTTTCAACTATTAAGATGTAATGATATACCTTGAGTATTTAACTATAAATTTGAAAAATCTCCATGAACAATCTCAAAGGAATAACTTAGAATGCACTCCTGGTAAATTGGCTCATTTTCCTGTAATTTACTGGAAGTGCTGATATAAGAGCAGTCCTAATGTGAAAAGTACATTAATCCCTGGAGTTACATTGTATGTATTAAATTATTACTCTCAAAGAATAAAATGTATGAGGCCATTTAGCCTTCATTCACACTTGTTACTTAGAATCACAGTAGAGAAACAAATCACTTATCTTTTGATGCACAAAATTAGAAACAATACATTTAATATCTTTTAAAACAAGAGGCACAGTGATGCTCAGTTACACTTTTGCATAACAATTTCTCTTTTCCAAACGAGGACTGTTCTAGTTAGGAGCATGATTCTTCTGGCTTTGTGGAGGCCCATTTCATTCCATTGGTAATTGAAATATTTTTAGAAACTCATAATGCAGTTTTCTTTCACGTCAGTCAAAAAAATTAGTCTGCCTTCTAGCCATGAGCATCTACCCCATTAGGGGGTTATTTAAGGATGGTAGTCAACTTGCAGGAGTAGCAGTTGCAGGAGCATTTAGGTCTTATTTAGAATTTTGTCTAATTGTGTTTTTCTTCTTTGCCAGGGTACTGAAAGTTATGGAAACATAATTTGTGACATCAGTTGTTTTTTTGGTAAGCAGGCATTTATGATTCTGGAAGATTAAGGCAGATAGGAAGCCCCATTTGAGATTTTAACAAAGCTCTCAAACCACAAACTATACCATGGACATTAAGCTGGACCCTTCCAGAGATGACCTGCCTCTCATGGCCAACACCAGCCACATACTTGTGAAGCACTATGTACTGGATTTACATGTGGATTTTGAAAGTCAAGTCATTGAGGGGACCATAGTGCTTTTCTTTGAGGATGGAAACCAATTCAAGAAAGGAAATAGCTCTACCGAGGAAGCCTGCCAATTGGAATTAAATGAAGCCTGCAAATTTGGGATGCCTGAACCCTGCCATATTCCTGTGACAAATGCAAGGACCTTCTCATCTAAAATGGAATATAATGATTTTGCAATGTCTAGAAAAGGTGAAAAAGATACTTCTGATAAAGATGGTAACCATGACAACCTGGAACAGGCTTCTGGGATTTCTAGCTCAAAGTACTGCTGTGACACAGGGAATCATGGGAGTGAGGATTTTTTGCTAGTGTTGGACTGCTGTGATTTATCTGTGTTAAAAGTCGAGGAGGTGGATGTTGCTGCTGTGCCAGGTATTGAAAAATTTACAAGGTCTCCCAAGCTCACAGTTGCTTCTGAGGAGCTCAGGAATCAGATTGTACATGAACTTGTGACTCTGCCTGCAGATCGTTGGAGGGAGCAGTTAGACTACTATGCTCGCTGTAGCCAGGCTCCTGGCTATGGGGAACTCTTCTTTGACACTGACACTTGGAGCTTACAGATCAGGAAGACAGGGGCTCAGACAGCTACTGACTTTCCTCATGCTATCAGGATATGGTACAAAACCAAACCCGAGGGGCAATCAGTTACATGGACTTCAGACCAGTGTGGCAGGTAGGTTATCAGAGAGCTCCGCAGTCCCGTGCCTATTAATCTTGTACACTGCAAAGATGTTCTCAGACAAGGGACCAACTCTGCAGAGATGCTCCTGTTTATTCTGTGACATTACCTAAGTAGCCTCAAATCCTTAGATCCACGGTGAAGCAGGTAAATTCTCAGGCATGCTGAACCCTTAATAGGATTACTTCCCTTAAGTCAGGATGAAAAGATTACTTCATTAAGCCCCTTTATTTCTGAGTTAGGAGATTGAAAGGCACGCTTAATGATGAAACCCTGAGCCTAGCTCTGCATTGAAATCTCTGCTAGTGACTTCTAGTGTTGTAGATGCCAGTGATGTGTCCCTGAGTGAATATTTTCTCAAATTTCCTTCATAGTTCCCCTAAGAGAGTAGAGTGCTGCAAAGTTGGGTTGGTGAGAAGCCTGGCAAAGTGTTTTCAAATAGAGCCAGCTCTGCTTTGTGATTTTCTTACTGTACCTGTCTCTTGGCAGCTATGCCTCCCTGAACTTTGTCAATTGTTGTATAAGGTGAACCCCCAAAGCACTGAAAGATCTGTTGTGAGGGGTGTAACAGTCAGTCCTGCTGAGACTGCATACTGGCTTCTGTGGCTGTGATCTTGATATTTGGTACCAAGAAGACCCCTGGTTTTTAGTTCAAGAAGAAGGAATTGATGAGGCATCATTTTCTAGGGGATACATTTAGGCAGCCATCTGTCCTTTTCTTACTGCCCTTCCTCTAACAGTTGTTCAGATTTTTTAAAATTTGAGAATTT
Organism: Varecia variegata; assembly: GCA_028533085.1. NCBI lineage: Eukaryota > Metazoa > Chordata > Mammalia > Primates > Lemuridae > Varecia > Varecia variegata. The sequence goes on from CM052443.1 coordinate 58,978,515, forward strand.
TAAAATCAAACCTTATTGATTCCTCATTATTTTACCTATTTCTTTCTGCTAACATACTGTGAATCAATATGGTAATTATTGCAGAGCTTGGATGGAGGAATGTTGCTCTCCGTCAGCTGGATATGAGAGCCTTTTTTTGTAGCATTGGATTCCCTTTATTGAAGCAGTGGTCTTTCGCAATTGCTTACATCACTTTCTCAACACCCCCCCCCCCCCAGTAAAACCTTTTAGATTTTTTTTTTTTTTTCAAAGCATTACTTTGACTTTGAGCTCTAATTATCCCATTCCTTGCCTCTAATCTTACCTCCTGCTCTGGTCTCCCACCCTGCTCAGAATGAGTTCACTTCCTGTCTTACTTCTGCAAGAGTGTGAGGCAGCCCTTGGGAAATTGCAGGGTTGGTACAAATTTACATCAGTAAAAAGCATAGTGATTTATTTGTAGAATAACTTATTAGATGTTCTTTGGAGATCATGAGGGAAAGAAACAGGTGTTCTTATTGTATCTTCACATTTTTTGAAATTATTAAAGATAGGAATTTCAATAAAATTTAACAATATACTGGTGAATATTTAACTGGGAAATTGTGGTTTTTATACTCCAGGTATTTCATTTTTGAACTAGAATAATGGGGAAAAAGAAACTATTGACATTATTTGGAAGAAATATTAATAGCTTCAAACATGACTTTCTCCTAAGTGCTCACTATAAAGAAAGAGATTAGACTTATGAATTGAATTATATGCAAAAGTGTTGAGTAAGAATGAGTTATGGATAAATGCTCATGTCTACAAAGAAACTAAAGAGGTCATTGGGCACATTTTGCTCTTTCAAAGGGTGAATTTACTCTCGATATCTCTTTTTCTAATAATTCAGTAAAATGCATGATCACAGCAGTAGTTTAAACTGTATCCTTGGAAGTTTGTGATTATATGTTAGTATGTTAATATCATTTATGCAATCTTACAAGGATAAGAAATGTTATTTTTAAAAAGGAATCCTAGAAATATGTTTTTTTCTCTCTTTTTTCTTATTTTGGTGGGGGGTAATTTTATTATAGTCAAGATAATCGTCCACAAATGGCTCCTGAATCTCTCTAAAGTCTCCCATGTGCTTAAGAACAAACATAAGTGTGTACTGGCAACTATTTGGGTACTTTAAAGACTTTAAAATGACTAAAGATCCCAGCTTGCTAGACAGAAATAATTCCTTAGTGATATGAGTGAGTAGTAATTATCAGGGTCACAATACTTTATGAATATAATTGTGTGAAAATGGAAAATTTTACAATTATGTGAAAAACATAATTAGAGCTTTTTCTACCAGGGCATAGCATCTACATTTATTAAAACTAAAATAGTGGCTAAATATTTATCCTCGAATGGCAGAATATTCCCAGTATAACTACCATAAATTTATCAGTCCTGGTGAGAAACCTTTTATTTCCATTTTACAGGTAAGAAAATTGAATAAAGTAACTGGAAACTCCTAGAAAAATCCTATCTCAAGTGTGAAAAGGAGAGACTTTTCTTACTTTTGATCTTGGCTATGTCACTTACTGTATGCAAAGTTTTTAAGTACATTTGAAAGATAAATTTATTATATTAGCTTTCAGTAAATTTCTATTTTTAAACAAGAGATTAGACAAAAACTTTTAAAAAATCTCTAAATTAGTAACTGTGCTTTCAGGTTCCATCAGTGGCTTCTCCCCTTCCCACCCTCACCTATCCTGGCTGAGAATAAAACCTAAATCACTTTGTTTGATAATAAATAAATAATCATTTAGGAGGTTGCATGATCTGAGGATAGAATGAAAAATGTGACACAACAGGCTAACTATATTATAAATATATGAAACACCCTCATCAAAGGGGGTAGGAGGAAAGTCCTAAGTAACTTTGGGAATGAGTAGACTCTAAAACTAAAGGCAAAAGGAACTGTACATAAATACTATAGTTTAGTTGATAAAGTTGTTTCCTAAGGGGGTACAGTTAACAATTCTGGTACCACACTGTACATGTGTTCTGAAGTTGAGCAGTTTAAGTAACTGGATGGTGGATGATAGAAGCCAGGTTTCTCACTTTTGAAGTGTGAGGTTAAAGGTAAGTGAGGGGAAGAGGCTAGAATGGTACATGCAGTAGTGGATTAGAATTGGAGGTATCACAGTGAATTCATGTTTAGCTTAATTTAGATAGGGATGGTTGCATATAGAAATAATTATAGAGAGGTGTGTTTCCATGGGTTAATATACACGCATATATATCTTTGCTTGTCAGCTGAGAGGGTCTAGAAGTGAACATATCTAGCCCAGATCTTGGTTTCTAATATCATTCTCCAATAAAAGGAACCAGGGCTTCTTGGAGAATGGCTGGAACTGGGGCAGGAAATATACAAGATGAGCATGGAGCATGTAGCGTCATAAAGTAAGGAAGCAGTCCAGCAGCAGCATAACAGCCCACGTGGTGGGGGTATGACAAAGGGACAAGGAACCATCTGAAAGAGCTAATGGCCAAAGCTGAGCAACAATATATATAAAGTACTTTTGGATGATAATCCAAAGTATAAAATAAGTAGCCATGAGTCCAAGCTGACATAAACAAATGATTGAATAAATAAACATGGGGAAGTGTAGACAATTCTACCATGCAGAAGATTTCCAATTAAGTTATGTACATATTTCGTCCTCAAGGAGGTGGAACATAACTCCTCACTCCTTATGAGTGGACCACACATAGTGACTCCCTTCCAAAGAGCACAGTGTGGAAGGGGGTTGCGGGAAGTAACTTCACATTGGAGAAATCTGACAGTACTACCTCAGCAAGATGATCAAGGTCAACATCAACAGTGATAAGTCATGTTGATAGTATGTACCCTTGGTATGATGTGATGAAAATGGCATCTTCCTCCCAAAAGCCCTTAACGCTAATCTAATCATAAAAAACACCAGAGTTATCCCAATTGAGGGACATTTGACACAACACCTGACCGGTACTCCTTAAAACTGTGAAGTCAACATAAACAAGCAAAGTCCAAGAAACTGTCACAGTCAAGAGGAGCCTAAGGAGATGTGATATCCTGAAACGGAAAAAGGACGTTCAACAAAAACTAAGGAAATCTGAATAAAGTCTGTATGTTAGTAATAATGTGTCAGTATTGAGTCACTAATTGTGACCAGTATAACATACTAATGTAATATGCCAGTAATAGGGAAAATTGGGTATAGGGTATGTGGCAACTGTGTGTATTATCATTTTGGTTTTTAAAATAAATATAAAGCTCTTCTAAAATAAAAAGTATATTTTAAAAGACTTCAAGTTTGGAAAGAGGTCCTTATCTTTCTACCTTGAAATTCCCCTTTGCGAAGCTGTCCTCCCACTTTTACCAAGTGGCAATGTTCTCTAGAGAAGAAAATATATTTGAAGCTACAAAAGAGTATTTCTTCTAAATGGTTGTGAATAATTTCTTCCTCCTTATCATTCTAGTTCTAAAATGAAATATCTGGACGTGGAAAACTCCATTTTCCTACCTTAGTTTAGCCATTTGGGGATTGTGCCATCTCTTGAACCTAAATGCTCTTTCTTGCCTCCATCATTCAGATACTGGATTGTATGTGACACATAAAAATGGTTGACAAAAGGAACACGTATATTCAATCTGATACAACATGCTTCTTGGAAAAGATGTTTACTTTTGAATAGTGTGTGTGTGTATGTGTATGTGTGCCCTTTAAAATATTTCAGTGAGAACAAGGACAGGGTTAAAAGTATGTAAATGTATTTTTACAAAGCTTTTAGAAAGGAATGAGGCAGTATCTTTTTGATTCTAGATCCTCAATGTCCCTAAGAAAAAACCTTTAAAAATGGAAATGTTTGTGTGTTTTCTTCACTTTCCTTGCAGTTTTTTTGCATTTTTTCCATTCTCCTAAATAAAATGTTATTTAAAACCAAAGCATTCTCTTTGGTAACCCATTCCCTTTTCCCTTAGGATCATTATAATAGCTGTGGAAGCAACCAGGTGGTCTAGGAGATCTGGGCTTAAGCTGATGACATCACTGAGTATGAGTTGAATGGGGGGGAAATTCAGTTACATATAGGCAATTTATTAGAAAAACTACATATTTGGATTGGCATTAAAAATAAGAAAACTTACTGGGAAAATACATAAGTTAAAGTAATATTAAAATTTAAATATTCATAAAGCACTGTGATTTTTCTTTGTTGTAGATGAAATCAGGATGAAGTTGGCAAAATAATAAGAACTACTTTTTTGTATAATATTACATTCGTTGCTCAGCTGTTAGACCATGGAAGATGTAGACTTTTGAAGTATTTTTAGTTCAGCATCTAAACTGGTTGTTAAAACATGCTTTTTCTCTCCGCTGAATTAGTTTTATTGTTTTATATCTCACTATAAAGGAAAGTTTTAAAATTAAAAGAATGAGCAGAAGATGTGTTGGAAGAGATTTCAGGTCTAAGAGAAACATTTCTACAATTAGTACCTTTTTTTTTCTTACTGGCTTCCAGAAACCAATACAAAATTTATGAGAACTGAAGTGAAAATATACATTAATTCTGTAATATCATTGTATAGCTGCAAAGGAAGAATCAATAATCCCAAACTTGAAAATGTTTGAAAGGGTTCATGTTTTAGCCTCTTTCTCCCTTTGCTGCACACACTAGCCATACCTCCATTTCCTAGAATCCCAGTTGAGTCACCGTGGGAGAAGAGATAACGATGGACTGCCTTAATCCAAACAAGTAACCCAGACGACCAACCAAACAAAAAATGAATTACAAAATATCAACAGCACACAAATCACAGTGACCTGTATAAACAAAAGTGTAGAATGTTCAGAAGAACCTGGATGGCAAGAGCCAAGAGACCTGAGTACTAGCGAGAGCTTTGCAGCTGACTGGCCATGTGACTTTAGATAAGTCACTTCACATCTCTGGAGCTTAATTTCCTCGTGTATAAAATAAGAAGATTCCATGGGAGGATCTTCAAGGGTTTTCCACCTATGTAATCCCATATCCACAAAGGACTGCCAGATGAGAAACACTCTCTTTTCATTTACAGGCAGCAGAATTGAATTTCTGACTGAAAACCACTTACAGTCCTGTCCATTTTGTCTCTACACAAATCTTTCTTTTTGACTTTACACAAAATCTATCTTTCCAAGTCAGAGCAGCGTTCTCCATGGACCTACCATGTATTCAGTAGGATGGATGAATTCTGGTTTTTGTAATTGTGCCATGAAGTAGAATGATAGTAAGGAAGGTTGTGTGTGTGTGACCGAGAGAGAAAGAAAAAGAGGGTGAATCATAGTTTACACTTCCTGTTTTAGTAGCTCTGGCTCTTGGTTTTTGTGACACAAGAAAGCAAGAGAGTTGTTCACCTACAACGGAAACTGTAATCTAGGTTTCATGAACACATGGAGTTGTAAAAAAGATTAGGTGCAGAAAGGAGAACACATTGAAAAGAATTGGAGGAGGCCTGAAGATTTTGTAACCCTAGGAAGCTTATCAAAGGTCCTGACCCACTAAACTGTCATCTGTGGTCCCTGGCCCCCAGTGACCAAGTCAGTGCCTCATCAAACCACACACATGGACACAATGTGCTCATTACCTCCAACCTGCTTCCCTGGCAGCCTTCTGCCCAGTCATTGAACTGTGATACCTGAGTCTCTGGAACAGGGTGACATGATGGACCGTAGTGAAGCCTAAAACATTTTTAAAATAAAAACAACCCCGTTTTCTCCTGACTGCAAAAAGACAAATGCATATAGTGGTCAACTGAAGAGAAAGAAAATATATGGTTTGAATCAGCCCCCTATAAGTTTTCCTTTAGGGATGATTCCTCCTTAAGGAGGCTGGCAAGCATGTTAGTGTTAGCTGGCCTCTCACCTGGAAAGGCAGAGTTAGTGTGTCTTGTCCTCATTTGACCACTCTGAACACACAAACATTTTACAAGAAGCTGAAGTAATTGTTATTCTGACAGATTCTTCCTCAATTTAGAAGTTCTTTAATGGCAGCGAGCCATGGACCTGTCTCACCCTGTCTTACCCCATTTTTTCTTCTTTCTTTCATTGTCCTCCCATTCCCACAACTCCTGTGCAGTTAACCTGGGCTCCCCAAGGAGTCTCCCATTGGGATGGGTATCCCAGGCCATGTGAGATGAACCCTGGTGAGAGAAAGTTTTCCTTTGCGTGCAGGAAAGAATTATTCGGTCTGGAAATAATGAAGTTATAAGCATCAGAGAATGTCAGGCTGGCGCCTGCACATCTATCCCATAAACGTTTAAGCAACATGGCTAAGGTGCAAGGCTGTGCATGTTGAATAAACACAGCTGCATTTATTTCAGTGATTACATATTCAGATAAGTGCAGAGCCTGTTTATAAATGCACATAGATTTTCCTGCCTTCTGGGCGGAGGGGCTGGGTGGGTGAGCAGGGAATCCAGCCATGCACATAGTTCTCATTTGAATGTGCACATGGTGGGAGCCATCTTTACTCTTGGGTCCCTACGTAGGGAGTATGATCGCATGACTCTGAAGACCCATCCTCCACATGCTCAGATTCCACCACTAGGGCTTTATCCACAGGATAAAGCTTTCACCCTGTTAAAATATAGTTACCTAACTGTACCTTGTTTTTGGGTATTTGCACTGTGACATGAGACATACATAGGATATCAGGTTGTAAAAGATCAAAAGGCCTTTGGTTATAAAGACTCTTAAGTCACGGACACTTGTTTTGGGCACGTTGAAAAGGGAGGAGTGAGCCTGTAGTTGAGAAAGAGCAACAAATGGTCAGGAAAGGAGTAGGCTGGGAGCACAAAGAGAATTTACATTTTCAAGAAGTTTGGCCTACCCTAGGACCTCCCTCTTATGTGATTGTTTTCCTATTTATGAAATATTGCAATAAGAAAGTGATTGAGTCTCCTATCAGACATGGGTATATTTATGGGTATATCTTTTAGATTGATGACTTGATCTACATGTTCAGAGTTATAGCCCTGGACACCAAGTGGTACTGCTGGTTACAGTGGCAGGAGTCAGCTGGCAGAAGCCAGTGTCACAGTAGGGACTGTCCAGTGGGAGAGGGGACCACAGAGGAGACTCAGCCACACTGAAGCTACCAAAGGAAGCAGGGAGAGGAGAAGTAATACCTTGTTTCTTGCCAAGTCCTGCTTGCAAATCTTCCACCAGTGCCCCCCATTGGTCAATCCTAACAGGAAGCCAGAAGACAAGAGAGCTTCCACTTCAGCTAGGAAGAAAATATCCTTTAGACTTCAGCAGAAAGGATACCCCAGCCATGTAAAGAGGAGGGTAGGAATAGAGAATAGTGAGGACATTGGGGGGTGGTTGGAGGTGAGAGCTTCTTGGGGGCCTGACTAGGTAACTAACCCCCTCAGTGGGAGAGTTCAGGTGCCCAGATGCCAGATGGCAGAAAGAGCCTTTAAGAGGATTATAGGAAGAATTAGAACAAACTTCTAGAACAAAATGTCTAGAGTTGGATAGAGAGCACATAATACTGAATTGGGGAGGAAAGGGTGGTGACAACGTGCTGGTTTTTAATCGAGTCAGTGGAAGGATTTCCTCCCCGACTCAAATCTGCCTGCAATATCAATACTTATTACATCATAAAATCATTATTCCCAAATTTTCTGAGGCAGGTCTGATTGCAGACCCATTTTTGAACACTACACTGGGATTGGGAAAATACAATCTCTGTGTCCATAAAAGTGTCCTCTGCTATATGATATGTAAAGCCCTTTGTGAACAAATGAAACAGGTGGGTAGCCTCTACCTTCTCCCTGTCCCTTCCTGAGCTTCCTTTCTGGTTTAATAGCTTTATCATCCATCTTTGTTACTTGAGCCAGAAACCTCAGAAAATTCTGTGTTAGTTATCTATGGCTGCATAACAAATTATTCCCAAATTTAGCAGCTTAAAAGAATAAACATTTAATTAATGTCTTACACAGTTTCTGAGGGTCAGGAATCCTGGAGCAGCTTAGATGGGTGGTCCTGGTTCAGGATGTCTCACGAGATTGCTGTCAAGCAATGGCTGGGGCTGTAGGCATCTCAAGTCTTGACTAGAGCTGGAAAATCTTCCAAACTCACATGGTGGTTGGAGGCCTTAGTTCCTCACTGACTGTTGGCCAGAGGTCTCTGTTCCTTACCACATGGGCCCCTCCCTAGGCTGCCTGAGTGTCTTCATGACAGGGCAGCTGGATTCCCCCAGAGCAAATGATGGGAGGGAAAGAGAGAAAAGAACTTCTGAGGTGAAAACCACAGATTTTTAAATAGTCTAATCTCAGAAGTGACATGCCATTACTTCTGCCGTATCCTACTGGTCACAGAGACCAACCCAAGTACAGTGTGTGAGGAGACTCCACAAGGGTACAAATACCAAGAGGGAGGGTTATTGGGGGCCATCTTGGAAGCTGGCTACCTCAAAGAGGTCTTCCTTTCCTTCTCCCTGTTCTTCAGCAAATCACTAAGTCCTTCCAGGTCTTCCTCTACAGTGTTTCTGAGATACAGCCTCATCTCAAATCCTTTCTTCAGAGAAGAGGTGTGGAGGCTGATGGAGGAAGCCTTGGGGACCACATACATAAGGGTGCAGGTGGAATGCATAATAATATGCTAGCATGGCTTCCAACCCAACCTTACAAGGAGGAGAGCAACATCTTGGCAAGCCAGACTTTTGGGAAGGGTTTGTTCCCTGTGCAGGCAAGGGAAGATCTGTAACGCCAGAGTCATCCTAGGCAAGTGAGGTGCTGAGAGCAGATACTTTCAGACTTGGCCTAAGCACCTTAAGACTTCAGGCCACAATATGAGGGCAGCCTCCCTGTGCATGAAGCAGAGAAAGTCTTAGGAGCTCTGTAGGCAAGAACCTGTCACTTTCTTGTAAGCATTGCAAGTAGGTTTAACTGCACAAGTCTATGTAGATTGGAAGTGGCTTCCTGGAGCTCTTTTTGTTGTTTGAGGCAGAGTCTCACTCTTTCGCCCGGGCTAGAGTGCCATGGCGTCAGCCTAGCTCACAGCAACCGCAAACTCCTGGGCTCAAGCAATCCTCCTGCCTCAGCCTCCTGAGTAGCTAGGACTACAGGCACACGCCACCATGCCCAGCTAATTTTTTAATATATATTTTTAGTTGTCCAGATAATTTCTTTCTATTTTTTTTTTAGTAGAGATGGGTTCTTGCTCTTACTCAGGCTGGTCTCCAACTCCTGAGCTCAAATGATCCACCCGCCTCGGCCTCTCAGAGTGCTAGGATTACAGGCGTGAGCCATCGCGCCCGGCCTGGAGCTCTTGAACTAGGAAAAATTGTGTGGTCCATTCTGATTCAGTGGAAAACGAAACCTTGATTCTCAATGTCTGCCTTTGGCCAGTGGAAATACACCCCCTTTCCACTGAAGATACTTTTCCTTCTTGGGACCCTTTTCTAAGATGGGCTTTTTGGGGAAAAACAAAACACTTAACAGGTAGAATTTTCAGAGCTAGATGTGCCCTGACCCCACCTACCTGAGCTATTTGAGCTGCTACAGGATCTCTCCCACCATCACGGCACCTGGGAGGAGGTGAGCTCTGGCAGTCTCCTTCATTAGGTTCTTAAACAGCCTGAGACTGGACAGTTAACTAAAGTTAAGTCAATCAACTAAGGACCTAAGGGGACCAGGCTGGGAACTCAGAACTTACTGAAATTGATTGAAGATTCTAGGCTTTCTATGAAAATTTGTTCTTTGTTCTTGGATCTATAAACTTGGGATACAGAATCGTAGACTTATTGACCAGAACAGACAGCAGAGGTCGCCTACTGCCTTCCTCCCCACCCCATACTCATTTTACCTGTGACTCAGAGAGGTCAAGGGACTTTCCCACAGTCATTTAATAAGTTGGTAACCCAACCCGGACCAAACTCTTCTGACTTTCTGATCTTTCCCTGTCTCATGTCAAACCTGTGGGTTATCATGGCATGTAGACTAGTAGGATAAGTGTACTGCAGCTGCCTGTTTGCTTTAAGATCAATTTTCTGCTCTTACTGTGATCTTCTCTAAACGACAAGGAACTTCACTTCCCAGGCTCTCTTGTCTTCTGGCTTCCTGTTAGGTTTGGCCAATGGGGGACACTGGTGGAAGATTTGAGAGCAGGAGTTGGCAAGAAACAAGGTATTACTTCTCCTCTCCCTGCTTCTTTTGGCAGCTTCAGTGTGGCTGAGTCTCCTCTGTGGTCCTGTCTCCCACTGGACAGTCCCTACTGTGACACTGGCTTCTTCCAGCTGATTCCTGCCACTGTAACCCAGTGACACCAGCTCCTCCAGTCCGAGGGGTCACAGCCACTCACTGCTGTGGCTGATCTCTGGGTTGCCTAGCTGTCCTCTGATTGGTTTCTCAGCTCTTCAATCATTTTGATAATCCATTCCCTACATTAAATTACCTCTGCTTGTTGAGATCTAGACTGGTTTCTCTTTTCCTTATTGGACCCTGACCATTTGAGCAGGACCATCATTCTGTGTGTTCTTGCACATTGTAGGAATACAGTAAATATTTCAATTATAATGATGTTAATGAGAAAGGAAAACCAGTTTATCCAAAACCAGTAGTGCTCAGTTGTATGCATTTACTTTATAAGTCGAGCTGATTAAAGTTACATATTTGTCATGACTCATGAAAAACAGAAAGTGGAAACATTTTCCTAAGACATTTTCCAGAGGAGTCAGTCTTGTGCCTTCTACTCTGTGGTGTCAAAAGAATGGATTCCTTTGATCTCATAGATCTTTTCCATCTCTGTCAACCACAACTTGATCATGGAAGGGATCTTTTTTGGTTTGGGTAGGTTTGTATTTTTTAATTGTAGCAGAATGAGTCATTGGTTTTGTACACTTGCTTTGGTAACAACTCTCTGCAGTTGGCTTTGCCATCATAAGCCTGGTTGTTGTGACCTATAGTCCTGTTTATATGCCAACCCCTGTTCTTGGCCTCCACACAAGGATTTCCACAAGGGCTCCATTTGAGATGGTAGTTTCCAAGATTGGGGGGGTATCTGCCCGCCAGCACTGGATTTGAGACCACCAGCTTGTTTTTCCAAGCATTAATATCTCACTGATCTCCAAACATATTTTCTTTTCCAGAATACTTTCCAAAAGTTTTGTAAGAATGTCTCTAAAACTTTTTTCTTTTGAAGGCTTACAGACCTAAGGGGAGGGGGCAAGGATAATATAAATGATAAGTTGGTAGACTAGTATTTAAAACTTTATCCAAAAAATATTTTTCTCCTTACAAAAAAAAGCCCCTCTTTACATATTTAAGTAATTCATTTGGGAGAAATAACCACTCAGCTATTCACATAGCCAGCCCTTGGCAGTTTCAGTTCAAAATGCTTTGAAACAAGTCAACTACAGCCTCAAATATTTTCTCTTTGAAAGCTCAACTTAACCTTCACTACGATGGTGGTGAGAAAAGTGACAACTCATTTTAAAGATTCTGCCCCTTTGTTCCTTTGTCTCTCTTCTGCAGGCCATGTGTTTATACTATGGGATCTCCCATAAACAACAGGGCCCTTTTTCCATGCCAGGAGCCACCCGTTGCCATGTCAACATGGCAGGCTACAGTTCGAGCAGCTGCATCTTTTGTTGTTTTAATGAGCGGGGAAAATTCTGCCAAGCCAACACAGCTTCGGGAAGGTACTGTACATGTGTTCTTTGCTTATTTATGTATTGCACACATGTTGGACCCAGGAATCCAATAAGCAGTGTTTTTCTAAACTTTAAAGAGCTCCTTTATTAGTTGGGTTGGAAATGAACATACTATAAAACATCCTGCCAGAGAAAACAAGCAAGGGTTGGGGAGGGGCACTTAGGAGCCTGGGCATGGGATTTGGGGTTCTTCGCGCTGGAGTTATCAATTCATAGATTATTTCAGTAGTTGCTTTTACCTGGTGGTTTGTGGGCCATAAGTAGGTGGTCTTGGTTGAAGACTTTCTGGGCTGACAAGTGTGTCCTGGAAGCACCATTATAGTTGAGTTATCTGTGGTTTGGTTATGGTGTCTGTACATGGTCATTCATCATGTTGAGAGGTAATGCTCCTGTTGGTGAGTCCACTGGCGTAGTCCTGGTAAAGGATCCGTTCTACACGCAATTTGCCTATATGAGGTTCTGAACCGAAGGTATATAAGAAAGATAGAAGACAAGTGCTACTGCACGATCAAGGTTTTATCTGAATTACTTGCTTATTGCAATAATTAACCCTTTCAGCTGAGATCCTGAGCATGTTGATGCTAGGTAAAATTTTTGTAGTTGTAATATTTCTTTATTTAAACTGTAGTGTCTCCTCTCACATACTTATTACAGAAACTTTAAAATGTGCAGGAAAGTAAAAATAATAAAGTTAAATAATTTTAGAGGAAATCATTGCTAACATTTTGCTTCATTTCCTTTTAGTATTTAAAATCTAGTCCAGGCACAGTGGCTCATGGCTGCAATACCAGCACGTTGGGAGGCTGAGGCAGGAGGATCACTTGAGCCCAGGAGTTTGAGACCAGCCTGGGCAAAGTAGCAAGACCCTGTCTCTAAAAAAAAAAATTTTTAAATGAATTAGCTGGGCGTGGTGGCATGCGCCTGTAGTTTCAGCTACTCAGAAGGCTGAGGCAGGAGGATTGCTTGAGCTCTTGAGTTGGAGGTTGTAGTGAGCCATGATCTGGCCACTGCACTCCAGCCTGAGTAACAAAGTGAGACCCTGTCTCTTAAAAAAAAAAAACAACAAAAAACACTATTTGTATTGTATGTATTATCATTCCAGAAGTATTGTAATAGCATACAACAATGTTTATTCTGCTTTTCTGATTCATAGTGTATTTTGAATATTTTTCAGGTCATTTAAGTATTTTTTAAAATTATGATTTTAATGTTGGCACAATATTTTGTTATATGAATACATCAGAATTTAATACTTCCGTATTATTAAACATTTTGATTGTTTCCAGGGCTTTTTTCCAATTATAAATAAAGTTGCATTAAATTCCTGAGGAGTTGTTTTATATAAAATTATAATTACTGAGTCAAAAGTTGGAACATGTTTAAGGCTATTGGTACATATTTTTTTCCAAAAAGGTTGTGCCACTTTACACATTCATCTGTAGTTATGAGGGTCTCTGTCTCCTGGAACTTTGCTCATCTGATAGGCAAGAGAAGGTCTCTTTTTAATTTGGATTACTTTGGTTAACAGTGAGTTTCACATGTCCTTATATGTTTATTTATTTTTTTAATTTCAGCATATTACAGGGGTACAACTCTGTAGATTACATATATTGCCTTTGCCCTGCCCAAGTCAGCTTCAAGTGTGTCCATTCCCCAGACAGTGCGCACCGCACCCATTAGGTGTGAATATACCCATCCCCTCCTCCACCCTCCCATCTGCCCGACACCCAATGAATGTTACTACTATTTGTGCACTTAAATGTTTGTCAGTTAAGTCAGTTAATAGCAATTTGATGGTGAGTACATGTGGTGCTTGTTTTTCCATTCTTGTGATACTTCACTTGGTAGAATGGGCTCCTGCTCTATCCAGGATAATACAAGAGGTGCTAGATCACCATTGTTTTCTGTGGCTGAGTAGATCCTTATATGTTTCTTAACTATTTTCATTTTCTATCTCCTCCTTTCCTTTGTCCATTTTTATATTGAGGACTTAGTGAGGTTTTCACAAAGTTTGTCTTGTTTTTTGAATTTGATCATCTCCTTAAAATGTAGATATTAACTTCATTATATTTGTGAAAAGTACTTTTCCCAGGTTTTAGTATGTCTTTTAATTTTATATGATGCTTCTAATCTGTAAGAGATTTAATTTTTTTTTTTTTTTTGAGACAGAGTCTCCCCACTCTGTTGCCCAGGCTAGAGTGAGTGCCGTGGCGTCAGCCTAGCTCACAGCAACCTCAAACTCCTGAGCTCAAGCAATCCTACTGCCTCAGCCTCCCGGGTAGCTGGGACTACAGGCATGCGCCACCATGCCCGGCTAATTTTTTCTATATATATTTTAGTTGGCCAGATAATTTCTTTCTATTTTTAGTAGAGATGGGGTCTCGCTCTTGCTCAGGCTGGTCTCGAACTCCTGACCTTGAGCGATCCACCCGCCTCGGCCTCCCAGAGTGCTAG